>VWZD01009772.1:1517754-1655722 GCA_013396695.1 Sakesphorus luctuosus
GGGGGGGGTAGGAGAGGTTGAGTGATGAGAACTCGGTTCTCTCTAATGCTTAATAAACTTAACCTTTATCATGGTATTGAACTTGATGATCCTGCGTGAAAGAGGAGTTCAGGCTGCTTTAGAGGCATTTGTGCTGACTGTTAGTTAATCATTTTTATTTGCTTTATGGATACGACATGGAATATTTATTAAAATTCTTCCGAGCATGGTAAATATGAAGAGAGATTAAAGCAGCAGAGTAGGAAGGATGATGGTTCCTCTGCGAGGAGGGGGTGTGTGGGTACAAGGGACTGTAGGGATGCATGTTGACTCCAAAAAGAGCTCTTTCTGAGCAGTCATCCTGCTGTCTAATTCTGGACGTACTTAATTTCTTAAGGTGTAGATAGTTCTAGGTTTGTGATTTGTATTGTTTTTTTCCTCTAAGTTTCTGCACCATAATAAACAGTTAAAGAAAGTTGTCATTATGTAAAAGAAATACTCAATGTTTTCTGCTAGTGTGCTCATATTAGAAAGTCTTTTGTCTGGAAAAAACAATCATTTTGAAAAGAAAAAAAAGAATAAAAATATAATACTTTGCATAAGGGTATTCTCAAAGCCCATCAAACTCAAATCTTTCAAACTTCATCTCTGATCAGGCATCTTTTATTACTGCATTGTATAGAGTTAAGTATCTTTTCTCAAGTAGACTATAATTCTTTATCATACATGGTATGCTAAGTTGCTTTAGGAGATAACTAGAGAATGAATTTTTTTTTTTATTACTGATCCCGAAGTAGTGCCCAGAAATTCATGAGTTCCATAAGCGTTTCTAAAGATCAATTAAAATCATCCTAACCATGATAGATGGTAGGATGCTCTGTTTTACGTCATATTCCTCATCTGTGCTAAAATTAAGCTCTTGTTTCCTTAATTGAATATTAAGTTTATTCCTTAGTGGACTAGATTTTTTAGGAAGTGTAAATCTCACTTCTCTTTGCAGCAGGTGCTAATTTTGTTCAAAATACACACCCTTGCTATGGCCCTTTTCCCAAGGAATTCAAGCACCTTTGCCACACGGTGCTGACTGTGCAGTAAACGGGATCTGCCTCTAGATTGAACTGAAACGTGTGGAAACCTGAGTTCCTGCTGGCAGATTGGCTGTGGGATGGTCCTGCCTCTGTAACATTGGGGATTAATGTTCTGCAGATAATTGTACCATCACTTGGCATTGAGAGGAACGTAAAAAGTATCAGGTAATTTTTCCTTATCTCTTGCCCGTGTGTTTTTCACAGGCAAAGCCAAGCACTGCTGAGAAAGTGGAGAAAAGGCAGTGGAAGTGACAAGTGTGTGTTTACCAGGCAGGAATGGAAATGGGGCATGACAAAGATAACAAATCCACTTCAATTTCTTGATTTTTCCATTCTGCCTCTGGTTTCACATCAAGCTTTATCTTTTTCCCAACTTTTTAAATTTTTGCCACAATGCTGGTAATGTTTAGCAAGCAACATCCTAGATTGGGAAAGTCTGTTCACTCCTTCAGCGATCCCAGCATCACTGGCTTTTGTTGTCTTGGACTGAGAAATGAGGGCAGGGCTGGTGCCATCAGTGGATCAGACTGGGCAAAGGACCAGTTGTCCCTCAGCTGCTGCAGCAAAGCTGGTCACTGCTACAACCATTAAAATAATTCCTACCAGCAGCAGTAATGATTTCTCTTTGAAGACACCCCACTTCTGTATTTGTTTTAGGGATGTCAATCATTTATAATATTTGACTTGCTTGTCAGTCAGTGCCAGTCTTCTCAGATAACGTGATGGGGGGCTGGAAAGGCTCCTTCACGTTAAAGCCTCTTTTGTCACTGTCAGTTTTGGTACAGAAAACATCCATCAGCGTCACTTGTGGGAGGAAGCTGTGCTGTCTCTGTCAAATTCCAGTGCTCCTGGTTAGTGGATTTTTTTGTTGTTGTTGTCTTTGTATACTCCCCCAGGAAACCCACAGGATCACTTGTCTAACACTGTGTTGGCTTCCAGGGAGATAATGTATAGCTTATTCCCAAAGCTGTAAAGCCTGATGTTTGCTCTCCATGAACAGCAAGTGTCTTCAGAAGTCAGAAAGGTGCTTTCTGGCTGAATTTATTTCCCTGAGAAGTATACATGCAAAACTTCTTGTTACCTTGTGTGCGCCGTTATAGATGAAGTAAAATCTGCTGGAAATTGCCACTTTAATTTTTGTGTGGGCACCTGTTTCATTTATATAAGTCTTACTCCTTTTGAGAAATTGCTCGAAGATATAAAAGTTGAAGTTCTCTGCTGGAACATAATTCTGGTGTTCATAAAAGCCTTGTATCTCCCAGCCCCTGTCAGTGTGTGCTTTGCCTGTCACATGCTTGAACGTGTCTTGCTGCTCTTCTCACAAATCTAACTCTTTTGCAGGCACCAGCTGACAGCAAGGAGTCAATTGCTAAATAAATTTAAATAGAAAAATGCAAAGTGTCCACCTTTCCCTAGAAACCAGGCAGAATTAATGGTAATGACTTTGTCTTCAATGAATTAATCTCTCAATTCCCAAACAACTGGTTAAACAAACTTTAATTCTGGCCAGAGGAATAAAAGGAAATATGGTAATGTCTCAATTTGGGATATTTGAATGTGAGCAAGACTGGCAGCCCTGAGGAGTGCCCTGAGGAGTGCCCTGTGGCTCTGAGGGGCAGCCTGAGGTAGCTACCAACTCTCCTTTATAGAAAACTTCTCTTCTTGATGTTTGGGGCCTGTTTGATGGGCTGTGATATGTTGTTCTGTGGACCAGCCACCCTGTCCAGGTGCTCGGAAAGGGCTTCTCCACTGACATGCTCAGGGCTGCTGACCTACAGGCCTGGTCTGGATTGCCCAAGGGCAGGTGTGCTGGCAGCAGCTCTGGTTCATATGGTGTGCCAAGGCTTGCCAACACCCTCTCCTCAAGCCTCAAGCTGCACCAGGGGAGCTTTAGGTTGATATTAAGAAGAATTTCTTCCCTGAAGGGGTTGTCCGGCACTGGAAGAGGCTGTCCAGGGAAGTGATGGCATCACCATCCCTGGGAGTGTTCAGAAATGGTGTGGATTCGGTATTTGGCGGTACTGTTTCGTGGTGAACATGATAGTGCTGGGTTAATGATTGGGACTGATGGTCTTGGAGTTCTTTTCCAACCTTAACGATTCTATGATTGCATGAGTTTATTAAGAGTAAATGCAAATAAACCTGTTTTGGCCTGATCCAGCTGTATGAATTCCTGTCCTCTTGTGTCCTCCAGGAGGGACTGCTGTCTTCTGCACACATCAGAGCACAAGAATTCTCTAAACCTTTTTCATTGTGGTGGCTAAAGGCAACTTTTTTTCAAACTTTCTGAATGACAAAAGAATGTCACTACTTGTGGTGGATGCATTTAAGTGTGAAAAACATTCGATTAAAAACAGATTTAGAGGCTTATTTTTGAGGCTGCCTTCTTTAACTGAGAAGGTGGTATTATTGAACATGTGAAAGAGTTAAACTGGTAATTGTGATACTTGAAATGTAGTTTGGGTTTGGGGGTTTTTTTCCTGTTGGATACTTGGATATTCAGTTAAGTTCTCTATAGTAAATATTTTAGTGATGTTGTTATATTAACTTTAGCTCAGTGTGCCTAGGCTTTCTGTAAAAGGACTCACGTTTTTTCCTGGAAAAGGGACATTTGTCAGAGGGGGAAAGTGTGTACAATATGAAGAATTTCTTTGTGACTTTGTAATAAGGGAAGATGAAGCTGTTTGCATGCAGGATACCCTTTTTCATCTGCTGCAAGTATTTTATACACCTCTGGCTGTAAGATATCAACAATACCTTTCCATGGCTTGCTACTTATGTGAATAATCAGTGAACAGTCTCTCTTGCAGTGGGTTTGATTTGATAAGATTTGGTACTGGAATGGTATTACAGCTTGAAATATTTCAGTCAGCTCTAATATAAATTTTTATACTATGCTAGAGTGAAGTCACAGTCTGAAATAATTTTACATCATGAGTGGTTTTAAATGAAAGTAGTTGCAGATTATTTCCATCATGTATGTGGAGGAAGAATCTTTTTCTGACTAAATACTGTTAAAATCCATTACCTTAGGAGAAAACATTCATTTCAAGCTTCAGCACCTGAGTGGTGCTGAACTTCAGTGCTGGTGATAGGCAGGTTTAAGTGCTGCCTTCTCAGGAGAAACCTCTCTCCAAACGAACCTTGGGAGTCTCACAAATAGGTCCTGGATAGGCACAGTCCAATGCACTAAAGCCTGAAGATGCAGCATCTTGGTTTACCCAAATTTTCAAAGCAAATTTATGTTTTAAAATATATTTTTATATGTATATAGGTGCACACACTTATGTATTTCTGATAGATTTATAAACCTGTAATATCCATTCTTACAAACGTGGCCATAGGGTGTTTGTGTTTTCAAAAATCAACTCAAATCATTGCCTTGGAGACAAGACAAATCTGGGAGCTTCCCTCTTCTGTATGCTGCTCCTGCCAAGGGAAACTGCCCAGTTTGGAATAGTTTTCCTACGTGTTGTCTTGAAAATGCATTTTGTTTTCAAACTCACACCATTTGAGAATTGAAGTTCTGGGCAGGTATCAATTCTTTCAGTATCCCGGGATTGACTCTGCTAATGCTCAGAGGAAGTTGATTGAATCCTGATTATAGTTATTGGAAAAATGAACAAGCAGTGCAACTCTAGTTATAAAAATATCTCAATTCACATGCACATGTCTGAGTTGAGGGGAGAAAAGATAATATTTGTGTGTGTGCTTAACTCTTTATTGCACTGGCAGTAAATAAGTTTCTTGGCCTCAGGATCTCAGATTCACATTCACCCACATGCTGCTGAATTTTGAGGCTGAGGTTTTTCCTTGAGTAGGTCAAGGAAAATATCTGTTTACATTAATATTTTTTTTAAAAATTTGATTTATGTAGCAATTACTGGGAGAAAAACAATACTTATTTCTTAGGGTTATTTCTTTGTTTTTCTTTGGTGACAACTGAATACTTAGAAAAAAACTCAACATGCAGCATTAGGAATATTCTGGTTTCCAGACTTTCTTTTAATATATCTTGTTGGCTTCTGCAGAAACATTTCATGCGTGTTTTAGGAAGCTGTCTTCAAACTTGCTGTACCAATAACCCTGAAAGGATTTAGTGTGGTGCAGAGCTGCTGGGCAGCTTGGGCTGCCAACCCCCAGCTGCAGTGTAGCAAATTTATCTGTCTTTCCAAGGCTTCTCTCTTGTGTGTTACTGGGAGGAGAACTGAACAAGTCTTAAGTCATGTCAGGTGTGAGGAACTGCCATTTGGGAGTGCAGTTTTGATTTGAGAGTTTGTTTGGAAAGGTGGCTTTTTTTAGTTGCTCTTTTTTTAAGTCTTTGAGCTGGATCTTCAGATGGTAATCTAGATTTTGTCTCGGTCCAGTGTTTCTGAAGTGGTAATTCATGTGCATGGAGAACGCTAAGTAAATAATTGCAAATTTAGCAGATCTTTGGTGGGTTTGCTATCCAAGGTGTGTGAGCATATCTGTCTGCACCGTTCTTTATGCAGACTCTTGCAATCCTCACTTCACATGCTTCAAACCTGAGCTGCTCTGGGTCCAGGACTGTGTAACAGCATCTCCTCCCTGGTGTTCTGGCTCAGCTCTAGCGGCACAGTATATGGCCGTGTAAACGTGATTTAGCAGCACACTATGGGCTTGTGAGCCATAACCTTGGTGTTGTAGCTCCCCACTAAACCCCAGGGGCAGCAATAGCTCTGCAGAAAACACTAAGCTGCTTTTCACGTTTTGCCATAAAATCAGTGCTTTCATTTCACCCAAGCTTTTGTACATCTGAACTGTTTGCATTTTTAAAATGGAAGATAAAGATGTACCTGCAGCACTTGAGTTGTTAAATTTCTTTATGGTACCTAAACCAAGCCGTAGTTCTACCACTATATAGTGGAGACAGAAAAACACTATTTTTTTCCACCATACTTATTCTTGACCTCTGACTGCCTTAACATCTGTCTATTGAGTCTTATTCTACAGAATAGACATTAATAAAATAGTATGATTAATAGGATCAAACTCAGATATTTTATTGTACACTGAGAAAAACCTCACTGAAACACCTACATTTGCATACAGGAAAAAACCACCTGTGAGTGTCTGCCAGCATGTGAAATTACCTGTCAGAGTAACGTATGCATGTGTATTTTACTGAGATGTAGTAGGTGCACATGAAATCTGCTGAAAAACTTGTGATGTTGAGGATGCTTAACTTTTTGCTCCTCTCTGTAGATGGATGTGTAACAGTTTCACATTTATATTATATATTGTGTCGTATAAAAATAGGAAAGTTATATGAAACCATTAACAATATATTTTTTAAAAGTGATACTTCTGTTCTTCACCAAAGTTTGTGGAAATTCTTGGATTTCTATTAACCACCTCAGTATTTTGCAATGCCTGGAAACTATATTTTAAGTGAGAAAAGGTGCTTATTTGAATTCCCTAAGGCAAAGTAACCTTTATTTTTCAGAACTTGTTAGAGTGGTGTTAGCTACTCAGCAGTATCAGCTACTTATCTTCCATATTAAAAAAAATAAACTCCAGAAAAACAAGAAGAAGGCATTTACTGACTTGAACATGCCCTGACTTTTTCAAAGCCAAAAGATGGAAAGAAAATGTATTTTCTCTTGTTTCTCTTTACAGCATAACTATGCTTTTAAGATAAGATGAAAACAACTCTAATATTATTGTGCATCTAAATTTCTGAGGTGTCTTCTCAGTTAATACTAGATCACAAAATATTATTTTAATAATGCTTATATATTTTGACTTTAGAAGCCTGTGTTGTTCATAGAAAATATGTGGAATTTTTATATTCTGAATAAAGGTGTTGACAAAGGATTGAGTAGTCAGACCTTAAGCACTCTCAGACCTCTCCGGAGTCTGTGTGAATACTGAATGTTATTAGTTTGAGTCTGTCCTTTCCTTATGATATCTCAGACCTGTGAATTCCTTCTTGGACTAGTGACAGGGATGGCAGTGAGCTTTGAGGTGGAGGATGGTTATGTTTTGTGAGGTTTTGCTTGTTTGTACAAGAGCACAGTGCTTTATGAAATCCATCTGCTGCCTCAGCACAAATTTCAGGCTTTGGATCTGTAGACATGTTGCCAAAAACTGCAACTCGTGTTGCTGAAATATTCCCTTTCATGAAAGTGGATATGAGTTTATTACTCCAGCAGCTCTTTTGAAGAGGATCAGTCAGATCAATTGTAAAATGTCTGTATAAAGTTGGAAAGCCTTGTGCAGGTGTATAAATCTCACATTTTGGTGTGTTTTCTTTAACCCTTCCACTCCTCATTAGTAAAGTGAAGGACTAGTGAGGTCTTTTGTGATTTTAATACTTCAGTGCTTTCTGGTTGCTGATTCAGTCTTAGCATGGGCAATATGGGTATCATTATGAGGGAATTCTTGGATCATGAGATGCAGGAAAGTCATAGCTTTCCTCCCAGGGCTGTGCAGGAGTTGCTGCATGAACATGAGACTGTCAGACTACAGAGGGTAGCCACAGTTCTTCTTTACACCAGTTACAGATGGGGTTGCTGCTGCCCCTACTCGCCCACTAAAACCCATATTTGTCTATTTTTCTGCATGGTAAGAAGGGTTACTAAGGGAGATCTAATACCCTTCAAAGCTAAGCATTTGAACTGCTAAAATGTCAGATGCTATCCAGGCCAGTTCTGCAGGAATATGGCATTTTTTGGATGTTTGTGCTACTACTTTGTAAATGTTAACAAAAATAATGAGACATTTAAATTGCTTTTACACAACCAAAAAAAAAAAAATTAAGAATAATGCAAATAACAAAACTATTTCTATATTTTTAAAATGTTATTTATCATTTTAGCAGGTTTTTTATATCTTTCTAACAACTGCCCCTTTACATTGCAGTGTCCCTTTAAATTCTGAGCCTCTCCACTGGGGTAATGCTCCTTCTCCTCCTCAACATGGTGCTGTGTTCATTGCGCTTCATCTCAGTGTGCCACCTTTGACCATTAATGCAAATTGGAGGCCAGATAAGAGTTGCTCTGGATTTAAATTGGTGCAACTCACAGCAGAATCTGTCTCCAGTTCATATTAATGACTGCAAGTGGGAGAAGCTGCCTGAGCGGGTGGAAAGCTCTAATGAGCCCATGGGCCTTCACCCGTAGCCATATCTGTGCCACCTAATCTCTTTTCTAGACTGTTGAATCAAGTTAATTTAATTGTATTTTCAGTTAAATTCTGCAAAGTGCAAATATGGGAATAAACAAGGAATCATGTTTGCATGCTCAAATGTCTTTCTTTTTGAATTCCGTGCTTACGTTTTTCTCAGTAATTGCGCTGAAATTGCTCTGTGGCACGCCCGGCTGCTCTTGGGGGATGGCACTCTGTCTTTTTAGTCTTGCTCCTTGGAGCACCTGAGGCATTGCAATAGCCCACACTCATCTGGGCCTTTCTCTTCAGATGAAGTTCAGATAAACACCAGGAGAGTATTTGTTTGTCCATGCTGCTGTTAATAACAGAGCGAGATTTCTGTGCAAAGGCACTGCCTGTCAGCAAAGCAAACACAGCATATTGTGATGTTTGTATGCCTGACTCCAAGTAGAGTTTATTTCATCCTTTGAGAGCCTGCATGGAGGACAGTATTCCCACTGTGTCAAAAAGGATCTGCAGCAGATACCCTAAACTCCCTTCTTTGATAAAGTACCTTTTGTCAGCAAGAGTGTGTATGTTGAAAATTAGCAGTTGCTTCAGCATGAAAACCTTGACATTGACTATAATTGAGGAGGTTAGTGTCGGCATGTTCCTCGGTATTACCTGTCATTTGAAATATGACAGTGCTATAACTGCAGGACCTTGGGGACTTCAGTGTGTTGGCACTGCCATCTGAGTGCCGTGAGAGCTTCCGAGCCACTCCGACCCCGAGATAATTAACGTGGCCCTGGAGGCTCCTGCCTTGTGCTTTGCTGCACTTGTTGTTTAATAAGATGTTTGTTGCTCTGCTTGTCTCTGATGCAGTGCTGTGCCATTAGGGACGCAAGGTCCTTCACATGCTGTCACAGTTAGCAGGTTTAGGTAATGCTGTGTGTGCAGCCATTCTTTTCAATTCCAGGAAATTAAAATATTATCATCAATTAGCCAGGTAGGCTGGGTGGCTCACTCTGTTTCTGAGGGGCTGGATGTATTTATGGTTTATGAAAACAAGGTGATGAGAGAGTGTTTAAAACCTGACCTTTTTTCTGGCATTTGAGTTGTATAATAATGTCTAATGATAAAATGACATCATAGGATACAGAAATAAAGGGCAGCACAGAAGGCTTCAGGGGAGGGAGTGGTTGTTGCTGTCTGGGAGGTGCGGACTTGGGTTGGAAGGTTATCAGCTGCCTGTGGTCAGGAGACAGTTGTTTTACTCACTTGCATTGATCAGGATCATGGTGGCTTGCTTAGTAAGGTGTTTTTGGTGTGTTACTGAAAGGAAAATGTGTTTTTAATGAGATAGGAGAGAAAAGAAAAAGCTGAAAAGTTTGAAGTGTCTTTGTGTAGACAAGCTGAACACAACTGGTTTTGCTTTTCCATTCTATGAAATGCTGTTTTAAAGGGGTTTGAAAAATTCAGCTGTGTTGCTCCAAACAGATCTGGGCTAATGATCTGACTCACTGGGCTGAGTTTCTCTTTGAATTTTGTAAAAACTCCAAGCAACGCTAATTCTAAATAATCAGCTCCAGTGGATGGCATGATTAAGCCAGGGTGCTTTCACAAAAGGGCATTTTTAGCCCCAACAAAAGCTTAATGAAGTCATGTTGTTTCTAGGGAATTGTCTATTTCAAGGAAAAAAACCCTCAAACTTGAACAAAGTCTCCTTCAGGTTTTTTTAGTAGTTGGCTTTTTCATGTGTGTTTATTTCTGGAGGAAATAAAAAATAAGCATAACCTGGTCTGTGCAACCATAGGGAGCTGTGGTTATAGCATTTAACTTTTCATTGCATCATGTAAGAACAAATGGAACTGGAAAGATGTCTCATTACACCCATTTATTTTGAAATATTTCTAATCTGCCTTGCTTGTGGAGGGCATCATTCATAATTAGAGCTGTGAATCAATGCCAGATAGTCTTGAACAGGGAGTTTGGCTGGTTTAGAGAGATGCTTTGACTGGAGAAGCTTGGAAAATGGTATCAGATGGAGTTGCAAATATTGAAAAGATTAACATATACACCACAATCCACCCATAAGGACTCTTGGTGTAGTAACATATTTCAAGTGCCTTAGTTTATTATTTCCACTGTCATGCTAATACAGAATGAAAAAGCGAAATAGAGCAGTTTTTTCTAATAATCCAACACTAGTTCTGGAGTTAAAGCCAAGATGACTGAAAGCTACAATATTCTAAAGACTTATTCTCCAGTTCTTTTACATTATGAATATAAATATCTTTTCAGTTATAGACATTAGGCTTTCATTGTATAGCCCAGCATTAGGCATAAAACATCGGAGAAAGCTGTCTGCATTAGGCTATTGAAATTGCACTGATTTACAGCTCTTCTGTACCCTCACTTTGCGAATATTGAGGGAAAAGTAAAGGGAAAGGGCATTGAGAATTTTATGTAAATACATTAATCTTTGACTTTCATTTAGAAGTTTGGCTGACATGGACTTTTTTCTAAAGCACGATTCCAACATTTGTTGTTTAGTTGTAACCTGACTGCAAAATCACATGTGTATTCCAACAATTCCAAGTTGATCCTTTTCTCACTGAAACAAATGTTATTGGGGAGAGACAATAATTTTGTCAATAAAGTACAAGATATTGATCAACTGTGGCTTATATCGCATTAATTATTGCTTGGATTTCAGTCAGCAGTGACAGAAGAGTTAAGCAAGAGAATATGCAAACACAAGATGTGATCCAAAACCTCCCTGGAGTGGGTGGGACTGTTCCTTGGGTCACAGCCATTTGGGTCTCTCAAGTCACTGCTGCTGCCATTTTGTCTTGGCCTCTGTGCTGAGGCCACAGGGGGTTTTTTTATGGGAATTAGTTAAATAGTGTAGGAGTCAGAGGACTTCCAATAGTGGAAAGAGTCATACTGTATAGATAAATATCCTTTTTCAAAAAGCCATTTAACTTTTATTTATCAGAAAACCATGAAGTTCTGTCTATTTTCCTAGCAAATGGTAGAAAATAGCCAGAATTAAGTGAGTAAAATTACCAGTAATAAAGTTAGGGAAGCATGAAATGAGAAAAAGTGATTGCAGTAATAAAGTATAAAAGTTTTTTCAGAAAATAATAATGCCCTTTTGATTTGGTGAAAAACAGTATTAGTACTACTTATTAAAGAGGAATAAATTTATATTATGAGTATCTCATCAATGAGGTCTACATACTTTTTTGGCTTTACCTACTCTGTCCTATTAGATTGTCTCAAATTAATGTACTTTACAACAGCGAATCAATTTGCTCTTCTCATTTTAATGATAGGTAAGTATTGCTACCTTACTTTTGAAAAAGGAAAAAGCCAGACTGAAGTTGAGACTTATAAGTAGGAGGAATCCATTAAAAAGGGCTTTAGTTTTAGGTGCTCAAAGTTATGTTGCTCAATAAAAGGTGTAGAGCTTGGTGTTTGCTGGTACCTCAAGCAGCATTTGGGTACTTCAGTTTGCAATTTTATACAGTGACACCTTAATGTAAAATACGAAAGAAGCCCTTGAAACAGCAGCTCAGCCTTCTGAGAGAGAGCGTTCTTCCAAGGATGAACGAAATAATTAATTTTATTTCTTTTGCTTTTGTCCCACAAGCCAAATAACTGTAACAGGGGAGTGGAGAAGGAGCAGGTATGAAGGAATATGAGTCAGGAGGAAGACTGAGGTCACACACTGCAATGTCATCATTCTTCCAAGAGGTGGTTTTGGGGTTGAATTGTCTGGGGAAGGGAGGATCTAGAGATATTGCTGGACATGATGGGCTTGTGCTTACGGCAAGGGGGAAGCAAACAGACTGAGGGGGATCAACTGCTCCATGAGCCCCAGAGCCCTTCCATATGCAACATCTGGCATAGCCCAGTTTTCTCTTTAGAAGGGCTTGCATGCGAATCCTGCCTTACTAAATTTATTTATTTCATTCCCCCTCCACAAATTTTCATAGTTTACAAGTGGAAGGACCAATGTAGCTCAGTAAAATTTTGCTTTCAACAGCAGAACAGCAAGATAATCATGGCTTGTGTTGCACAATCACAGTGTTCTGGCCTTGTATAAAATTGCAAACTGAAGTACCCAAATGCTGCTTGAGGTACCAGCAAACACCAAGCTCTACACTTTTATTGAGCAACATAACTTTGAGCACCTAAAACTAAAGTCCTTTTTAATGGATTCCTCCTACTTATAAGTCTCAACTTCAGTCTGGCTTTTTCCTTTTTCAAAAGTAAGGTAGCAATACTTACCTATCATTAAAATGAGAAGAGCAAATTGATTCGCTGTTGTAAAGTACGTTAATTTGAGACAATCTAATAGGACAGAGTAGGTAAAGGCAAAAAGTATGTAGACCTCATTGATGAGATACTCATAATATAAATGTATTCCTCTTTAATAAGTAGTACTAAGTTTTTTCTTTGCTGATATGATTAATACCGTTTCACCGCAATAATATATTTGAATAACTGTTGAGATTATTTCTCCCAAAAATCTACATTAAATTGCAGATGGAAAGATCCCAATAAGCTCAGAGACAGGAGATATTCAAAGGAGTGTCATTTTAATATGCTGTTTTCATGAAAATAAGGCAAATTAGTAACTGAGTTCCTGTGAGACATTCTGTTTTCATACTTTTTTAGTTGGTTAGTTGTTTGGTGTTAAACAGCTCTAATAGATCCAGATAAGCTGAAAAGCTTGATAAGGTCAGAATAGTGAATGACTGCTGGAGACAAATTTTATTCACAAAGCATGCATTTCATTCTCTGAATTCTTTTCTATTCATCTTTTTATCTGCATGTTAGTTTCACATTTTATATAGAAATGTCAGTATATTATTTTTTTAAATATTTTGCTTTGCAGAGCTGATCTTTATTGTTTTCTTGATTCTTGCCCTTCTAATAACCTTTAAATATAGGTCCACTTCTTGCTGGCAGACCAGCTACTTTGCCGTGAGGGTTTGAAAGGGGGCTCTTGTAGAAAGAATAGTGTGTTCCGGGAAGCGTTAAATTTCCCTGTGTTATTATCTGAGTCGCATCAGCTCAGTGGCACATTAAGTAATGGGCTGTCATGGTCTGTTGTTATGGAACAGTTCCCATGAACTAGCATTGGGTGTATCTTATGTAACAAAGCCTATCTTTAGGCTGATGTACAGAATTTCACATTCAGAGCCAGGCAGGGATGTAGCTGATGTTTCATTTCTGCAGTTATGTCCATTTTTTAATGCACGTAAGTAGCACTTGGAAACTGGAGGTTGTTGCTTTTCGTGCCTGCCAAGAGGAGATAACGTTTCTTCAAGTAAATACGTTCTGGAAAGAATAAAAGATTCTGGATCTGTAGCTGAAATGCTGTAGCCTGCAGTCTTGCAAGAGATGATGAATCTGTCCTGTGGCACAAAAACGTGTGGTCCGGGGAGAGGTTGTTTGTTGACATTTTTTAAGACTCACTCCAGGGCCCAGATCAGATGTTTCTTAGATACCAACAGCAAATGCCTGATTTTTAACAGAATTGTTTAGGTAGGAAAAGAACTTTTAAGATTATCAAGTCCAACTTTTAACCCATCACTGCCACTTCCACCACTTAACCATGTCCCTCAGTGCCACATCTACGCATCTTTTAAATTCCTTCAGGGATGGTATTCCCTGGGGAGACTGTTCCAATGAGTAACAACTCTTTCTATGAAGAAATTTTTCCGATATGCCATCTGAACCTGCCCAGGACAGCTTGAGGCCATTTTCTCTTGTCCTATTGCTTGTTACTTGGGAGAAGAGACCGACCCCCACATGGCTACAACCTTCTTTCAGGTACTTGTAGATAGTGACAAGGTGCCCCTGAGCCTCCATGTCTCCAGGCTAAACATCCTCATTTCCCTCAGACACTTTCCATATAACTCATGCTCCGGCCTCTTCCTCAGCTCTGTTGCTCTTCTCTGGAGAGGTTCCAGCCCATCAATGTCTGTCTGGTTGTGAGGGGCCCAAAAGTCAACACTGGATTCAAGGTGCAGCCTCACCAGTGCTGAATAAAGGGAAATGGTCACTATGCTGGCCCTGCTGGCCACGTTGTTCCTGATACTGGCCAAGTGCCATTGGCTTTCTTGGCCACCTGTGCACACTGGCTCCTGTTCAGCTGGGGGTCAACCAGCACCCCAAGGTCATTTTTCTCTGGGTGACACTGTTGCTCCCTGGTCAGTCTGGCAAGGCTTCAGCGCCCACCCTGCCCTGCAAAGTGCTGCTCCAGACCCTGTTTTCCCATCCTATTGGCAGGCACATCTGGTCACTAGTGCTCCCTAAGGGCTTCTCGTGTGAGTGTGCGCGCGTGTGTGTGCGTGAGTGCGTGCGTGCGAGTGTGTGTGTGTCTTGGATGATTTTGCTCCTGGCCCTGCTCAGGTCCTGTCAGCAGCTGTCCCATGAGTTGGGCATTCCTCGTGGCTCCCCCTGAGGTTCCCCCAGTTTGGGACCCCCCCCCCATTCACTGAGCTGCAGCAATCAGCACTGGAGCCGCTCACCTCAGCAACTGAGAAATATCCTGCTCGCTGGGTGACCTTTGAGGAAGATGGCTAATTTCTTTGTTTAGAGTGCAGAGGGCATGGATCTCATAGAGCAGCTCCTGGTAAATGGAGTATATTACTTCTATATCAGTGTCACACTGTCAGAAAGTGGCACTTTGTTAAGATAATGTGACCTTTAGAATCGTCTTTCAGTTCTTTATTCTTTCTCTGATACTGTGAATCTCTGCTTTTAATTCTTGATGATCTTCAATGAAGTAGAAATAACACAGATTCAAGATATTTGTGTTCTTTCTTTTCAGCGATGTTAGATAGTTTTTTCATAAATGGTGTAGGTGTCATTTTGTCCATGAAAACCTTCTGTTTGCTGACTGTAAAATATGCATCTGATCTAAAATGTAAATTTGGGCAAGCATTTACATATTTTGTAAAGGGAAGAAACTGATATAGGAATGGGTATCAGCTTATTTCCAATGGCTTTTGCAGAAAAAATAATTGGACAAAAAGTGCCTTGTGAGCTTTGTGCTAGGCTGTCTGCTGCAGGAACAGACAGCCACAGTGTTGGAGCAGTTATTGTTGAAAAGGGAGACTATGAGACCAGGTCTGGGTTATACAATAACAATTTTATTTAAATATTAGCAATACTGCATGCTAGTAGTTTTTTGCATTAAGCTCTCAACATATTTTTGATGCCCCAGCTTTAAAACTTTTATTCTCAGTCTGATCATCCTTATTAAGCAATTGCTGAATCAGAGGCTCAACTTGGTCTCCTTCCCATCTCTCTTGGAGCTCCTCTGTTTAATATGAGTCATGCAATAACTTTGTATGAAGGAGGGAGTCTTCTGCAATTCCATAAATATGTTCCAGTTTTAGAAGTGAAGTTTGGTGATTTTTGTTTGTTTTTTAACGACCAAAAATTTAGCTGAAAGTTTTCAATCCTACTGGATTCCTAAGCTGATAACAGTGCTGGTTTCCAAGAGTTGCTTTTTGCTTTCATGCCATGAGGCCTGTGGTTATAGAAAAAGATCCTCCTACTTGGACTATGAACTTGTCTCTATCTACTTGATAATTTTTTCAACCTCACTGTTGTGATATGAGGACAAATGGGGTAGAAATACAGTATCAAAATACAGCTCAATAGCTTCATGTGCATATTTCTTAAACAAAATTGAAGAAATGTTGACATTTCCCTGGAGACAAAAGCACTTCCAGAATAGAAGCTGCCTGTTCAAAAAAAGTCATATTTTCATGTAAAAATATTACAAAAATTTGTTTGTTCTAATTGTACAAATGGCATAAGTTTTAAATACAAGTATGTGTGGGTGTACACTTAAAAACCATTCTGACTCAAGCTTATAAAATCTTAGCATGGTTCCTGCGTTTGGGTAACTGAGTAAATATTGTGCTGAGATATGAAAAGTGTAGCATATAGTAATATTTCTGAGACAAAGAAGGAATTTTTTTGTTTGTGCTTAAAGTTTGGAAGTTGGAAATTGTTTAATAGCAGCAGTTTGAGTCCCTGTTACTGGCAATATTTAGTAAGAATTCTGAGAGAAAGGAATTTAAGCCTCATTCAGTTTAAAAACCATGAAAGGCTACTAAAGTGTCTTTATGGGGACTACTTTTGATATGATTTATTTTCATTTATTTTTATGTATGGAATCAGAAACCTTTATTTGTGGGTTTTTTCCAAAAGGAAAGGTTGTCATACAATCTTACTGGAATAAAACCCAATTCTTCCTATCATTTTTATATGATTATTGCTCTTAGCAAACTTTTAGGCCTTCCAAATTGTCAAAAAAAAATTATTAGCTGCTAATGTTTCCTGCTATGGATGTGTTACAGGACCTTGAAAAGTGCTGGAGAAGAAGTAAGCACAAATAAGGATAGCTTATTCCCATGAAGCTTTTAATAGTATTTTAAACAGATACTAGACAGATTGTAGATGTGTCAGGTTTGTTGAAGCTAATACTTCAGCTCAGGGAACCCATTTGGCACTTCAAGTGAATCTCCCAGATGGAACAATATCATTAAAAATTAATTGTATAACCACTGGACCTGCCTTTAAAGACTTTTGAACTGCTGAGGCTTTCTAATCGGATATTGTTGCTCTAGTTCAGCAGTGAAGCGAAGCCAATGACTTTTTGGGCGTATGGCCTACTTCTGTTAATGAAAGTACAATTTATTCACTTCAACATATAGGTTGTAAAACTAAACTCCTAGTTGACACGTTATTCTCCTCTGTGTGTTTAACTTCTCTTCACTGAACCACAAAAAAGTATATAGTAAATCAGAAGGGACACATCGATCAACTTGGCATCATTTAAAAGCCAGCTGGAGTTTGGGATCGTGGCCACTGTTCGTGTTGGATGCTGAGCGTGGCTCTTCTCTGGTCTGCCCTGACTGGGCTAAGGGGAGTAATGTTGGGCATGTGTCTGGCCTGTTATGGTTTGTAGGGATCTTTAGCATTCAAGGGAGCTTTTAAAGGGAAGAAAAAAACCCACTTTTTTTTTGTAAGAAGCTTGCTTAATATTTTCATCTTTCACATTTTTTTTTCCTCATTGTTATTTTATTTTAAGGCAAAGCAAATATTACCTTTTCCAAACAGTGAAACCTTCTTCTGGATGGCTTTTGTTGTCATCTGGGCATTTCTCGTTATCTTACCATGAGAAATAAAGTAGCTTCTGAGTCCATTATCAAATATTGTTTGAAGCCTTGGCAGTGGTGTTGCATTGGTGTGTGAAATCTGAGGGCTGGGCTGGAATCTGCTGCATCACTCACTGCACTGTAGACACAGCTGGTTTCTACCTGGACTGTTCTGAGTGTACAGCAACCTCAGAATGGCCATGAGGTGGCACTTGACTGTGGGATCGTCTGCTCTATCGACTTACAGTCACTGTCACACTGCATTCATGGGCTCAGTCGGGACATGTCACATGTCCTGGTGGTCAGGATAATGGTTCATTGGATTGTTGCTGCTGAAGAGAAGACTGAAGGCTGAATCATAGCCTTTGTCATCAAACAGTGGTGGGCATGTTAGAGAAAATTGTCACAGCTTGGGTAATAGGGTTTGCTTTAATTTTATTATTATTTATTACTTAGTGCTGTGGCCTCGTTGACAAGATGGTGATTGGACTTGATGATCTTAGAGGTCTTTTCCAATCTAAATGATTTTGTTACTTGTTTAGGGGTAGCATTGCTACTTCAGTCCCACTTGATTCACTGTCTGGGCTTTCTAATTCCTGTTTGCCACTATTCACTATTGAAAAATAAGTTTTGGTTGGTAGTGTTGGCCAGAAAGCTTCAGTGGCTGAAACAGCACTTCATTTGTACTGGATGTGTCACTGGTGAGGGTGCCCTGAGCTACTGCTGCTGCCAGCCCTGTTCAGGCTGCTGCTGAGATGGCCATGTCCTACTAGATACCCGCACCTACCATACCTGTCTTTCTATTCATATATCTGTCTTTCCATGTCCTTTATGTGGGGCTCTTGTTTGTACTTCAGTTTTTGGTGGTTTTTTGTTTTTTTGCTGGAGGACACAAGTAGGTTGTTTCTCAGCTGGCTTCCCTTCCAGCAAGTGCTTGCCTTAGCCCATTCCTCAGCTGTCCAGCTGCAGCAGCTTTAAGGCTTCTTGGAGTAATTTTAATAGTCAGAAGCCTAATACTCTGTCACTAAATATTTAAGCCTGACAGCTCTTACTGTCTCTTTTATTTTCTAATATGGTATTTATTGCCACAAAAATAGTTCAGCAGTTGTGTAGTTTGGGAAGTAAATACCAGATGATAATACTTGCATTTATTCTGGATGAATAGGTATAGGAAATGCATGCACACTTATAGTTTTGTTAATATATATTTGTGTATACCTAACAAAGTGAATAATTTGTGTACAAAAGAATCAGATATTCCTAAGGAAACAACCAAAGCAACCAAAAAAACCCTAAACAACAACAGCAGAGGTGCAGTAGGACATGCAGAGGGTTTTAATTAGACTCTGCTTTGAGACTCTTTCCAAAACACTCTGTTGTAGGCATTCTGAAAGGTAAGGTAAAGCTTCATTAAACAGCATTCAATTAAAAAAAAATTAATTGTCTTATGGGGTAAATGCACCATTACACTCTGAACTAGTATGTCATATTTATTAGAATTTGATTTGTACTTTCTTTTCAAGTGACAAGCACAGCACAGAATTATATGGTATTTATATATTGTTTTCATGATGACATTTATTTTAATGTATTTTTCTCAGTTTATCTAGCATTTCAAGCTCCACATCATAAACCTACTTGGAATGATGCTGGGGATTTTGATGTTTCTACGTCAAAGTGACCTTTTGTGATGTTCCTATTCTGTTTTGTTAACTTAGAGGGGAATAAATTGTGAGAATAAAAAAAAAAATACAGGAAACAGCTGTAAATACTTCACTTTTCTTCTTTTATGCCATTTACGTACTCAATAAAAACTGGAAAAAAATAAGTCTGTTACAAAGACAAGGTGACACTCCGGGCAGCTGTGCTGCTGTTTTCCTTTTGCTGTGCATTCTAAGGGAGAAGTCAAACCCAAGTTGGAACTGAGTGGGTGTGCAGTTTGGAGAGAGCTTATCTTATTTGTTTACAAAATTTAACATTAAATAATATTTCATATGTTACTTTATAGTATCATAAAATCCAGAACCCAGCTCCCATAATCCATTACTGTATTGGAGTTTGCTGAGAAATTGAACTAATAAAAAAATAATACAATGAAAGTTTGCATTATGAGCTGCCTAAATCATAAGCCTAGGTTTTTTTTACTTCTAATTAGGCAGCCAATTATGGCATTTGTAGTCAGAATGAAAACAACCCAATAGATTCAGCTAGTGATTTTTATGATTTTTTCTATGTCTATATGCACACACACACACATATATATATAAATTACTACCTATACTCAGATATAGTGACTGTTAAAGCTATTTGACCTCTACATAAAGATAAAATATACTGCTTCCTTACACTTTCCTGCCTTAATTTATGCACATAATGTAGAGAGTGGCACATCCCTGATGTAATTCCACATTCCTCAGGTTAGGGTGACTCAGCACCACTGATTTGGCAGAATGCCAATCAAACCTTGTGTACTTCAGCATTCAGTTTGTCATTGGCAACTTCTTTGTAGGTGGCAGTTCCTTGTCTAGAACAGTCAAGTTGCTGTAATGGCATTCAGGAGGGAGCCTTTTCTCTTTTTCAGCCTTCATTGGCTTAGGTGGTGTGTTAAGTAGACTAACACAGTATTAGATGTTTGTGTATCTTTCTGACCTTTTTCTACCTGCAAATCTAAAGAGAGGTCCTCTTTTCCAGTGTTATATAAATGCAATTATTTTCTTGTCTATGGGAAACTTGCAGTTTATCATGCTAATTTTTTTTTTTTCCTAACACAACAAGTGTTGTGTTAGGAACTGAACATGGTATAGAACTTCTTGTTTATTATTCTTTCCAACAGCAGAATATATGGGTGGAAAATCACCACCAATTCAGCAAAAGCTATTGCACTGCAGTTAACAGATCAGACTGGGCATTGTTTATTCCCTCTTTCCTTTATTTTTTCTGGGGGGTAGCATGTTCTAGGAGCTGTGTAATTAAATTATTACCTGCTGTATCACCATCTGCTTAAATGTTTTTGAAACATTTCAAACTTGTGTGCGTGTGTGTTCACTTCGTGATTTCAAGGAAGTGCCAGAAAGGCAGTGAACGTACTCAGCAGATGGACTGAGGGACTCACACCCTCCAAGCAGTCAATCTTGATTGTTCTGAGTATAATTAAACATATTTTCTCTAAATCTAATTATTTAGTTCCAAAGCATGGCAAAGATGTTTATATTTGCAATATAAAATATTCCTTCTGGGATGAAGACCTACTCCAGATCATGTCTGTGGATAAACATTACAAGTACGAAATCCTTGGTAAGGTCATGTACAATTTTTCATTTAGCTCAATACTGTATTGTTATCTTTTAAGTAAAAAGTATTTCAGCTCAATGCTTGCACTACAGCATGCTGCAGGTAAATCTTACAAATGAAGAAATAGATCTGGAAGCTCAAAATAGCCTGCCAAAAAATGGGATTTATATCTCAATGCTTAAAGCTTTGGGTATGTGTTTATTTTCAGCAATATTTCGTTCAAAATAATTAGAATATTCAGAGGCTTAAAGTTGCAGCATGTTGTCCAACAAAAAGCAGTGTATAATGTCAGCTTAGAGAAGGAATCTGCAGATGTGAAACCTGCATGGAAGAAGGACAATAAAATCTGGCTCCAGTCAAACAGTAGAAGAGTGTTCTCCCCACGGGGAACTTGTTTGTGAGTGTTTGTAGAGGTCATGAATATATTTGGTAACAGCCATTGGATCCATTTCTGATAGTGAATTATGGGTTATTGGGATGTCGCTCTTGTACCCACCAACACTACTGGGTGGATCCGTGGTAATTGAATGGGTTGTACTGCTCATCACTTAGAGAATGCAGAGCTTGTTGCCAACAAACTGGCTTTGATCATATGTTACATCTCATCTCGGTCCAGTGGTGGCCTTTATTGAAATAGTGGAAGTAAATAGTGAGACGTCTTGGTGATCATCAACTTATTAGTTTAAACAAAGAAGCAAAACAACCATAATTATTAGATAGCAACTCAAGGTGTGTTGGGTAATGAAAAGCTCCTGCTGACTCAGTTCTGCTGAATTCAGGGTATAGTTTGGAGAAACTGAGCAAACTAATTCCCTTTAACACTGGTGAGGGTTCAGGAGCCTCGGCACTCCATGGGAGTTGATTGTGTCAAAATGAACAAGTGGTTATCCTCCCAAACACGTGTAGGCTGGAAATTCCATAGACTGTTGACATTCATTAATTATCTTAAAACTTCCAGTTTGTGACTAAGTTCTAATAGGCTCATTAAAGAAGAGTTTATTTTGGTTTTATTCAGCTGTATGAAGTCTGAGTTGTGATAGGGCTGTATGAAGATATTGCTTACTACCTTGTTATGTAAGTTTTCCAATTTCTTACTCATTTTTCAGTCATTTTGACCTTGGTGAACCAGATTCAAACTATCTTCAAAGACATCTGAGTACCTTTATTCAGGTCTATAGTAAAAACCTGAAGTTAATACTCTCTCTCTGTTTCATACCCTCTATATTTATTTTTTCTGATTCTTACTAATTTAATTAGATTACAGTTCTCCTTTGTTCTTTACTGAAAGATTGCTCTGAAGGATAAATACATTTTAACTTTGATGCTTCATGCTACAGGTGCATACTCATTGGTATCTACTCAAATAAATGTGCCCAAAGTAAAGTATTCTCTTTTCCTTGCATAGAAAATTCCCAATACAGTCAGTAAAATTGCTAGGTTTTGATAATCTGCATCTCTAATGAGAAATTCATCTCTTTACTTCAATGGTAACTGCTTCAATGACACATGAAAGTGCTTTAGAACAGTGCTTTTTTTCTTTTTTCTTTTTTCTTTTTTTTTATTAGATCACGCAGCAGCTTAACAACCAGTCTGGATAGAAAATTCAGTTCTCCAGTTCTTTGTAGTAGTCTTCACTAGGTAGCAAAGTTTATGGGCATTTAGCCAACTGTATTTTTATATGTTGTATCCACCTGTTTTGATATTTAGCCACAAAAATACATTCCATATGTAGCCCAAATGCTGGTCTTTGTGGGTCCCAAGTTACAATTGCAATAATTAAAACGTTTACTTTCATGTCCCAGATGGTAACTGTGGTAGATAATTGTATTCACTGCAATTATTTTGGACTAAGCATAGCAGAGGAAGATAAAAATCCAGTATGGTTTTGTAACAGCACACAATATTTAATTGGTTTAATTGTAGGCTGAAGTATTTCCAGGATCTAAAAGAAAAAAAAAAAAATGGAAATGGTTACAGGTGTGAACAGACTTATGGGGCCTTTATGTGTTACTTACATACAGATGTGGCACAGTGGTCACTTTGGGGTTGCTGCCTTTACAGTCACTGTGTTGGGCTTTGCTCGTGACCTTGTAATAGTTATATTTGGGAATTGTTTTAAAAAAAATTTGAAAGTGGGTGATGGAACTTTTTCCTTTTGCATCTCTTCAGACCATACACTTTATAATGTGTAACAGGGCAGATAAAGGCTTTGTATGGGGGGGGGAAGCAGAGTCAGAGCTTGATACTTTTTAAAAGAGATTGAAAAATTAAGTATTTAACTAAGGTAATGATAGCCCATGAAATGTATTGCAATTGTAATGATTTTGTTTGTGTTATTATAATAAACCTACTTGTTTCAGGCTGTGTTTTGGTAGTATAAATATTTTCTGTTAGAGCAGTGTTTTGTGACTTACTGAGTTTTACATTTTCATGCCATTTGCCTGACATTTGGTCTCAAAACAGCATTACTTTTAAGTGCTATTGAAGATCATTTATTTTTAAAAATGCCTCTGTTCATAAATAAATTATAAAAGCTATGAGACATGCTTAATATAGTTCACCGTGTTTCTAAATATCCTTGATACATAAAGAAATCACAGGTGGTATGCATTCTATCCAAAATATAGGGAATTTTGTGTGTCTGCTGTTGGAAAAAGAAATAACATTCAGATTTTCCGCCTGAATTTTTGTTAATGTACAAACTGCTTTCTAATGTCATTTCTTGATTCATCTTAGTTATAAATTTAGTCACTCTAAATTTTTCATGAGCTTGGGTGACTTTTCACTGGAGACTGCTTTGCCCCTTTTTTTGCTGTAACTCATGAAAAACTTTGTACAGTGGAAGACATTTCCCTGTAAAAACGCAGTAGAGATGAAGAAAGTGCTGCCTCTTTTTTAATTTGCATGGCCTGATCCTCTTCCTCATGGGCATCTTCGTTATTTTTTTTTTCTGTCAGAGCTTGAAATTAGGTCATGTATAAATAAAGCTGATTAAGTTGTTTTTGTGAGGGAAATATTCCCACTAAAACCGTAAATTTTATCAAAATGCACATTTTTAGTGAGGAAATGTTTGTTTCTAAGAGGAATAATTAACATGTAAAATAAAGCAGAGGATGTTCAGTTTTGAATGACATTTCTGGGAAAATTGTGAAAACTTAGATCTCCATTTTTTGAAGTTGAAGAAAATGAAGATCCTCCTGGAGTTTAGCATCTGTGCCCCTCTTTCTGTACCTTTTTTTGATTGATGTTTCAAAAGGTAAGAAAGGAGAGATCAGGGCCATACTGATAGTCACCACAGTGATCTACACAATCTCCCAGAGGCCTGCAGAGAGACAGAAGCATCACATGAATGATGGTTGTTTATCCATTTGTTTATTTTATCAAGTCTTTTCTTCTTGCTTCAAGGAGACATCTAAGTATTATGGTAGAAAAGAAAACAGGCAACGGGACTATAATTCGTATTTTTGATCAAAAATATCCATACAATGTTAAAAATATTCACAGTATTATGCATAACCTAATGGTTTGATTGTATTATTCAGAGTCACTAATAGCATGTTTCTTGGAGTCCTTTTGAGAGTCCGTTATGGATAATATTTTCATTAATTTTTTCAATTGTATTCTTTGGAAATTAGCTTATTGCTTCCCTTCTTTTGGTGGGTGACTCTTTGAGAACACTGGTTTCTTAGTGGCTCCTACCTCTGCACAAACAGTGGGAGCCAGTAGCTGACATTAAAATTAGGTTGGGAATAAAATCAATAAAAAGCTTTACAGATCCGGGAACTTTGAAATTTCCATGAAACTCTCAAATGTTTTTAAAATGCAGACTCGAGAATCTGTCCTATGGCACAAAAACACGTGGCCCAGGGAGAGGTTGGTTGTTCCTATTTGCATTTGCAGAAGTGCAAGTTTCCATTTGTTTCTGTCACTGGGAAAATGCAGCAGAAAAATCCCAAGCTAAGAAGCACTTAAATGTATTGACTGGCAGATGAAGGAAGGAAAACCCGGAAGGGTTCATATAATAGAATCTCTTAAAAAGCAAAAGTGTTTGGTCAAAACTAGGACCTGCTGTCTTGCTAAGTCTTGTCAAAAATCCACATGTTCTCCACATCCAAACCTGCAGAGCTTCTACAGTGAGTCCTCATGGAGAAACATTTGTGTTTTCATCCCACTCCAACCCAGCTGCAGTTCCTGAAAGGACTTCTGGGGGTTCAGGATAGCAATAGCAAGGCATTGTGCAATAAATACAGAGGCCAAGTCTGAAGTGACTTAGGCCTTGTGTGTTTATTCTGTAGTTTCTTACACCCAAGTGCCACTGAGAAGGTGTTTTGTCCACGTTTTGGTGATGCGGAAATCGCGTCAAAGGTGGTGACAAACACGAGACATGTAAAAGAAATGCTTCATTTTCAGTGATTCAGGGAACCTGCATCATTGCTGTGCATCAAGGGTTACAAGTCAAGCAGTTTTTAGTAAGCTGCTAATCTGCTGTGCTTGCTCTATAGTTATAGTTGCATGCTATCCCAGGAGTTTCCAGCAAATGCTCATACAATCTGATTAACATGGTTCACGTACAAAGGGCGCTGGCCTGGGGACTACCACGTCTCATTAATGGAAATGAATTTTTCATGCCATGGCTGCTATGTCTGTGTGTTAAGACTTTCATTTCTTTCTCCGATTCTCTCTCTTTTCTGTATTGTACTTTTTTTAGCAGAAATGGCTGTATGAATTTTAACGACTGGTTATATTACAGGTCCAAGGGGTTTTATGTTTGCATAGTAATGTTATTTTTACTAAGAAACAGATGTAACATCAGCAGTGAAGGAAGCGAGTGAAATGGCACACATTTGTGTTCATATTGAACCCTTTAGCTCTGATGGAATGCTCGATGAGTTGAGTTTAAGGACAAGGCGACTCGATCTGTTCTTGGCAGCAGTCCTGCTTTGTGTGGGAGGTTGGAGCAGGTGACCCTGTGAGGTCCCTGCCAGCCAACATTTCTGTGGTTCTGTGAATTGTCAACTTTTCAGTGTAACTTTCCAGAATTAAGAGAAGTATTGTAATTTGTGTATCATCCCATCTTTTTAAGCAGATGTAACGTGTTCTACTGTAACATAAATATTTTCCTGGTTTATGGGTGAAAGCAGGGAAGAGAGAGCTTTGTGTTCTCTCAGTGCTTTTCCTGGGAGTCTTTTGGGAAAATGCTGCTTTTTAAAGAAAACTGGAGAGGTAATAATAGTACATATTAAGGCAGTATGCAAAGTATGCCCAGTGACTGGTCATCCACAGCTACTCTACTGTGGCATTTGATGTTTATCCTTTTTTGGTGTCAGTGGATTGTAATTTTCCAATTAACAGTACTCTGGTGAAAAGTTCCCAAACATCACTTGCTGTCTTGTGCAGGGTGTATATCTTAACATGGGTATTCAGCATCTTACCAGATCGTCAGCCCACATTAGCTGATGTTATAAAGCTGAATTAGCAGAAACCATCAGCCCTTCTGCTCATGCACAATTCCTGCTTTCGATGGGAATTACTGAAATACCTCTAAGCATCAGTTATATAGTTTATAGCCTACTTTATCTCAGTATACAAAGCAATATGTTTCTTGAATATATCCTCTTTGTTCTTGTTGTAATGCACACTTTGCTTATCTTCAACTACTAATGTCTCTAAATCAAAAAGTTCTACAGCATAAACCATTTAAGTTCTAATAGCTATGTACAACCCTGGCCAAGTTTAAAAGAAGGGTTATGAGCAGTTTTTCCTCTAAAGAAGCTCATGTGTTTATTATTTAGATTGTGAGGTGTGTATCTCACTCCTCTCTAAGACTGCTCTGTTAGTGGTCAAAAATAATTATGTTTACTTTTTAAGAAATCATACCTTAAGAAATATGTACAGACCAACAATAGTAATGAGTTCAGTCTACTGGCAGTCTGTGATAAATTCTGCATATATGAAAGTTTGACTGTCAGCTTGAAGGTGTCAAAAGTGACTAGAGCAGACTGAGATGGACAATTGAGAATTGAGATAGTCTTTAGGGTAATGGAATTCTCCCGTTTATTTCTTGTAGTGCCTTCATCTTCATACACCTGAGCAAGACTAAGAAATTTCTGTAAATTGTGGTTAGGAGAGCATCAAAGAGAGACTGAAGATAAAACCATAGTCTAAGCAGCTGTGCCTCTTCTCCCAAGGAAGTGGTCACCGTTGGGTAGGACTTGGCTGGAACCGGCATCAGATCTGGCTGCTTTTTGTGACTTAGTTCCAGAAGGGTTTACATGAAAGTGTAAAATGCTCCTGGAAAGCTACTGAAAGCACATATGTTCCTGATATATGGAGCTTTACATATAGATGTACTTCACTGCAGATCTTAAACCTGTTTGCAGTGTTGCTAAAGGAACAAATCAGACTTTGAATTTAAGATGCTTCCACACTGGACTCAGTGCGGGCTGATGTGGAAAGGCTGTTTCAAGAGTGGCAGAACTGCTAGCAGATAGGTATGCAGAGCAAGCAGCACAAGGAAGGGATGTTTCCTTTAATTTTTGTCCTCAGAAATCCTCTGAGGATTCCTTTGTTGACCTGAACTAACACACTTTGGATTTTCTTTTTAAGAGAAATCATAAACTCATTTCAGCGTGTAGACATTGGCGGATTCAGGATGCTGAATGTCACACCGTGTTGGCTATGTGTGAAAAAACATGTTCTGATAAATTCACAGGAATTGTACACCATGCAAAATTAGACCTCCAGGCAGACTCAAATGACCAAACTCTGACATTTCTCAAACTTGACAGCTTATTTCAGTGGAGATTTAGGAAAGAAAGGTCAAAGGACACCAAACATATTACCACTCCACTCCGCCTATAGCTATAGCAACACTAAATCTTCTAATATTACATCTTGGGGCAAATGAAGGATTTCTCATTTAGGTCCTAGGAGTAAACAAGTCTTATGAGGAGTGGCTCAGGGACCAGGGGTTGTTTAGCCTGGAGAAAAGGAGGCTCAGGGGAGACCTTGTTACTGTCTACATTACCTGAAAGGAGGTTGTAGCCAGGTGGGGTCGGTAACCCTTTCAAGTAACTAGAGGTAAGACAAGAGGAAATGGCCTCAAGCTGTACCAGAGGAGGTTTAAATTAGATAGGAAGTAAAATTTCTTCACTGAAAGTGCTGTCAAGCCCTGGCACAGGCTGCACAGACAAGCAGTGCAGTCACCACCCCTGGAGGATTTTAAAAGACATGTAGATGTGGCACTTGGACATGGTTTAGTGGTGGCCTTGGCAGTGCTGGGGGAACGGTTGGACCTGCTGATCTTAAAGGTATTGTCCAGCCTAAGAAATTCAGTGATGGTTTATGTCCTGTGCAGGATTGTTGCAGCTGAAAGGCTTCAGTGAGTGTCCCGTGCCCTGCCAGGGGCGGCGTCAGGGCCGACAGTACGTGGTTGGCTCCCTTTTCCTGTGCCAGGAGTGCGCAGTGTTGGTGCGCCCCGGCGTGTGGACACGGGGACAGAAATGTGCCTTCATAAATGTGGGCCCATCTTGGGCTGCAGGAGCAGTTGCCATGGCAACATCATTCTGTGTACTTGAGCTTTAACATTGGAGAGTTCACCCAGAAAATAAATTTGGCATGGTTATGAAGTACACTTGCTTGTTTTCTGAATTCTTTGGATACAGATCGTTGAAAAGGGAGAAAATTATGTTACTGCCTTACTCTGTTTTCTGCCATAAACCATGCACAGAGTCATTAAAGCTGTCATCTATCAAAATATAGTAAAATTCCAATAAAGCTAAATTGTAAATGTTGCCATCTTCAGCTCCATAATATATTATTTTTAAGGGCTCTCTGTCATTGTTGAACTTGATAAAACTCAGTAAAACCCCACTGAACAAGAAATGAGGAAAAAAAAATCTAGAAAATATACTTTAAGCATTTACTTTTTTTTCTACAGCAAGTTAGAATACCACTGGATGGTGACAAAAGGAATATTTGTTTGTGTGTATCAGTATTTTAAATATATGATTTAAAATATGGTTTTATTAAAAAAAAATACTCTTGACATGAGACAGTAGGGCTTGCAATGTCCTGTTTATCTCTGGTTTCCATGTGCAGTATTTCTAATAGGAAGATTTGTCTTCTGTAACCAGTTAAATTTGTGAAATTGATCCTAAGCTTTGAACACTGGAGCACTGGAACAGGTTGCCCAGAGGGGCTGTGGAGTCTCCTCACTGAAGATATTCAAGAACCATCTGGACACGAGCCTTGCAATGTGCTCTGGGCTGACCCTGCTGGAGAGAAAGTAGCTTGGATTAGGTGTTCCGCTGTGGTCCCTTCCAAACTTGCACATTCTGTGATTCCATGGAAAACCAGGTTAGATCACCTGATCTTGCAGATCAGCGGCAGCACCCTGGAGTTTGCAGATGATGGGCATTCTGCCCTCTCCCATGCCACCCTCAGACCTGGTCTCTTCAACAGAAGCCATGGAAGCAGGACTCTGAGATCATTCTACCTGGAGGTGTCAGAGTCGCTTGAGAGCTGCTTTCCTTTGAGAAGAGATGGGAGTGCAATGTATTGTCTGCAATCTACATTTTTACTGAAACTGGGCCTCAGGTCCTGAGAGTGTTTCGTGCTTGCAGGTCTGCTGGAGGCTGTGTCCTTTTATTAGGGGACAAAGGGCTGATACTGCCAGGCTGACTCATGCCCTTCCATCTCTGGACTAGGCTAAGTTTTAGATAAGATTGTATCTAAACTGCTCCAGAGTCATCAATTTGTTAGTGGGTTGTGTTATTTTTGTTTGCTATGGGTTGTTTTGGTTTTTATTTTTGTCCCCAAACAGAATGTTTTAATATATTCATTGCTAGATTTTGCCAATGATTCTTAAAAATCAGAAATGGAGTTGATGTTTTTGGGGGGTTATTTTTTGTTCTTTTTAGGACATGAATTGAAATCACATAGCATTTTGCAGTGTTAGTTTCACCTTTTGAAGTATAACAGCCTCCCTTTAGCACACCTTCTTGCCATGTAGTAGCTTGCAAGTGTACAATTTTTGAATTTTCAAAGTTAAAATTACTTAATTTTTAATAGTAATTTAAATATCATTGACTGTAATTAAGGAGAAAAAATAGATTAAAAAAAAATCAAAGTGAAACGTGCCCAAGCCAAAGACTGGTAATGTAAAAATTTCCAAAGCAGAAATGAGTCATATAAAATTAACTTTCTTAAGAATTGCTATAGCCTGTTACTACTGCTATTGCTGTCAGCATATTCAAGTTAAACACCATTTACAATAATTTTATTTCACATCAAATTCAACTATAAGCTTAAATCCAAATTCCCCAATGATAACTTTTGTCCTGGTAAAGCCTTATATTTTATTTCTTTCAAAAGCAATTATAATGTCTGAGAAAATGTAATGGTAAGTATTTTATTGATGAAACTTTGAATTTGGGAACAAATCTGTATGCAGGCAAGCTGAAGGCAGTTGGTGTGAGGAGAAATGAGAAAAGGGAAAGACTAATATGTTGGAAGAGCACCTTTGGGTGGATTGTTTGCTCTCCATGAAGAGGTGGTTGCGCTGCATTGGGTTGGAGGGGGCAAAGGGGTCCAACAGGCAGTTTCACCCATGATCTGGTGGTGGCTGCGGGGTCAACCAACCTAAGTGGAGAACTGGGTGAAACCCATGGCTGAAGGGGCTTCTTTTGCAGGAAACATTCTTTTTGTATTTCCTTCAGAGTGTGTTTTGTTTGTTGTAACTGGACATAATGGTGCCCAGGTCTGACCACTCAGGGTGCTCTATAGACCTTGTTCTGTTGTATTGTCACCCTTTGTGTTAATATTACTTGTATCCAGGTCCACATGGCTGTTCATGATATAATAAAACTGGTGAGAGGTTTTGAAGAAGTTAAATATTCTACAACATTCAGGTGTTGCAAAAAGTACTTATTAATGTACAGACAACTTAGGCTCTATTTAGCCAAGTTCTACAGACTTTTTTTTTCTCCAGTCTGGTCTCTCTGTTCTGTCTTCTGTTACCGCATTGCTTGGTTTTTAAGGGTGGGCTCATTTTCAGTGACATGTGAACAACTGGTGAGTTTTTGTCATTGCTTTTTATATGATGGCTGTGTGGAGTGACAAGATATTTAATTGTCCTTCTGTAACTGAACTGATTGCCAAGCCCATATCCCAAATGTGAGGGAAGGGAGAAATCATTGCTTGCTGCAGGAAATTAGGGCATAGGTGCTGGAAATACCACATTATTGTTTGAATTACAGGGTAGTGTAACCTTGCTGTTGACAAGGGCATCACAGTCTTTTCTGCAAAGAACTCTTGTCAGGGATTTACAACTCAAGAAATTTGTCTAGGCCTGAAACTTGGCATCATCTTGTTTAACAAAGTACTAAATTGTTGTCATATATACTTTAAAAACTTGCAAGGCCAGTGGGTGTTGAGTTCCATGATAACTACAGCTATTGGCCCTTCAAACAGGTGACATTATAGCTGCTTTGGGGGTTTGCCTAGACACAAAATGATTGCGAGGACTTACAGCAAAAGCACTCTGTATAGAAGATACTGAGAAGGAAAATAAAAATTAAATAACCCTTAAAATGAGAAGCTCCACCAACCCCGGATTTCTAGTTTTATGTCTATACAGAGAGGCCACAATGCCTTTAGTACAGTTTCTGGGTGAAGTTTGCCTTTTCAGTAATGAACACTAAATGGCCTGAGACGGATTTGCCATGGGCAGCAAGTTGACACTGCCACGCTGCCTGCTGTGCATGAGCCCGCTAATTGTCTCAGCTATTTATGAACTGGAGTTAACAACTAGCACAACTCACTAAGAATTTACTGTGGCGTATTCATATTGTTCTTTCCTTGTTGGTTTCATGAAATGTTTGTATAAGCTGACCTTTCTCTGGCAGAGGCATTGGAGAGTGGCAGGAGTACCAATGCAGGACCTTTTGTATCGACCTCATGGTATAACTTTCAAAGCCTTCATTGATAAGGGATTGAAGCAGGAAAGCTGTCAGAAAAGTTTCTGGTGGTTTCATGACAAGATGCACTGATCAGGATGTAAATGCATTATTTTTAAGGTCAAAGAACAAGTAGATAGTTTGGAAATGAGCTCATTAAGACAATAACGATCTGATAAAGCTGACTGTCCTGATTTCTTGGGAACAGTTACTTGAAAGGATATTTAGGTTTGGTTTGATACCTCTCAATAAACATTCTCCCCACAAATCAGTGGAAGCACAGAAATGCACATCAGCTTTATTGGTAATCAGCTTGGCTCTGTCCAGTATTCCAGAGTTTATGATCCCCTTTGCTGTCTCTATAGAATGGCTTTAAAGCTCACTCGGTGCATATTCAGAGTTCTGGCATTTTGCAGTTGCTCTTTTATCTTTATAATAAAACATGTATTTAACAACAATTAAATGTTGAAACAGCTTGCTGGCAGATGGGATGAATTTTCTATCTCCTGAAGTTTTCAAAAATGTCTTTCAGAAATATGTTCATTTTATGGTCTGTGTTATAGAGAAGAATGAACTAGAGAATTGTAGTGGTTTTTCTTGACTTCAAAATTTTTCCATATTTTTACTGTCAATTTTTTTCCCCCAATAACTATGTAGTATTTTCTTTATTCTTCTAATTTCTACCCAAAACTGCACTTAGTACCTACTCTTTGTCATGCCTACTTCTTTAACCAGCTAAATGCCCAGTGCTAAATAGAACTGGTAATGTAGTTCTCATGGCACAAATGACTTGTGCCTTGAGAACCAGGAGACTCTTTCTTGTTAATTGTTTGTTTGTTTGTTGGGTTTTTTTGTGGGCCCTTACTTTGAGGTAAGTTGTGCTGTGTCCTTACACTCAAATAGTGAACTTGGAAATAACTAGTAGAAAAAATGAAGTTACCAACTGCAGCTACTCCTGCATTCTTTGCGTTCTTTAACTAAAGGACATGCGTTGCTAATAAGATCCCATGCTCCAAAGAGTGGTTTCAAATATAAAACTGAATTGAATATTGATTTTTTTATTTTAGTTCGTTTAGTTGCTTGTGATTTTTTTCCTGAAGTTGAAGTAACTGGTTTTGGTGCTTTGAATGAAAATGGAATTGCTGAGATAGTAAGCTGTGGAATGTGGTTACTACTTGTCTGCATTAATAACCATTTGAAGAAATTTAATATGGACTTTTATTATGCACTTATATGCAGATTATATAACCTTTATTAATACACTCCATTGAACAATAACATACATTTTTAAAATGTCATAAATACAGGGAAAATTTAACTGCCACGGTTAGGCAGTGGTCAACATTTATAAGCTCAGAAAGATTAATATTTGCCATGAAACTGCATCTGAAAAACTGCCTTAATTCCTGCTTTATGGCTATTACTGTTGTAATCTGCTCAGGATTTACTTATTTGGCTAAAGCAGTTTGTTAAATGACTTGAGGAATTCTAGAGTAAAAAATATGTATTTATGAAATGCAGTAATAATGTGTTCTGCTTTAAAGACAAAACACTGGTCTTAAATTTCTAATAAAAACCAGTATGAAATGGAGTTGAAAAGGTGAGGGTTTTGGGCAGTTGATATTATCTAGTAGTGATCTCTTATTGGTTTGCAAATTAATCCCTCTACTAGCAAAAGAGGAGAGATGAAAGGGCAGGAAAACGGCTTGAAAATTAGTTAGCTCAATTTTCCAAAGAATATTAATACATTAGTTGATGTCCAGCTGGTGCTTGTCAAGAATCTTAGAGCACCAAGGATCACTTGTGGAGCTGGCATTATTAATAACTTCCTTAACAACCTGGGTGAGGAGACAGAGTGCTCCCGTGAGAAATCTTGAGGTGATGCACAACAGTGGGGATTGTAGAGCTGCAGTTCAGAGGATCCTTCACCAACCTGAGGGTTGGGCTAACGAAGTCTGCAAAGGTCAGCCACAAAGACTTTGCAGGTGTAAACCATTTGTTGACTCAGCTGGAATTTAAAAACCAAATTTCTATCATTATTTAAATAAGTAATGCAGACCTTCACACTAATTTAAGAGGCTTTAGTTCAGCTCCCTCTAAACAGTGTTGCTTCCACTGCATATAGAAGAGTTTGCACTGCAGGTGGAGAATTGATTTGCAAAGTGACTGGAATAGCTCCTCTTGGAATGTGTGGGCTCTCCTGCCTGTTCTCGGCTGCCCAACAGTTATGGGCCAGGGATATTTATATGCTGTACAGGGAAAATAGGTATTGTAAATTGGTATTGTATAGAGCCAGAGAGCCTTTCAGTGGACAATAGGCTGTTTCATTATATCAGAGCTTGCTAAGTTTGCTCTCTTCAGGGAGCTTCAAAAAGCTGAATCCTACTTTGCCATTAGAGTGGGTTCTTCTATTACGTGGCCTCAGTAATGTTATTTGGAGGTAAGTCTTGGAGAGTGAAAATGCCTTAAAGCGTAAAAATGGAGGGATAATATAACATTGTAGGTGTCAGTCTAGTGTTCATCACTGCAAGAGGTTGAATATCGTTACCATCATTTTATTCTAATTGAGAAGTGAGTCTGATGTTTGAAAAGCCCTAAATTACAGATGCTTATGTGTTGGAATGGCTATTGTCAAAGTATGGAGGGAAAGGCACCCTGTTGTTGCAGTCTGTGAAAAATGATTTGTTGAAAATTGACTTTGAGTGTTTGTACTGGAGGTCAGAGTTGTCTTTAGATGGCTTCTACTTCCATAGAAATACCTAGAAGAACCACAGTTATGCCTTGCTATTAAAGGAATAATTTTGTTACAAATACTTACCTGGCAGTGCTTTTGATTCATTAAAATGGGAAAAATAAATGGAGCAAAACAGCTGAGACAATTTCTAAGTAAATTCATCAGTCACTCAGGAACTATGCATTTAAAATACTTATAAATAATAGAATGCTCCATCTAAATGGAAGCCTTTTATTGATGTGTAAGTACAGTGTCACCCTGAAATTTCTTTTTTAACTTATCACTTCCTTGTGTTTAGAATCACATCAGGCAATTTATATTATTTCTAGATTTTCAACTTTATTTTAGCAGCATTATTTTGCATGGTGTGTGAAATGAAATTGATACACACCGTTGTTAAGCTTTAAAATTACTTTCAGGTAACAAATAATTGTTTTGGAGACTCTGTGCCTTCACTCAATTTTTTTAATATTATCTTGAGGACTGAAAAAATAATTGGATAACTTCTGTGGTTTGCTATTGGCACTTGTAAATTCCCTTTATTCATATTCCTACAATATATTCCCTTAAATATTTTCTTTCCCCTCTGATGGCGCTGCTGATCCTACGAAAGAGGACAGGAAAGTGGAAATGGGGAGATACTGAGAGCCCAGTTTTTATTCTTTGTTGTCTATGTTTAGTTCTCCCAGGATTACGAAGAATGAAGAAATTGTTTATGTTTGCATATGGAAACAAACATTTGTGTTTTTTTTAAAATTTTGTTTTAATAGATAAAAAGATGGCCTATCACAAAGTGAGTGCAGACCAGAGAGCACAGGGGCACTCTCCATATCTTGACAACGATGAGCTCCAGGCCACAGCACTGGAACTGGAATGGGACATGGAAAAAGAGCTGGAGGAGCCGGGCTTTGACCATTTCCGAGTGGATGGGACAGCGCAGCATCGCCCGGGACACTCTCAGGGCCCTGACCTCGACCTTGAGCCCATCCAGCCTTCGTCTTCTCCAAAGGGAAGGTTCCAGAGGCTCCAGGAGGACCCCGACTACATCTCGCACTACACGAGACAGGCACCAAAGAGCAACCGCTGCAGTTTGTTTCGGATACTGAAAATATTTTGCACTGCTTTGATTTTATTTATTTTTGGAATGGTGACAGGATATTATGCACGCAAGAAATGCCCTTCTCCCCCAGCATCTCAAGAACCAAATAATCCTCATATCTACCGTGAAATTCTCAAGGAAATCAAAGCTGAAAATATTCAACAGATTTACAGGTATGTACTTGGACATGTTTTTTGTCTGAATGCAATCAGGTGCCAATAATAAGACTTTGTGTTCTATTTTATGTGGAATCTTATTTACAAACCTTGACTTTTTCTTCAAGTTCAGTTTTCTCATTATGCCTGGGGAGCTTTCATAAACATACACAAAACAATGTAAATTTGGGTTAATCATAATAGGTTTTGCTTTAATAATGTTCTATTGCTAAATATATTATCTTTAATGTACGTGAATTGAAAAATATAGATAATTCAAAGTGAATAGAAATATAACAATAGAACAGCTGTCCTAGATCCAACTGATTGCCAAATAACACTGTTGAAAGCAAGGTTTATGTGATGTTTTGTAACATTTGCTGCTTTAAGTAATTCCTGTCTAATTCTTGGCACAAAATTGAAGCATGGCTTGTGTTTTTATCTATATGGGGAATTAAACCTTTAGTCTGCATGGCTTTAGCATGGAAAAAATGGCCTCTGCACTCTGAAACACCACAATTTGTTTATTTTTATTCTTTATTACCTATTTAAAGAATATAGGTAGTTGTAAAATATCTACTGACTGAGTTTTTATTTTATTTTTTTCCATGTGGAATCTTTTCACTGCTTTGAAGTTTATATAACATGTTCATATTAATCACTTTTCTGTAGCAGTAAGTGTGGAAGAAATTAGGTTTTCCTGCCAACTTTTGAAAGTTATTTCTATATGAGGGGGTAGAAGAGCTTATTTTAGCTTCTGGAATGGAAAGTTCCTTTTTCATGATAAAGGCAACACATTGCAGATTTTTTGATCAGTACTAGTTCAGAAGCAGCAGAACTTACATACCTGAGGTTAGAAAAGATTGTTGTCATGGTTGTCCAAAGGGGTATTCTTGAGTAGATCAGAAATACATTGAAAGTAACCACAGGAGTGTTCTAACAATATTGTCTTTTGTTATATTTGCTAAATCAAGTCATAAATTCTGAAGTGGTTAATACGACGTTTTGAGCCAACGCTGTTAGTAAATTCAGGGGAAAAAACACATATGCAGGATTTCATGTCAGTTTTCATGTGCTGAACGGACTCCATACAGACTAGTTATTTTCATAGTGGGAAATGGTACAGGTGATGAAAAATGTTATTTTTTTAATGTAAAAAAATTCTTTGTCTTTTCAGAGAGTCGGTAGAACAGAATTCTGTCATTAGACTTAATCATGATGAAAGTATTGGAATAAGCCATGTTCTAAGATTGGGTATTATACAAATTACAGCAAATTGCTGACATGTCTGTCAGATTCAGGATAATTCTTTGTGTTTGGGGGCTGGCAATTGCTTGCCATTTTATTATTTCAAAGGATGGTTTTAAAACATCCCTTTTCAAACTCTTCATCACTTGTCAAACAATTTCAGCTTTCTATCAGGATATTAGTGAGAATTTGGACTTGAGGTGAAATGAATTATATGAATACTTTGGAACTTAAAAAACTTATGTATTTGCCATGCTTTTACATAACTCTTAGTATTGAATATTGGGTTTTTTTCTATTTAATAGCATGATTTCAGTAAAAGTAGTCAAGCATTAATTCAGCTGCCTATCAATTCTGTGTATTAGTATATAATCAATGCTTTTTAAATACTGTGCTACTCACAAGATTTTTGTTAACCCAGCATTTTGATATGAGAGATTTTATCTCATGTTATGTTAAGTTACTTTCCCTGAACATCTGTTTAGCAACAGTCAGAGATACTGCAATGAAACCCATGTGAGTTTAGGCCCACAAGTACAGAATATGCAACATATGTTACTTGAGTGAAAAAAAAGCCCAAACATGACAAAATCAATATATGCTATTAGAAAACTTATTTCTACATAATACTCTGAGTTACTAGGAGTAAGTGGCAGCTGCTTTGCTTGTAATTTCTACACGTAACTGAGCGTGACATTAATTTCATTTTCTTTTTTTTTTAATACTTAGATCAGACTCAGTAAGGGGTTTTGATAACAGTCCTGAGAAAGGAATTAAGAGAAAAAACTCTTTAAAAGACACAGAAGTGCTATTCATATTGCCCAAACAGACATGACCTCAATGTGCTTGGAAGTCTGGAGTGAGAAATTCCTGTTGGGGTGAAATCTGCTTGTGGTCAACTGCAGCTTTGAGGATTGGGACCTTCTGGGCTTCTAAAGAGGTTGCAGAGGTGCACCAGGGGACTTGTGTTGGTTTTGTTGCAATCTGGACTGGATTCTGTCTGAGTTGAATGAAGCCTGTCTTCCAATTCCTGTAAGGAATGGAGCATCATTGCTGCCCAGGGAAATGGTTGAGGCCCCATCCCTGGACTGATTTAAAAGGTGTGGAGGTGTCTTGGCAGTGCTGGGTTATTCTTGTCCAGCTTTTCCACTGCAGGCTCTTGGTGGTGAGTGGCTCTTCTCTCAGCCCCATACTGGCTGTCTGCATCAGCCAGGTCCATGTTAAGCACTTTTCCCCAGCAGACATGCTAGAAATCATTAGGTAAGAAAACTCAGTGTTGGCTTTTATTCCTTCAACTCCCCACCTTGCTTCCTGTGAAATGCCAGTGTTACAGAATCCTGTGCAATTTAGCACCGTTGTAATTACTGGTCTCGACCAAGTTGCCAAATCAATGATAGAGCCCAAGTAAACATTATCACTGTAAACATTTTGAATGCTTCCCCTTGTTGCCTGTAGGGAGGTGCTTGCAACGTTGACAATAAAAAGTAGAAATGAGTTTACTCCTGATGTTTTGGAGGTTTCAAGAGGAATTAAGTTGTGAGAAGTGCCTGAAAGGGGGAAAGGAATTGCCACAAAAAAACCTTGGAGTTTTTCTCATCCTGCACGTTGTTTTACATGCTGACAAAAATTGGTACAAATATTATTAATAGGACTCAATCAATGAAACTAATGATTGAGTAGAGTAAATACTAGATTTTCTCAGATAAATATTTGTAAGAGAAGTTGCTCCACATGACAGGCAGATTCAGAACTGGTGAAACCAGACATAATTCTGCAAACAACAGTGGGCTGATAGGAATCCAGTAATTATATCTATTTGTGCCATGAATGTGACTTCTCCCAGTGTTCTTTCAAAGATATATGAAAAGCTGTTAGTTCAAGTTGGGTGTAACTTGGCTCCCAGGCAACTTCAAGGGGAACATGAAAAGGACATAAATCCCACATCCAAAAGGGACGAGGCAGAAGTTGATACACAGAATACTTGAGGTGCTGTTTAAATTTATATCCATAACCAACAGAACTTAGCAGGGCAAAACAGATGGACAAAGCTGGTAAATGGATAGGCTGGAAGCAGGATGTCTCCTGGGACAGCAGGGCTGAGGCTCCATGGCAAGACTGAGCTCTCAGAGCCCTTTTGGAGAGAGCGTGTCAAGAGGGCAGAGCTGAGAGTCGTCATCTGTGCTTTGAGTCCTCATCGTGCTCCCTGAGGAGTGTGGCTGCAGCTCCAAAGCACAATCATTAGACTGGGAAAGGTCCTGTTTTCAAAACTGATGAATGCATTTAGACGTGCAAGTCTCTATAGTCTGTAATAAATGCTGAAGGTTGTGAGAGGCAGAGTTTCAAAGATACAGAAACACCCAATAATTTTGCTAAGTGTGCTGTTGAATTCTCAAAGGGAAATTTGGAGGGGAAAATTTCACAATTCTCAATGAAATCTGACATTTTAAAGCTACTTTTTAAAGTGGCATTTAGATTTCTAATATCATGTAAGTGCTTATGAAAATTAAGCTGATTTTTCCCTCTCACCCTGTATAAAAAGGGGGATGCTAAAGAAGTTTTTTCTGTTGCTACACAGCTGCCAGATTCAAGTTGGAATGGTAAACGTTTGAGTTTTGTGCAATTGAACTTTGGTGAGTATTTTCAGTTAAGATTTGAGTTTAATATTATTAACAAAATCTGAAGGGATAAGGCAATAAAAGTATAAAAAGTAGCAGAAATGCAGTGTTATCAAAGACCTCTGTGATTATAATTACTTCTATTATCCCATTTGGCAACTTTTTCTTAAATTACATTGCATTGCATCTTTAACTTCTTTAAATGCTCTTTGATGAGCATTTCAGTAGGGGAAATACAAAAGGTGATATTCATATTTTATATGAAATTATTTCAGTTTTGTTACTCCAAAACCAGATAAAAATTAAACAATCCAAGTTTTTTTTGAAAATGTGGGGCTATCACAATTTTTTAGGAATGTGTGATTTTAGATTTGACTTCTGCAAATTAAATGGATAAAGAAAAATTAATGTTGAATAGTAAAAGTAAAAAAAGAAATAGGCAGTTGTGTTGATGTCTGATAACTCTAGCTATGCATTTTTTGTCAGATCAGCTAATTCTCTCTAACATTGTTAAAATTCTTGAAGCTTTATTGTGTTTTACTCAATAATTCCTCTCAGCAATCATACATCTTGGTTACTATCAGATTCACAGTTTCTTGGATGCATTTTTCCATCATTAAAACTGGGAGGGGGCACAGATAGAAGAGTCTTTGATTTGCTCCTCAACCAGTCTATAGAGCAGCTCCTGCATTTCAACTCTGCTTTTCATCCTGTATATTCTCACTCAAATGCTTTCTTCACTATCATTTTTCCCCCCCTGGAGCAATAGGGAGGTTTAAATCCCTTCGTAATACCTGTAGTTGTAACTAACTGTCCTTTGGAGACAGATCTGTTCCTTATTCCAGCAGGTAGTATCACCTGCAGAATCTCCCAAATCCATCTCTGGCAAGAATTGATTTGTCACTGGTGCCTACTGCCAGCCATAACTTAAGCTTAATTCTTCAAAGGGCTTTGGGAGAGCAGGCAGGAGCAGCTCTCCTGTTCTGTCATGGCCAAAGGCAAAACGTGCCTGTGCAGTGAGAAAACTTTACCTTTTTTTTTCTTCCTCCTCTAAGTGAAGTGAGAAACTTCTATACCCCAGTGTTTCTTGTCCCTGATCAGTTGTAATCAGTGCTGTTAAAACTTTGGAACTTCAAACCTTTTTCTCAGGTTTTTGTGAGAAACACATGTCTGAGAAGCAAAGCGAGCCTAGAACTTACAAGAAAATTTGACTTCACAGAATCAGAGACTATTCTGAGTTGGAAGGGACCCACAAGGATCATCGAGTCCAACTCTTTAAGTCAATGGCTTACAGAGGGGATTGAACCCAGGACCTTGGCATTATTACAACCAAGTTTTTTAACCAACTGAGCTAACTTCTGGAGATTTGGACTGAATTAAACGTACAAGGTGCTGCTTGGTGAAATTGCCTTTTTCCCAGGAATAGGAAATGACAGCAGAAGCAGAGCCTTTTCTGCTAAGGGAAAGACGTGTGGAGGAAAGGAGGGCTCTAGTGACTGTTTCCCTTGGGGAAGCCCCATGTTGTCCCTACTCCTGTTAACAGCTACTCTTAATTAATAGCTCCACCTGCCCTCTCCGTGCCTGCTGGCCCAGGCTGCTGCTCACCTCATGGGTGCTCAGAGCAGTTGTCTCTGTGTGCCTTGTATGCAACCACATTCTGGTTTTTGTCATGCCATCAGCTGAAAAATTCATTGCAAAAAGCAAATCTCAGTGGACCTCATCTTTTGCCTCCTATGTATCAGTCTCAGATACTTAGTGTATTGTACATGCAAGTATTAAATCTAGTTGGGCTGAGCCTGAAGTCGTGCCTACTGCATCTTTAGGAGTGGATGTTGGCATGTTCCTGGGTAACTGGGAGCTCAGTGAGTTCAGTAGATTTATTTCATTCTCACACTGTGGAATCTCTTGGGATTCTCTTCATTCACATGATAATTTTCAATGTGTATTTATAAGTACAAAGCCCGTTTTGAAAGAAGATAAGAGTAATGTCAAACAAGGGAAAGTTCCCACTTATCCCCCTGCTCCCTGCCCAGCAGAGAATGGCTCTGGGAACATGGGAAGGTGCCTTTTGTGGAAGAAAGATGCCCTGTGTGACCCGAGTGGTATCTGTGGAACAGTGACTTGATAACTTTAGGCTTCAGATACCCGCTTACATCAAATATGATGTCTTTTCAAACCGAAAAATAGGCTATATCTGTACTTCAGAGGTGTTAATAGAAAGGCTTGTCTGTTTTATAGTTTTCTTTGGTTTAATTCAATTTCTTTTCTTATTTGCCAAACATAGCTCTTTCATTTGTTTTGTTTTCTGTAGATGAAAGAAGGAAGCATTATATTGATATAATGGTTGACAAGGAGATGTAATTCTGGTCCTCCCGTTAGGGTCAGTTACAGCCTATAACATTTCTCTTCTTTATTGAAGAAATATCTTAGCTTATGGTTTACTTAATATTGAAAGGACATGTTTCATGTTTCAAGTCCCCCATGTGTTTGGCTGAGAATAATTTTTGCTCTTGGTTTGTTATTTTTTTAATGGTGACACTAAAACTTTATTGATTTTTAGGTGTTTGATTTGGGAAATCATTTACAGTGCAGTCTGATTTTTGTATCATTAATGAATACTTTTTAAATTAAATATACGATATTGCCTTGAAATAATTTTCCTAAGCAATATATATGTGATTTCCTAAGCAGTAAGTGTGATATGGTAATGAATTAGAATCAATAAGCTGTATTATGCTCCCTCAGCATAATAAGTTCCTTGACCAATTTCCCTATCGGTCAGAGCTGACATGAGTGGCTTTGGTCTTACTGCTCCTTTCTCAAAACCAACATCCATTTCTCTCCTAGGGAACATGAAAAGGAGAGCTCAGTTGGGCCAACTTAGTGGTTTGTCTTTAAAGAAAAGAAATTAATTAGATTTTGTGTTTCACATGTAAGAAAGTAAAAGAGAGATTACCAGACCTCAGAGACCTTCTCTCAAAAGAGGAGAGGCAAAAGGAAGATTTGTGTTATATGTGATATCCTGTGTAAACGTTGTATGTCATCTGTGTGAAAAGTAGGAATGAGCTTTTGGAGTCTTTTTTTATAAACATCTCAGTCCAGGAAATATATTTTGGGGAACAACTGTATAGATATAGATATATACATATATATATATATGTTTAGATATAGATGAGCTAATCTGGAATTTTGGAAGATTATATGTATTTGTTTATTCCACAGATCTGCCTTTTTGGTGGTACAGTGTCTGCTTCAGTGCAACATTGAGAAGCTCAGGATGCAAATTTGGGAGGGGAAGATGGGAGATAGCTCAGTACTGCTGAGGGGTTACATGGACACAGGGGATTGAAGGGGCCAGTCCTGTTCTATAGGAGAGGAAAAGGATCTGACACCAAACTTTTCCTCTTGGAGTGCTTCCCTACCCAGCACTGGTGTGTTGGGGCAGTGCCTCGTGTCTTCTCTGAGAATGTGGCATCACTTTTTGGTAGGTTAAAAAAGACAAATGAATTTTTCTCCAATCACTTGTTTTTGAATTGCATGATCTTACTTATTTTAAAATTAAAGATTACCGTGCTGAAATTGCCCCACTCTCCTCATCACAGAAGTGTGGTTAGGGTTTAGAGGGAGAACCAATTTCCACAGCCATTAGCCATTCACCTCTTTACCATCACTGCTGGAAGTGTGGGGCAATTTAGTGCCAATTAGAACAGCAATTCTGAGTGGCAATGAGTACTACTTTTCCTCAGAGATGATGAAATGAGCTGTGCCAGCACGGGTAAGCAAGTAATTTCCTTTTTAAAGGTCTAGCATTCCTTGCTCCTGCCTCCTTGAAGTAATGGAGGAATTGGGAAGGGACTGGGCTGCCCCAGGACCTTTTGCTCTCACCTTTCCCTGTAAGTTGTCTGATGCTGTTCAGAAAGTTCAGATTTTCAAGGGATTGTTTCAGTTTCAGCATGACAAACCAGAAAGGGTGGTGAAACATCTATGGGTTTTAAAAATCCATACATTTTATGACATTTTTGGTAGGTGGTAGGCCCTATATTTAATTTCACCTGAGAAACAGAAATGCTTGACTAGATATTTCTCAGCAATTCTGACACTATTGCTGGCTAAAAGGCAGTATTTAGAATCTAAAGAGTTGTTTATGTTGCCATCTATCATTTTTATAGATTTAACCAAACCACATTTCTCCTAATTTGAAGGAAAAATCCTACACAGCCTGCTGAGATGACAACCAGTTTTCTTTTTAGGCCAGTTGCTTCCATTTGGGAAATACCGTAGAAGGCAGAAATTGGACAAAGTTGTCCTGCATTGTCCAGTCCTTGCAGCTCAATACAAGGAGAACCAGCAATTTTGGCTGATGATCTCAGGGGTGTGCTCATAATGATACTGAGGAACACACTTTACAGAGCAACTCCCCTCAACAATGTCGTTTGTAGAACTCGGCGCAGGGACCAGCTCCTGATTTCCTGAACTTCTGCAGGAGTTTGCTCCTGCTGAGTTGACACTATTGGTTCTCCATTCCCAGTGATTCAGTGTACTCAGAGGGTGGCTGTTTCCTCAAAGGATACAGTGGCACAGGGCATTGCAAAGAGGTCTTAAAATTTATGAAGCACCAAACACTGGCAGATTCCTTTTTAGGATGCATCTCTCATCAGCAGTGTAAAACTGATGTGGTACTCTTGAGAATCCAGCATTTGAGTGGAGTGCTGCAATTCCATGGTATGCACTGCAACAATTAGCAATTAGTTTCCTGCCTGCACACATAAATCAAATTAACAAAGCCTTGAGGGGCAAGAGTTTTGTCAGCCCTTTTTGGTGGTGCTTTGACATCCAGTTCCCTGCCGTCAGCACCTCTGACAGCTCTTTACTGGGAGCCTGCTAATAAGTCGGACTGTTACCAAATTTAACTGGGAGCACCAGGGCTGCAATTTGTTGTACTGTATTAACTTACTGTTCAGGCAGCATTTGTAGCTGAAGGTTGCTAAGGAGCATTGCTTGGGATCGATCAGGGATAATGAAATTGATACTGCCTGAATAATAATCAATTTTAATAACAGCATTCTACAATAGTCTTGCATTAAGGGGCTTCTATTCTCAGTTCAATTCTCTTTAAAAGCTGATGAGTTTCTGAAGTGTGGTAGCTGCCACACTGAAACATATACGGAATGTCTTGAAAAGTTGGGGTTTTCCTTGGTGATATTGGGATTTCTGCAGTGATAGGCTTTTCAAAATTAAACAAGTTGGCTTTTTGAATTGCTACTGTTTATGGAAAAGAAGTTAAATAATGCCTCCCTCTCTGTGTGTATGTCTGATTTTTATCAGTCTCAATAATGAGTAATCTTGAAATGTGAGAGAAGTCTCATCCTTCAAGTAAGCTGATGTTTCCTTTGGACACACATAATTGCCACAAATTTACATACACATGATTTCCTAAGGTACTAGTTCCTGCCCAGTTTAAAATACTGACTCATAATCTGCTTCTTTTCTGGGTATTTCTTCAAAGCTGAAAAGGTTGTAATTTTCCAGTTAGATGGAATTTTCTTTTTCTTTTCTTTTTTTTTTTAGTGCAATAAAATTGCAAAGTGAATTGAAATGTTACTGTCAAAATAGAATGTTCCAATGCCCAGAAGTAAAATTGTTTGGAAATCTTGCTTCATGATTTTTATTTCTAGTTGGGGAATTTGGCATGTGTGTTCTGACATTTCCCACCAAAGCAGTGTCTGGTCATGGAACAACTTTAATGTCTTTGTTTAGTTTTTGGAAAAGTTTTTTACTTAACATAGTGGAGAAGATAACATTAACAGAAATCATCAGGTGGCATTTGAAGATCTTATTCATTTTACCTTTTTTTAATGGGTGCTGAAACTTCATTAGCCAGCAGGATATTCAAGTGAGTTGTGTGAGCCTTCAGGGAAAAGGTCACTGTTGCAGAAGGGGTCAGGACCCCATCAAAGACTGATTTCTCTCCAGCAAATGTGAGAAGCCTCTTCAGAGAGGAGCTTGTATAAATTGTAGTATTTTTACTGAGATCTGGGTCTACAGAAAGGAAATAATGTGGGATGTCATGACTGAGAACTGCTGCAGTAATCCTCCCTTCTAATACTGGAAAGGCTGAATTGGCCAGAGTTTTGAAGTGCGTTGCCTTGACTCAACAATCCAACACTGGGGTTAGGCTCTGTCAAACTGGAGACTGGAGAAGTCCAGGACTTCTCCAAAATGTGAAGGGAGGAGACAGTCAGAAGAAGGATCAATAGCTGGAATGTGTAAGGAGTCCACGCAACTGTCAGTGTGCCTTTGATGGAAATTGCTTTCTCTGTTCCAACAGGGCATCTGTGATTTAGCAGAGAGCTCAGATATGTACAGTTATAATTGTGGCTGAGGCAGGAACGTGTTCCCAGCGGTTCTGGAATCTGTTTCCTGTCGAAAGCTGCATGAGCCAGGGCTGATGCTGTGCAGCCCGAGAGCATTTAATTATTTAAATAGTTGGCTGAGTGCTATTTGCAAGCAAAAGGTGGTAGCACCGGGAAGTTTCCTGGTTTATGGCCATTTGTTAGTAATAGTTATTGAAGGCTTTTATTTTTAATAGATGCCAACCCGGGTGATGGGCCCTGTGATGTGCATTATTAAATGAATAGACAAGCTCTGAAAGAGGCCATATGGGTCATGAGCGAAGTTTCTGTTCCCTGTCAACTATTTAGGGAACAAAGCAAGGAACTGAATTATTCATGATATGCTTAGTGCAAGGCAAATGGAACCTGCTGCTGTGTTGCTAGCAGCGCAAATAGTGACCTAAAATATACAAATGGTCGTCTTCTGTATCATCGTGCCTGGGTTTTTTTACTCATACTTCCAGAAACTATTTAAGAAAATTAAACCCTGTGACAAAAAGAAAGTTACATCTGCATGGTTCCTCAGGATCCTAGCACACACTCGGTGGGGGATTTTGTTTTTAAATTATTCAGTTTATTTGCTAAAATGATAAATAAGTCATGGTGTTAATGCAGGTATTTGTTTTGCTCTCATGGAAAACTTTTTTTTTAAATTAAATAACTTTTCTAGAGATTTTCCTACAGACAGAAATATATGTGCATAGCTGTCCATTTATATATGGGGGTTTGTGCCTATGTGAATACACAGCTATAATTTTGCATATTAGCTGAAGTTCTGTCATTTACACAACACTTCTGAAAGATGTCATATATTCTGGTGCTCAGTACCACTTCTCCCTGTGGCTGAAACCTGAATACCTTCTAATCTCAGAGCCAGAAGTACTTCTTATAGTTCCCTTGAAACTGTAAGAACTCAAAGTGCCATGATGACTGTGTAGTAAATACCCAGAGTTATAAGTGACACAGTTCTGCACTAAAAGAGGTGCCTCTACATCTAATATAGTTGCTTCTTCAGCATGTGATCAGAAATAAATATAGCTTGGGGGGCTTATCTCGTTCATATTGATGTAAGTATTATGTGGAATGTGAGACTAATTTACTTGATTACAGTGCAGAAGTATCTCCACATGAAAATAGATACTTGGGCTTTGTAGTCTGGTGTGGTAAAATATGACAACAAGAATCAAGCATTAAATTACAAATAAAAGTATGCAGCACAGAAATGGTGGAGAATGGAATCAATTTCATTACCTTTTTGTTTTGTTATTGGATTTTCTGTAGCCAAATTGTTGTCGTAGGGTTCAACACAAGGTGGAATGTATCTGTGGCATAGAAAAAGTGAGGTGAGATGATTTGATGATTTCTTCCTAATGTTTTGTTTTGGGGGTTTTTCCAATCTGTCTTTCATAAATATTTTCAAATCTTGTATTGAAGCATACTGAAATCAATCAATTTTTTTTCCTGTACTGAAAAGATCTCGGAGTGCAAGTTGGAAACCAGGAGTTCTTTGGATGTGGAATGAGTTCCTCACAAGGCACTGCTGTTCATTCTTTTTACTAATAATAATGTGGGGACATCGTGAAGAATTTTCCTACTTTCAGATGCAAACCCAGAATATGGATCCCTTTGGGGTTTTTTTCAGTTCCTCAAAGGAATGGGAACTTTTTTGAAATGGGATTTTTTTTTCCTTTAGGCAGAAAAGTTAAGTCTATATTGTGACCCTATTGTAAAACTACAGTTGCCATCTGTGAACTGAGAACACATTTTGGTGTCTGTACCTCTGAGTACCCAGAGCAGGAGAGAACAGCTGAGGGAACACAAGAGGAGATTTCTCCATGTGCTCTGCAGCAACTCCATTAAATGAGTGGCTGTGTTATTGCAGCATATGTCCAGAATTCCTGCATTATGGGTCAAGTCAGCTGATGAGAAAAATCTTAGAAGCAGATTGAAAAGGTGCACTTTAATCGCTGATCTGGTGGCAATTCTGCCACCCATCCCACTGCCTGCATGTGGGCTCCTGGCAGAGAAGAAAGCAGTTCTTAAAATAGACTTCAGAGGCTCAAGCCTGCACTGATGCCTCTGTCTCTTGTCAGCTGTGGTCAGGTGGGATTGGATTCTGCATCTCTTCATCAGCTGACCCCTAAAAAGAGAATGATAATTACATCTGATAGAGGCTGCTAGCATTAACTTCTAAATTTTTGAATTACTACTTCTTTTCCTTTATTCTTCAGCTGGTTTAGCTAGAATGCCTGAGAAGCCTTGATATATTCTCTTCTGATTAACAAACCAGACTAGAACAGAGGGTTTGGGCTCTGGTGGCTCCAGGAGCCTGGGCAGAGCTGGGCACTGTCATGGAGCCTCTGGGAGGCACACGGAGCTGCTTTTGGTACTGCCAAGCTGGCTGGACATTACCTGGGATTTGCAGTTCTCTACTGGTAAAACTTGGGTTTTTGTCTGTTTTTATTTTGAAACAGATTCTCTTAAACTGAGAATCATTTGGTACTATTTTGGAACTACAAATGTAAATAAATTAAATCCTTCTTTAGTCTTATGGATTTGGAAATTGGTTTTAGGTGCTTTTGTCACATTCTGCCCAGTTTAGTCTAACTCCCTTTTCCCAGTTTTTGCCAGCGCTGCCACAGCTGTGTGCAGATCACTCAGTGGCCTCCTGAGGATGAATGAGGCTTGTGGAGGTTTGGGTCTCTCTTCTCCCTCATTTTTTCCTGAGTCAGTATGTCTTGAAGTTACAAAGGTTTTGCTGTGTGGGAAACAGTTAAGCGGATCAGGATGAGTCATACCTGGGATTAAATACTGGTGGTAGGATTGGATCTCTTCCCCTTAGTTAATGTAATTAAGACTGACATTAAAGATCAAATTGCCCTATACCAAATTAGAGCCTCAGGTGAATGAGAAACTCTTTAGTGACATTCCTGCCCAGTGCTGTCCCTGCCTTGCTAAGGAGGCTTTGGGCTCCTGCCAGAGGAGCCCCAAGGTGCTCCAGAACTCGAGGTCTAGTTGGTGAGAGGCTCCTCCTTGCCCAGCTGCCTCGCCAACACTGTAAAAGCTGGTCATTTCCCAGAACACTTGGGGGGAGTGTTGGAGTTTTTCTAGCAGGAGTGGAGAGTTGCATATGCTGCATGTAAATGCCTTTCCCCAGTGCCCTTCCCTAGACTGCCTAAGGGAAATTCCTGGGTCCTCCCAGGGCATCCCAGCTGAGCTGGGCATTCTCATCCCAGCAAAGGCTTTGATGCCACCAGAGTCTTCTGACTTCAGAGGGACTTCATGGGCTGTCTTGGCTTACATGTGTTTGTTTTCCCCAAAACAGCTGACCCTCTTTTAGATCCAGTACTATTTGCATCATCTCAGACAAGAGCAGCTGACATTTCTAGAACACCTGTTAGCATAGACGGGTATTCTTTAAAGGTTTCTTTACACACTTATTTGGAATTTATATGACCCTCCAAGGAATTCAGGGTGTTTGCAATGAAATGGAGTTACTGAATAATCTAGTCTACCCCAAAAGAAATAACTTCAACATTTGGTTATATACTGCATCTTTTAGTGCATAAAGACATTTTAACACCTTTTATTTATTGTGTGTTAGGCACTGGTTTCTGGCTGCATTATATTATGTGACTCTTAGTTCAGCAGAGATAGACAACAGATTTATATAAAGATGAGTCTTAAGTATTTGTTATGTGCTGTTGTGCCACTCATGAAGAGTGACTTTGGGATGAGAATGGTGAGATTCCATCTGTAATTCAAGATCTATTACCCCGAAGGAAAAAATAGTTTCTTTTTGTAGGATGAGAGGAAAGCAATTTTACACATAGAGAGATGGTAATAATTGCTGTAAGGCTTCACTGTAGCTGTACACAAATAGTTCCAGTTTCCTATTCCAGAATGTGATACAGGATGCAAATAGTGCCACATAAACCCACTAAAAGGATAACTTAAAAGAAAAAGCATGACCTTAGCAAGAATTACAGGACAGCTATTCAAGAAGCTGCAAAAGTATATTGTAGTACAGTTTGTAATCCTTTAAAGAGATGACTTGAGAGTAATGGAAAATTACTGTTCTTTGCTAGAGTCACCTCCAGCTACAAGATGTATTTTTATGCTTTTTGGCATTACAAACAGTGCATTAACTTCTCCTCAGCTGTGAGTACTATTAAAGTTTGCCAGGAAAGTTTTTATTTTTCTTTGCCCCCACTGATGTTTGAAATCATGGAAACAATAATGTGTGTCCAAGATTTGTTTGTTATTATTATAGCTGAGACGGAGTTAATTGAGTTCTGTTAGCATGTTTTTGAGACAGCATTTAAATTCCCCTGGGAATATTTGACAATACACAGTAAAAATCAAATGATCTTTACTTACAGTATTATTTGAGCACTAAATTTGAGAAAGACCATATTCTACCAGATATGGAAAATTAAATATGGCAAATTAAAGTGAGTACTTGCTTAAAGGTAATTATGTGGCTCTGCTTGTACGTAATGGAGGAATTTTGAAGGATATATAACAAAGTTTTCAGTTGCTTTTCCCTGTGTACCAGAGGAATTTCAGATCCACTGGAAATACTCTCTCCAGTCTTGAATACATGCAAATGTTATAGTACAGCTTCACGAAATCGTTATCTCTATAGCTGAAAGTCTGAATTTTCAGAGAAGGCTTAATTACTTAGGGAAAGTGAAAATTGCATCAAGACAAGAAAGGCTGCTTGATGGTATTTTTTGAATGTCTTTCAGAATGTGTATTCTATAGTAATGTTTTGATTTCATCATATCCATTGTCTTGTTTTATTTTTCTTTAAAAAACAAAAGACAGACATGAATTGTTACGTGAATGTTATCATCCACTGGGAATCAGAAAAGTCTGTTTTAATGCTGTTTGGACACTTCTTTAAAGAAATAATCAAATACATTAAATTCATTTCCCCCTGACTATCATGTAGAATTTTTCCCATATTCTTATGTTATCAGATTTCAGCAGAAGGGACTAGTTCACTAAATATGGGTTCAACCATGACTGGATTGTAAATTACTATGGTTCCAGTTATAGATAGAAAGAATTAAAAAAAGAAAAAAACAATTGGAATTATAAGTGTTTTCTTAGACAACATACTGATGATGATGAAAATGGAGCTGTGGTTTGTAGAGGGGTAGAAAGACACATGATGAGATGAGGCAGACTGTATTGTTTTTAAATGCTCCTGGTGTATTTTCCCTTGGTTTTGTTAGTGAAAGGACGCCCCTCCAGTTTGCAGCTACCTTTGTGATGGTCTAGATATATAACTAAGTACCAGGTATTTAACTAAGTCCTCTTTCAAAGTGGTTGTGAACATTTTTCTTTACTCCGTTTTCAAGTTTCCTAGTATGCACCTTTTTTCCTGAAGTAACTAAGAACATGCAAGTGTAGATTTTTAAAATGTGATTTATCACATATGTAGGCTGGAAGCTCTTTGGGGTAATGATTGCTTTTGTTTGCTGTGTATACAGTGGCTGATATTGTGGAATCTTGAACTCAAATGCCTCTGTTTTGAGCCACTAAAATGCCAATAACCAGCAGTAACACTGCCTTTGTTTTCAAAAAATTAATGCTTGCATGTGTGGCTTATTCTACTTAAATTTTGAATGCATGCTTTGCCATAATCGTATAAAATGAGAAAATGGTAAGCACAGAATTGGAGGAAGGGTGAAGCTACTGCTGCCAGTGAAACCTTAATTGTTGAAGTTCAGGTTAAAGGCTGAGTATTGGAGTTGTATCAGAGTCTGCAAACCCCCTAGAACTTACTGCATATGCCATTTAAAAATGATTGGCCACTTCAGTTCAATTTGCTTGAAGGTGAAGAGCTTATAAGACATATTTGAACCTAGAGATACTGACAGCTAATTTTTATATGCATGAAAAAGAAGTTTTATAGTGGAAACTTTGACTTTTAGTGCTGTAGAGCTGTCATAAGGGCCCTAATGATTTCTGACTTAATTATGTATCTGAACGCTTAGGCTGATACACATTCACTACCCTTCGGAGATTCATATCTAAGTACCAAATGCTCTGTACTCTGGTACCTAATGCTCTGTGCTCTGCTTTGCTTTGCTTTACTTCTCAGGCTGCACAGAAGTAGATCTAGGAGATGGATCCTGTTCTTGTTAGTATTTGGCATGTAATTTAGGCCTCCCCACACACCTCCTTAATTTATAAATAAGTTGCATAAGCACATTAGACCTTGTTTGCTGATTGCGTAAAACGCTTTGGGACAACTGTTAGGAAAAACCCTTCTGCATTTGCAGCAACATCCTCTGTGTGACCATCAGTGTGTTAGTTGAGTGGATCCCCAAATGCTTTTGCAGCCCTGGGGAACGACAGTGAGTTATTGAGGGGGCAGAGAGGAGCTGGACCTTTCAAACCGGTGTCTCCCTCTTAGAGGGCAGGAGAGCAGTGCTGGACTGGAGAGATGCTGCAGCAGCTGGAATTGCCCTCCACATGCCAGGATGCCCTTGGGAAGGGGATATCCCAGGCTGACCTGGAAAACAAAAGAAAGTCTGGCCAGACAGTGCAGGACAGGCTCATCTCTGGCTAATTGTGGAAACAAAATTGTGAAGGAGTCATTAGTATAAAGCACCTTATTCTTACTTGGGTTTGTATGAAACCTGTTGGTTTAATAGTTAAGGAGTGTGAAATCAAAAAGGTTCAGCATCCGAGTGCTCCAGGCACGTTTTTGAAAGATTGTTATCCTTTGGCTGCAGTTAATTCCATTTTAAATATGTTTATTTTCACTTAGAAAGTTCAGCTAGAGTTTGGATTGCTTTCCCTGCTGAAGATAATTTGATTTCCAATTGCTGCAGTTTAGAAGTACAGAGACAGAAGAAAAAATTCTTCCATAAAAGCTACACTGGATGTAAATCATCCTGTTCAGGCAAGGAATTTGATGCTAAGTTACCACTTATGTCTTAAGAGTGAACGATTTATGGGTTTGATATAATATTTTAGAATTCTGCTGCACATGCCTGTTTTTTAACAGCTTGTATGTCATCCAGCTGGCACCTATCCTGTCTGTGTATGAAAGTCAAAGTTAAAGTTAAAGAGGCTTAATGAAAATTGAATTTTCAGAAGCACGTTGTGACATTACTATTTTTTGTGTCTGACATGCTAAGACTGATCTGAGTTCTCATTGGGTTGGCAGAAATGTCAGTCTCAGACTACACTGAGCTTGTTTGGGTTTGATGCATTATTTGCTGATGCCTTTTCCTTGTTTACATAAGTGGATTCGCATGGTTTGGTGCTCCAAATATTGGACTGCTGGAAACCACCTGCATCTGCTGAGGTATTGAGACTAAAGCTCTGGAGGCTGGCCAGGTTTCTGCAGTGCTTCTGCTTACGTGGTTGACAGAAACATCTGGTGGCACAGATGTTGAGTTCTGGAGAGCCATAATTATTTTGAGAGCAGGGAGAAGTTGTCACACGTAGTTATTATCATGCTACTATCACAGGTATTAGTATCAAAGAGATCATTTTGTTCTTTGCTGACAGCATATGTTTTCTCAGCTTTGGAGATGTGCTCTGTTGATGCTGTGGAATATGCAGATTAAAAATAATCTTGTTTGTTTTTTTTTTTTTAAGCACTTTGAAGGTTAAAGAATACTAAAGAGGCTATAAATGCAAAAGATTTTGTTTCTTTGGAATACCAGTTTCCCTGCAATTGTAATTACTGCCAAAATATGTTTCACACTGTGCCCTGGAGGTCCTCATAAGTAAGCGGGATGAGGGAATAAGGGAAGAGCCTTAGCTCTGGGCATCTCGGGTGTTAGGAGTTTTGGTTTTGCTTTGGTTTGGTTTTGGGGGTTTTTGAGTTGTTTGTAAGTTTGTGTTTTAAATCCCCTGACTCATTTTCAGGCACAGGATTATTGGAAGGAATAAGACAGCAGACATATTGGGAATTTTTGTATTTACAGAGGTATTATAGAATAAATATTTGAATCTCTCCTAAAATGGAGAGATCTAAACTCTATTAGTAGAATAATTCTGGGAAGTTTAATTCAACTGGCCAAATTGACTTAATCTCATTTTTTATAAAATACACCTTTCATTGAAACAGGTAAAAATTGTTACTTCTTTCTTTATTTTTTTTAAACAAATACGGAGTTTTCATTTAAAAGCTTTTGGTTTAGGCACCTGCACACATGGAGCTGAACATCTTGTTAAATTTCTCAAGTCTAGCTTGATGCACCATAATTTTTAACATTTTTTTCCAAAGCTTATGTTTGGCACTATGACTTTTAAAAGTTCTTAGACAACACAAGGTCCTAATGTAGCTGGAAACAAAGTCCACAGTGGCCAGATCAAACATACTTAAAAATCTTTGCGTTATCTAGGACAAGTTGCTTTTTTTTTTTTTTTATCCCACACTTGTGTGACATGTGTGAGAAGAATTTGAGAAAGTGGGACCAAATATGAGTAGGAGTCTCAGGCTAAAAATATGAAGTACCACAAAGTTCTCCTAATGTCTTATTCTGCACAGTCTAAATCTGAAATTAGTAGTAAAGGCAATTTTATAATAATCAGTATTTATTCAGCATTGCTATTTGGTGGGATTTTTTTCCTTTAAAACATAACTAAAAATGAGCATTCTTTGTGCTCCTTGTGCATCCATTCCCTCCTTCGCGCCAACAGCGCCCGACTTTCCCAGGGTGGGTCGTTATGTGGGTTCAACCTGACTTTGATGGAAGCACTTTGTTTTCTTGCAATGTGTTGCACAGGAATGGTTACCATGAGACACATATTTTGTAACTTTCCTGATACGGTTTGTTGATGCAACAAGCTTAAACGATTACGCGTCGTTTTCTGCCCTCCAGTTTTACTGCCGCTGGATGAAAAGGTCTGTTTAGTTTTATTCTCCTTTTTATGTTTGTTGAGCACCGTGTCTTGGAACTGTGCTCACACAGTGCACTAGGTCAGTTTTTAGTTTCAGATGTTCCTCATGTCCAGGGTTCATTGAAGTAGCTGCATTATTGAATTCTGGACAAATCGTCAAGTCATTTTTATACTTTTTCCCCGAGATTGTTTCACTGTGTAATAGAGGGAATTCCCACGCCACCTTGCCAGCTGACATGTCAGCACTCTCCTGTCACAATTTCCATGCCCTGAACCATTCCAGGCCTTCTCTACCAGCTTTTTTCTCCTGGAAAGTGAGGTGGCCTTTTTCACTCCTTTACATAATAAAACCATGATTTGTGGTCCTGGCTTTATTGTTGAACATCTACATGTCCATATGAAGAGCTGTGCAACTGGGAAAATCTGATTTAGAAAAGAACTGGAACTCCTCAGATTTTTTGTTCTGGAATGGCATTTACTGTCTGTTTTCAAAATAAAGTAGGAGCTCCTTCTTTGCAAACTTCTTCCTGTATGCCAGAGACTATCTGAGAGCTGGTTTTAAAGACTAGATTTTGCCGGCCTTGCCGCAGTGGGTCTGCAAATTTATCAGTCAGCCTCCCTCAGGGCTGTAATTGCCAGATGCTCTGTGATACTCATTAAACTGGAATCAACATCCTTATAAAATGTAGAAAGATGGACTGCAATGCTGGTACTTCAAGCAGGTAAACAAACCCTGTGGTCAGCACTTAGAGCTGCAGTGCCCATAACATGGCACAGCAGCCATCCCCATTGCAGTGGGCATCTGTGGGGAGAAAAGGACTAGTGAGGAAAAAAATTGAGTTTTCCAAGTGCTAACAGTATTTTTGCCTGCTTATATACTCATAACACTTCATACTTACATCACATTGATGATGCAGAATATTCCATTCAAGAAAATGTGAACTTATGTTTTCAACAGCAGCAATATATTGGATAAAATGGTAAAATTCTGCTCCAAAAGCATTAGTCCTGGCATCATATTTAAGATAAACATGAATACTATCTATTATACCTGCAATTCCTGTTTCAGGTAAGGAAGATGGGTTCTGAGTGATTTTCTTCGAGCCAATTTTTAAATTTTGTCTCATTTTAAAAGTGTTTGGATTTCAGATAAGGAATAGGTAACAATCTTAAAGCTTAAAATATAATACAAGGCTAAATTAAGTAGAGATGAAACACTTTTAAAATATTGTACTTGTTTACACGAGAAATTAAGAAGATACTGAAATATGTATTTCATAGTTTATGCCCAATGATATAAAAGTCGTGGACTTCAGCAACCCATAGTCCTGTTAATTAAAAACAACAGCAATAAGCATAAAAAGCCAAGAAAACAAACAGTAGATGTTTTCAGCTTTGTCTTAGCTTTCACAGTTAAGACTGTGCAAGTTAGTCCCACTTCTGAAGATCAATAAACTTCACAGATCAGGCATGTAATTGAAACTGCCTCGTGTTCCGTGCCAATGCCAAATGCATCAGAGCATTCTGTGAGAATTCACAGTCAATAATTATGGCTCAGTTAATGGTTGTATTATGCCTTGAGGTGTTTCTGACTGTTCTGAAAAAAAAAAAAAAAAAAGATTTTTTCCTGTCAGGGAAATGCATGTTTTCATTAACCACCTAAATACATCCTTCCTTCCTAAATGTTGCCAAGCTGCTCTTCACAATATTTTTATTAAAGGAGAAAAAAGGAGGAGGAGTGGGGGTGGGTGGAAGTCAGCTTTCATCCATTGTATTTTGTGACACTTCTGCATAAAGGAGGAGTTTAATTGGGTGGAGAGGGGAAAGGTCATAAAGCCCCTTGTGGTGGCAGGTGTGACATCTCCTGGGGAGTGGCACCTTGGAGTGACCTTTGTACCGTTTGCAGTAGCACTGACCATGTCACAGGAAGCCACTGATCTCTTCTCTGTGGTGACCTGTGGCAGGACCCAAGGAAATGCCTGAAGTTGTTTCAAGGGAGGTTTAGGTTGGATATTGGAAAAATGTTCTTCCCCCAGAGGGTGGTTGGGCACTGAACAGGCTCCCAGGGCAGTGGGCACAGCACCAAGGCTGACGCAGCTGAAGAAGCATTTGGACAACACTCTCTGGCACAGGGAGTGACTCTTGGGGATGGGCCTGTGCAGGGCCAGAGCTGGACTCAATGATCCTTTTGAGTCCCTTCAACTCAGCATATTCTGTGGTTCTGTAGTAAGTTTTGCCACTTGTATAATCCAGTATTTCTTTTTGGTCACAAAACCTTTTCATGTTTGTCAAAACTTTGAAAGCCAAAGCCAAACTCACCCACAGCCTGGGTGGGTGCTGTTGGAAGCCATGAGAGTTCAGCTGTGTCTGCAGCAAGTCAGAAATGGTTTTCCTGCCAGTCTGAAATGAAGGTGTATTTAACCTGCATTCAGCCAGGAAGAAGGTGAAGCACAGAGTCTCTGAGAATACAGACAGTTCAGAGGACAGTGTGGGCACAGAAGCTGGTGGGTTCCTCCCTGCAGATCTTCCCATGTCCAGCACCTGCAGCAGGTGAAGCAACAAGTTCACACCCTAAAAATAGAGACAAGTTTCTTTAAAGGCCTGATCTATATAGCTCTTGCAGTTATTTCTTCCCAGAACTTAGTTATTTAAGGATTTATTAATGACACAAGTGTAGCTACTTCCCTCTACTCTTGCTTGAATTGTGGTTATGTAGAATCATAATTTAATACAGAAGATTATTTAATGAAACAAACTTTCTTAGTGCTGACCTATACAGTGCTATTCCTTTAATAAGTAGCTGTTCCCTTTTAAATCTGCAGTGATTAGTTTATTACTGCTGATTTCAAGAAGATGACAAATATGTCTTCATATACCTTTTAAATATAGATCCAGTTTAAATTCAAACAGATTATTTAAAAAGCAAAAGAGAAGTTAGTTATTGAATATTCAGCTCATGCAATGGAGTGCTGGGGAGTGTTTTCTGCTCTGAGTTAGTGCTTGCTTGGGAGATCACCAGTAGAATTCTTATTCAGTCTGCCCAAAGCTGGATTATGTTATCAAATTGTGTACAATGACACATGAGGAATAAAGGCATGAAGGTGTTTATTGAAAAATAGAGAATGTTTGGTGTGTAACATCTGTGTTTAGGGAGATGTGATTTTTCAAATATTTTCTTGAACACACAAAGTCCATGAGGCTGCTTGTTTTGACAGAAGTAACCTTTATACACTAATTTGAAATTTTCTTTAAACTATTTCCTTCTATCAATATACATCAGATTTTTATGGATTTCAGAGGGATTTGATTTTATTTTGTAGCTGATAACGTAATTGCTGAACTACCTTTGGAGATCAATAAATCTGAAAACTAGAAATCTTTTCTCTCCCTTTCCTGCCTTAAGCCATATTGACATTATTAATTTAAAAAAAAAAAAACACCAAACCCTAACAAAAACAAAAAAGAAGCTTTTAGGTTAATGAATCATCTGCATTCAGACGAATAACTTGGAAAATTGTCAGGAGAACATATGCATAATGATCAGTTGATATGCTGTCATTGTAATATGGAAATTCGAATTTAACATGGTATGGATAAAACCTGGGTATGTTGTTGTATGGCCTCTCCCATTTTTAATTGTATCCTCTTTATGTATGTCTATAAGATTATTATTTTCTTGTGGTATTAGTTTTAATACCTCTTTAAATAAGTACGCTTATTGAAAAGGCTTTTTTTCCAAATCTAATCAGTGTTATTGAATGTATCAGGTTGGCACCCTTAGAAAATTACAGTCTCTGTCAAAATTCCCTGAAATCATTTATTCCAGGCAATGTGTCTTGCTTTTCTGTGGAAGAACTTTTAGTCACCAGAAGGGTTTTGGTAATTCTTTTTTTATGCTTCTTGATTGCCTTGTCTGGCTGACGGTTTTGCAAACTTCATGGGCAATGCAAGTCATTTGATGCTGAATTGAGATATCCATGCTTTTTATAACTTTTTGGTGACACACTTTTCCATCACTCTTCGGTTGCTCTGGAGTAATTATTAATATTTTTGGTAGACTGTGAAATAAATGTGGGATTTTGTTGGGTTTTTATTTCTGCCTTAGACTGTTTGTGTTCAGGTGATACTGAATTTAATGAGCAGCACTGGAAGTCCCAGCTGTTAAAATCAGAACAGACGCTGATTGTTCAGCTCCTCTTCCCTCTCCCAGGTTTTGCAGTTGGAGCCTGGATTTAGCCATAGTGGCAGGTAGGAAGACACAAATTTCACCAAGTCCAGCAATAAGTACTGTGTGTGTCAGAGCTTTGATGTGATTGACCTTGATTTCCAAGTCATTTTGAGAGTGAGGGGAAACAGCAATTTTCTGTTCAGGGAAAAGCTGATTAAAATTTTCAAAACTTACATTTTGTAGATAAAAACATAACAATGATAAGAGTTGATATTTCTATTTCAGTTATTGACCAAAACTGAGACTTTTGCTCACCTCTTGGTTCTGTAGTGACTGATTCAGTGGCATTTTCTGATGGCATAAAATTTGCTAGAGTGATAATTAATGTACAGTGGAATGTTCACAATGGAAATCTTCATATAAAAGTAAGGAAACTTTTTATTTTTTTCTGGTTGCAGAGCCCTTAGGCATGTTCAGCTGCAGTTGTGTATCTGTGGTTGTGACATGCTGTCAGCACAGGTGTCATAAAAAGTGAGGCCAAACCTGTCAGACACACACATTGAGGATATATCTGCTTTTGAAACTATCAGTCTGGAGGAGACTGATAAGACAACCAAAAGTAATCTCGAGATGAGAAAAGAGAGAGAGAATAGCAGGATTTAAGATGATAGGGGAGAGGTGAGGTAAACAAGAAAGGCTTGGAGATGACAGGTCTGTACTTTCAGTGTTAATAAATAACATCCCACCTAACACAGCAGTGTCTGTGTCTGGTAATCCTGTAGTGGCATCCTGGGATCCCAGTCTGTGCCTGTGTGGCCTTGTCTCTGTTGGTGGCTTTTTGTTCTCCTGCTGTCTTGCTCTCCAGGGACGGGAGACATAGGATGGGCATTTGGGTTACCCCTGTTGCTGGTTTACCTTGAGTAAAGGGTCTCTGCCTTTTCAAACACAAGAGGTGTTCATGCAGAAGACATGCTGGTTATATCCTGAGCAGGCACTATTGTATCGTGATAGTTAGGGTAACAAAACTATAATCATTGAATCCTCATCTGCCCCTGACTGCCTTCGGAGTGTAACACCAGCCCTGGAGCTGCTGGGACAGTGATGTGTGTGACACCTGCCCTCCAGGTACCAGTTTGAGTTCGTGGCACAGATGAGGGTTCCTTGCAGGTCCCAGAAATCTCCTGCTCTGTATCAGCAGCATTTCCTTCGCCGCTTCCTTGCTGATCCTAAACCTGCACAATGGCTTGGATAGGTGACACTCACCTAAGGAGTGTTTGGGGGTTTGGGCAGGGGGTCAGATTGTTTTGTTTTACTAATTAATTTCTACTTTTCTCCCTACTCTTTACTTTGTACTCAAAGTATTTCTCTTGCATTTATGTTTGTTAAGTGAGTAGTGATGAGTCACTGTCTAGTGCTGGCCTATCACACCTGTTAAAAAATTACACCTGTTCCTTGTAGATAAGGCAAGAAACAAATTACTCTGGGGTACCTTTCTCTGACACTTAATTTGTCTTCCAGATTGTGCAAGGATAGTTACCTTCATGCCAAAATTAATTATGGGCAACTCTGGAATTGCTTAATCTGTCAGAAGCAACAGGAGAAAAAAGTGTCCGTATTCAGTGCAAGAAGACTGTGTGAATAAGGAATATATGGGAGATTTCCAGACATAAATAAGAGTTTTCTCAGGCCTATTTTCAGAAGATTTTCAGAGTTTTCATTGAAGTTGATATAATTTTCTCTTTTCACCAAAAATGCTTGATGGTGTCTGAAATTAGCAGGGTCATGCTATAGCAGATGGTTGAAGAGTTAAACTGTTTTCCCTTGTTCTACAGTAAATTTATTCACAATGTATACAACGCTTAACAACAAAACTAACCCCTCCTTGTGTTACTCTCTTTCAAGAAGGCAATGCCTTTAGAAAGAATAAAGCTCATGTTGGCTGGATATCATCTTCTAATCTAAAGACTGTAACTGGTAACTACATAAATTACTGTTATATTCTCAGCACAGTTTCAAATGGGTGACTTTATTCCTCATAAAACCACTGCTGTATGGCTTTTTCCCCAGCAAGTGTGCGAGGGGCTGCTTGCTGTGTCCTTACACTGCTGACCCAAGTACTCCCTTCCCTTTCTGTGCAGACAGTAACTTTTATCTGTATTTATTTGTTTGGAATGAGTCAAGATCCTCACCCAGGGTTGTGGCTTTCCCTCTTTATTCCTCTGTGAGTGCCACACAATGTGCAGGAGTCCAGTGAGAAAGGGAAGGATTGGGAATGCTTTTACAGGAAGAAGTTAAAGCCTTTCACTGACTGTTGGTTTAACAAGGTAATATCTCTGCAGTCAGAAATTAAATTGTTAGCCCAGGGGTTTTCCAGAATAGGCTTCTTGTTGTTTAGAATAGTTTTCTTTATATTATAGAGAGCAAGGTTTATACATCTCTTATTGTGTCCTTTTCCTCTTATCAGTGTGAATCCAAGCAGGGCTCAGGCTTTGCTGTGCTCCAAACCCATTTGGTTTTTCCATATCTTTACAGTAACACACCTCCCGTGGAGGATATATTATTCCATGTGCTGCTATTATTTATTTTAACTGTGGTCACATGCCTAGAGCAGAGGAGTGCAGCCATCCTGGAGCATCCAAAGCACGGTGTGTATTGAGAGTCTTCCAGTCGGTCTGTGCCCACTGAGTCCTCTGAGCTACCACCAGGCTCCCACCGCAGAAGGGACCCCAAAGGCAGGAGAGGGTGCCAGCAGCAAGTGCCATTGCTGTTGGGACCCTGCAGTGGTGGCCTCAAACCTGCCTGTCACTGGCAGGGCAGGTCAGGCTGCTGCAGCTCTCAAAGCATCCGATCAAAGACAAGCCAGACCACATCCCTCTGTGCCGCTGTCTTGCTACCTAAGTTAGTTTTTTAATAACACACAAAACATTGGTGTCAACACCACAAGGCAAAATGATTCATCTGCCTCCTATTGTTACTTGCTCAAGCAATGAAATAATTGTATCTAAATAGGAATACATTTTGTTATCTGACTGCTGCTTTCAGTTCATTTCTGTTGCACTCTGGTTGGATTCCTAACCGCTAAAATATTTCTTAATAAAAGCTGAAATCTGACATCATCACAGTATCCCAGGAGCTAAAACTTTGGGATTATATGCGAAACAGATTTGCATGGCTAGAAACTTCGTATTTGTTGCTGTGGGCATTTCTATAGGAATTTGGGAATAAACCCAAGGGGAAAGGCTCCACTGTGAACCACACATGACAGTTCTGAGTACGTTTCCTTGTCTGAGTAACAGTAGTTCTGTCTTCTAAAAACTCCGTGCTGATAATTTGTCACATTACACTGATATGCCTAAAGTGAGAGTTGTTAATAGACAATGGGATTTTGGCAGTGTGTTTGTCTTATGCTCCTCCAGCTTCTCTTTCTGAAATTGCTTTAAGCTGTATTTTATATGTTTGAAGTACTGATTGAACTTTTTTTTTGAGGGATGTGCCAAATATATGCCAGATATTGTGAGTAATAATAGCACTGATAAAATCAACGATCCCAAAACCCTTCTGCTTTTTTCAGTTACCACTTCTTTATGACGGTGCCTGGTTTAGGAGACTAAAAAAATGACAATGTTAAAATTCTTGTTTTATTGTTAATGCCCCTGTCTCAAAAATAAGTCATTACATCTCCTTATAATTATATGTGTGATGCCACATTTATGATGCATTCACCAGCTGACAAGTGCAACCATTCATTTTATTAATGTTTCTAATGCTACACTTAGCAGAAATTAGTTGATAATCCAACCTGTAATAATTTGAAATCCTTGACTGGAGAGATTAAGTTCATCTATCCATCTATTTCAGACTCTTTAAAGCTTTTTTCACTGTTTTAGGGTTGCCATTTTTATGTTTTTAGTTATGTAGGCAAGATGTATAAAAAATCAGTAGTTGTCTTCTGAAGCAGGTTACTAGAACAAAATATTGTGTACATTATTGATCCACCTCTTCTTGGAGTATGGGAAAAAACCTGGTCTGGTTAGGTAGAAGAATTTTGTACAGTAATGGTTCATAATTTTTTTCTTTTGGTACAAACTAGTGTGTCTCTGGGTTGATCACTTCCTGGGAGAAGTGAAAAGAATTACAGATGGTTTTGCATTAGAAGAATTTTGAAGGATACTGCAATAATCCTTTCTGTAAGCATTATTTGGTAGGTTTTTGTAATGGGAGTGTCTTTGTCACTGTGTGGAACTGATAAATATGAGGATAACACATAAAAAGGCTTTGATTAATTTAAACTTTACCCTTTGTGTGGTACCATAACTTTCGGAGCTTGAATACAGAGGCACAGCTTTGCTCCATAATTAACCCAGAGAGACAGAGTTCAATGTTGTGAAGTGAACCTGCAATTTTTGTATCTCTAAGACCGTACATTAATTTTTTGACCTTTTTGCATAGTGGGTTTTACCTTTTTATGTTTTTAGGGACCTTGAAAATTGCTGTGTAATCATCTAACAAGCAGCTGAAAAGCTGTTGTGGGTCTTTCTGCCAGGCTTTGGTGACTGGGGATGCCCAGTGATGGCTGTGTCTCCTGGGATTTGTGCTGCAGCTGCCAGGAGACAAGCTGAGCTCCAGCTACAAGTGTCTGGGGGCAGAGAAAACAGGTTGAGTTCCAAGCATCTTGCTGTCCTCAGGAGTTACATTGAAACCTCCTGGTATTTTCCAGCCTTAAATTGGAAAATAGCAGAAGATATATATTCTATATCTCTCTCTGACTTTTGAATTAAGAAAATGCAATTGCGAAAATTCTCTTTGCAATTACGTTTATGGAAGAGACCTGCAGATTTATGGGAAGAAAAGTAGGTATTTTCCTCTTGCAGTCAATCTGGTTTGGGGTTTATCCTTAATTTGGCAGCATGTGGAAACCTGTATATTAACAATCATTATTCCATGCGTCATTGTTCTGGAATACAAATGGATAAAAACAATGTGCCTTTGACTGCCTTTAAGTTTTTTTCCTCTTCCTTTACCAATGCAGATGTATCTTTATATTTTAAAAGCATATGTCTTTTATTTAAAGCTGATTTAATTTTAGGATATTGTCTACTTCGTTAAGTACAAACCCACTCAGTCTCATTTCATGTTGTCTCCTGGCTATTTACTGAGTTTTTAACCTGGCTGCTGGAGTCCTGCAGTTTATTTTATCCTATTAATAGCACTTCTTTAAAAAGGTCAGGCCCATCCAGCTGGAAGGTTTTGATGTGGTGATTTCATTTCAGGAATGGAATAGCTGGTGCCTGCTGTGGGTGCCAGAGAAATACTGGAAGTGGACTTGTGTTGGATGGTGGCTTCTTAAAAAGATTATTATTAGGTTTAGGGAGGAGGCTTACTACAGAAAAATATTCTTGTATCTAGTGGATTAGCTGGATTAACAGATATTCAGTGTTTAAAGTGTGTAAATAATCCCCCCCAGACTGTTTAGATTGAGAGTGGCTTGTTGTTCCCTCAGCAGAACTGAACAAACAGTGATTTTCAGATGGAGGGCAGAGGGGCAGGGCAAGGCTTGGGACAACGATCCCTTTGGTGGGAGCAGCAGCAGCTGCAGCTGGGGGAGTTTGTTGGGTTGGTTTCCAGTATTGAGAAGGCAGCAGCACGTTTGAAGGCAGAGCATTTGATGTGTCTCTTGAGAGGAAGGGCTGAGGTCTGAGTGAGTACAAGAGGATGAACCATTTGGGTACCGAGTGGTACGACATGTCTTGTCCGTACAGACTCACAGTGCTGTGGATGTGCCAGTCTCCCATGGGAAAATTTTCTGAGGAGGAAAGAACCTTAACTGTACTTAAGTGTTTAATGAAACTCCTGTGTGTGTGACCTAATTTCCAGTGCTCATCATTTTTAATTCAAGATTTTATTTATTTATATGTCTAAATACAGATCTGGGGTTCTAATGTTAATCATCCATTTAAAAAAAATAAAAAGAAATTTCATGTGTGGCTAATTTGATTATTCGTTTTTTCCAGCTGCTGAGAGGTATCCTTAATATAAAGGTGAAAAGGGTAGTTTTGTTCATGATTTCAGAAATGCATCCTAGCAACGTAGTATATAGTAAGCTATAAAGCTGTTGTTGTCTTCATATAAGTGTATCATTAATTCACATTTCCTAATATAGTGGCCAGGGTGAACAGAAGGTAAGATCACACAGAGTAAGATTATTCTCATTTCCCTTCTCTCAAGTCTGTAAGTGTTCACATCTGCCTCTGGATAACAGGTATACAAAATTTTATAATGATTTTTTTTAAAAAAAAAGTAAAAACCCAACACCTTTATTACGCTGCTCTTTTGTTCCTCCAAAAGAGAGGTGCAGTGTTAGTTACGAAGACTATGAGTTATACTGTTAAATAAAATTTAGGACCTAATTATTGAGGTGGGAAAAGATTTTACCCATTTTTGTAAAAATCTGTGCCTTTTGCTAGCCTAGAGAGCAAACGTGTGGGCACAGACTGCCAAGTCACCTCAGGTGACATGTCTTTTTTTTCTGAAACTTTGAAATCTGAATACAAGGTGAAAAAACAGTTGCAGCAGCTAGGCTATTCCTCTCCCCACTCACCATCTGGATATTGTGAGTAAATTATTTTTACAAGCCCATGCTTCTGGAGTGTTTCTCATGTGATCTGCAGGATGAAAGGCTGGGGGAGGCATACGTGGTCCAGCTCCCCTGTCAAGCTGAATACTTTCTTTCTTTCTCCACTCAAGGTGTATTTGCCTCATCAGTCACCTCTTCGGTCCCAAGGCTCAGATACATTCTATTATTTGTTTGCTGATCCTGTCAGCTTAGAACATAGAGTAATATGTTAGAGTGGAATAGTGGGCTGGAGTTGACAAGGGACATTTCAGGAGTGAAATGTGGCCAATGTAGAAGCCCTCAAAGGCTGAGGTAACCAAAGGACAATCTGTAGTGAGGAGAAGTGGTAGAAAAATTCCAAGAATGGTAAAAAACTGTGTGTGACAGGAGGTGACCCTCCCCAAAGCAAATCACAAAACTTCAGAAAGAAGGGGGCATATAGCCAGTATTGACAAACTAGAGTTCACTAAGAAGGATACAGAAGCAAGACTTTTTCTCTTTAAAATAACCATTTTTAAGGACTTTATCTTAATTTAGAGTGACAGGCACACATTTGGGTGACTGTAGCCTTTCTGTGCTCCCTCTGTGTATACCCAGACTCTCCATTGATAAAGCATTTCTGCCAATCACTGAGGAAATTTGCTACTTCAAACAGTCTATAGAAAAGATGTTCCCACATAGAATTTGAAATTGAAGCTGAAGTCTTTTTGCTTTCCTAAATGCTGTAGGCACTCTGGAAGATATTGCTTACATAAATATCACAGCTAATATTGTATTTTGTTGACAAAACTATTAACTTCACTGAAAATATGCTTAGCATCTTCCCTTGTGTTCTGCGTTAAAATGATTTCAAATAAAGTGAATTTCTAAGCTTTAACCACATGTGATATTTATTTTAATTGGTGATCAGATTGAATAAAATCCACAATTTGTTTTATTCAACATTGTGTGCATTTCCGGATCATAATTTCTTCAGTAGCAAGACACACAGTAATGTAGTTCTCCTACTTTTTGCCTCCTAACATGCCCCAAATTGCTCAGGTCTTACAAACTGTGGCTTGTAAAGTGGAGTTTTATTTCCGCATAACTTGATATGAAGCATCTAACCAAAATTCAGATGTCAATAAACACTGTCCTAATTCCTTCTATCTCTGCTCTGGAAGGAACTGAAGGAGTTGATCTCAGTTGAGGCATATTTGTTTTGGTTTAAAAGGAGCTTACTTGAGGATGGTGTTAATTGGGGTTAGGAGAGCTCGCAGTTGTTGCAGGGCTGGCAAATCACTGCCCTGTGGCAGTGGAGTTCTGGAAGCTGCTTGAGGGTGCCCTTGCAGCCAGCAGAAAATGTGGAGAAATAAAAGCCTCCAATGACTTCTCATTAAACAGAACAACTACTTTAAATTAACGACCACATATGGATTACCACTTGTATTATTTAAATCAAATTATTAAATGGGATGTGTGCAAAATCCATAACTTGCTGTAACAATGTGTTGCACTGAGGAATAAATGCACATGAATTGTGGAGTCTTTCACTGTTGTGTTTCTCTCTTTTTGGTGGAATTGTGCCTGCAGTGAAGGCACCAGTGAGTAGGCAGCAATATGGGCCATTAATCTGAACCAGTTTGGGAGTGTGTGGAGGAAGGAATTGAAGAAGGGGCACGATATGTATTAGGCTGCAGTGAAACACTTAGTGGGTTCCTGCATTTGACGTAGATTTGTTTTCTGAAGGTTTTCAGTAAAAGCAATTTATCTTCAGTTTTCTCAAAACACAGACTTTACAGATCCTTCTGGTTTAGTGCCTATTGCTTCAAGTATAGTTAATTTTTTTTCACTTTTTAATTTTTTTTTCTGTTTATACATTTTACTGTAGCAACACTGCAAAAGTTGTGGTTTGACATTTTCCTCATCCCTTGATTAAAAATACCTGAACTTGGTCTGTATAGTTCAGCTTGATTAAATATGTTTAGATTTTTAAACCCTTACTGATTTTTTTCTATTCTGTTATTTATCCTTTTTATGTGTCAGTGAATTTGTCATATGTGTTAATGTCAGAGATTTTCAAGAAACTTGGAGAGGAAATGTTGTGTCTGCATAATCCACGTGGGTAGTTTATTACCAAGAATACAAGCAGTCATGTCACCCTAATAACAAATAGACCATCTGCCTCCTACAATTCCTCCAGCTAGGTGAGAGTTTAATAGATGACTTTTTCTTTGTAGTGGATGTACGAAGCAGTGCAGGATGACCATGCAATATTTTGTTTTTCCTGCAGGATCGATATCATGACTGTGTTTTGTATATGCACACCCAGTAAAACCTGCTCCACTGATGAATTTCTGAATCCTGTTTTGTGTCCTCTTGTCTGTCTGTAGTTTCCTTAACTCCGCATTAAATGCAACTCAGACTCAAAATAGATTTGCAGGAAGAAAGACAAAGTAATGTGCCCAAGTTTTCTACTAATCTGCAATGATTCTGCTGGGTTTTCCCCCCAAAGATTTAATGGATACTGTAGCTTTGGAATAGAGCACTTTTACTGTCCAGCAACAGCCACATCCTCAGCATTCAGGTTGAACCATCTCTGCATTACAAAATGCTGGCAAATCACCCGACCAGTTCAGATGATTGCACATCAAGGTATGTTCAGTACTAGGGGCGATTTCCCAGCCTTGATTCCAGTCTCTGAACATCTGCATATTGCTGTTTTAGTCTTTTTATTTGGACTTCATTTGCTTAAAAGTGTGCTGTGAAATAAGAGAGGCTGAAAATGAATTAAACAGCACAGCTACTCCATGAAACCAGCACCTGCTGTTCTGGGGGCAGCTTGGGAGGTGTATTTTATTTTCAGTTGAAGGTCCAAAAGTCCAAGGGAAGTCTAGAACAGGTAAGAAACTGTGGATAAATAGATGGCTTTGAGGGGGAGTGAAGTAGACTTTTGGGCATGCAAGGTGACAACAGAGAATGTTGTGTACTAAAGCATGTCAAAGGAGAAGGTGGAGGAGGAGCAGTCAGATCTCTTTCCTGCCACTTTCCTTAAAAACTACACTGTGACACCTACATTTTGCCCTGTACACCCAAGTGTTATATTGTGCCTTTTAGGGATGCACTTCACTAGAGATATGTGGGTGTTATGAGACTACTGAGGGGCAGCAGATTTGCTGTAAACTTATAGGGAGTGGTGAATTTAGAAGCCAAATCTCAGACCAGCTTCAGACTTGAGAGCAGTAGAGGCTTCCACCTGAGCAAACATACTTTGAATTTTTTACAAAGTTTATCCTGCTAGTCTAGACATGGGTGTACACTGAAGTCTGGTGCAGAGCAGATAGCACAGCTCTGGAAGTCTTGCACCTAGAGATAGTTTTCTCAGTGGGAGCTGTTTGTTTTTGGGGGCAGGGGAATGCATTCCTAACAGTGGATTCTCAGCACCTTGAAAATCTGACCTATTTTATAGAGTTCATAAAGATGTGTTCAGGACCATTCTTCATTGAAAGAAATGTGAGATAAAATGAGGAGGCAAGAGAGCTAAAGGAGCTGATGAACCTAATGGAGAGGTACAGAGTTGAAATCAGAATAAATGACAGCAGAGGAATAATAATTGACTTTTATGGAGGCAAACGTTAATTGGATACTAATCCTTCATTTTCGGTGCAAGTGGAATGGTCAGAGTGTCCTTTTGTTGGACTTCAATTTCAGGAGGACTGGAGGCATGCTGGAAGAGGGCCAGTAGAGGTCAGGAGGGCAATGGAAGATTTCAGGAGCAGTAGTTCTTAGGAAATGGATGTAAACACTAAGGAAGTTTGGTTTTAAGACAAGATCAGGTGAGGGATGGCCATAAGAGCAGTCGTTAAATACGTAAAAAAATCTGTTGCAGGGAGAAAAAGATTGGTCTGTTCTCAACATGAGAGGTGTAAGAGAGAAAACACAATGTATCTAAATATAGTAGGATGATTATTTAAATGGACAAGAAGTTTCTGTTTTTGGAAGAAGGCATGAAAACATGTTTGGAGCATCAGTGGGATGAGCTGAGGCTGCCTTGAACCAAATGATCTCCTGTGGTCTCTTCCCAAGCCTCTCTTTATATGATTTTTATGCTTTCTCTTTTGCAGAGAGCTTTTAGTCTATCCACAAGCATTTTGATTTGTGATGCAGTGTAAATAACTGCAGGACAGTGTCTTGGTTATTTTGTTGTATGTTAGAATGGAATGATCAGTTGGATGATGTCAGTATTTTCCGATAAATGCATCTGATATGCAGTTCAGCTGCTCAGATGGAGATTATCTGAACTAAGCCATGTGATATGGCATTCATGATGACATTTTCCTTATGTAAACACGTAGAGATGGTATTTTATCCTTGTTCCCCTTTTATTTTTAATCATCAGTTTTCATTTTAACCTATACATATTTTTGTAAAGCATCCAAGCTCACATATCAGCCAGGATTCTCTCCTGTTCTGTTAGAATTGCACTAGTAAATTAACATATACTGATAAGAAAATAAGGCTTGCAACAGAAAGTTTACATGGCATCATCTTGTGGCTACCTGAGGTTTTCCTGTATATAGGGGTAACTTCTTGATATTAGTGAAATAAAATGAAGGGTTTTACCTTCTTTTTAATTAAAAAATAAACACTTACTTAGGGATTTATCCAATTCCAAGTAATTATAAACCTTCAAATAATAGGTAGTTTTTTCTAACCATTGCTAAATTGGGGGTTTGTTTGTTTTTTTTTTTCCCCCTAGGATTTTGGGTTAGCATGCCTTCCTAATTCCTCCCTGTCCTTTGGGAACTGGGATGTTATTCAAAAGTTAAATCATACAGTTCTAATAGAGATGTCCAGTGCCATCAGAGTGACACATTCGATGTAATTACTTTATAGAGTTCACTGTGTAATCTAATGATTGGCAATTGGAAGGAATAAAATACTGCCAGTTGGGCAGTATAGAGATTTTTTTTTGGCTATATTTTTCTATATGAAAAGCAAAGCTTCAGGTTTGGGGTTTTTTTGATCAATAGGTTTTTTTGTATAGAAAAAGTGAACTGCTATTCACATACACACAGAAATGGCCTCTTGCTGGAGGTAAACGTAATTGTCTCCGACAGTAAAAGGTACCACTTGGACTTGATTATGCAGCTGGTCACATTTTATTGAGACACTGACATATTCCCTGTGGTCTGGGAAGAAAAGATTATATCATTGTGAAGTTTTGCTGGGTCAGTGCCCTGCCAGTGAATGCAGGGTTATATGCAAACACTTTCAAGGTGAGGGATTGTCTTTTCACTGTCCTCCTTCTGCTGTGCCTCGGCATCGCCCCCGGCACTGCAACCTGCTGCAAAATGCAGGGCACAGCTGCTCGGAGCTTGGGACCTGTTTCTTTTCTTGCATTAGCTAAAAATAGTAGTAAATCCCTTTGTTAAATAATTAGACCTATAAATTTTGAATACAATTAGTCCCTTTGCTAAGCGGTTTATGTTAGGTCATGCAGAACGCCAATGTAACTTTGCACTGGTACAAGTTTATTTTAAAATGCTTTAACATGGAATTGTGCAAAGATACAGTTTGGATGTTATACCTGCACCACAACCTGCCTCTTCTGACTGAAATGCAGGAACAGTGAAAGTTAAGAAGAAAACAACACTTTTGGTCATCTTATTGTTTGTGAAAGAAAATGGCATAATTGTCAAATATCATCTTTCAGAGAAGAGATCATGGAATTATAATAAAGAAGAGGATTATTGTCTAGATATCTTCTTTGTGTATATATTTATAAAGAACTTTTTTGCTGACATTTCATCTGTTGAAAGCAGTTTATTGTAATAAAAAGAACAAATGTATGAAGGAGTAGATCAGTCCTGTTTATGGTAAGTATTTGAAGCCTGAGGGCCCAGTTAGGAAGAAGCAAAGTTTGCTTGCTTTGCTAAGAGGAGAGCATGTCACTCTCGTAACCAAAGGGAACAGTGGAACGTGGTAATGACTTCTTTTGTACTGAAGTACAGAATATAAAAGTTATCTCCTCTCTCTGTGGAATTAACTGTCTTAGGGTCTTTGAAATTCCAATTTGTGAGTCTGGACCTGTTGTTCTCCGTATTAAGGTTTCTGTGGCTCATTAACAATTCCTAAAATGGATCACTATCTCTTTTTTTTATGTGCTTCCAGAATGATGGGGAGAAATGCTAAATGACATTCTCATCCATCTCTATGCTGGGCAATTGAACAAGATGTATGTTGTGAAAAAGTGAGTGCTTAAAAAAAAAAGATGATTAAGTATGATTTAAAATAAAACGTAAAGACACTTTGATAATTGCAAGCCATGAGTGTAAATCAGCCACTCTGGATTCCGTTCCTTGCTCTGCCATTGCCTACCTTTTTGCCCTTCAGTGATTTGCTTATTGTAAAAGTTTCAAAAAGTTCCACAGTTTTGTGGGTTTCGTTTTTTGGCATCTGGTTTAGTGTCAAAGTCACTGCCTTTCAGATTTTTGCCTTGAGATTTTGAGTGATATAAAAGCAGTAATTTAACAGACTTTTTGTCCAACTTTGACAGTAGAGCTCCAGCCAATTGCTTGTGCTTATAGTACATTGCAAATTAACACGTTTAAACAACCTTCATTTGGCCAGTGCATTTTACTGTACCTTTGTGCTCTGTTGACAAACCAATTCATTCATAAAATACTGTGGTAACATTGATCTCTTGCCATTCATTTCTCATACTGCAAATAGAAATTGTATTAAGAATATCTTTATTTCTGAAAATCTGATGTATTAACAGCAGTTTCCATAAGCCAGATAACATATTTTGCATATGTTCAAAGTCTTTTTGGCTGACTTGCAAAGAATCTGAATTAATGAAACTCTTCAGTTCTTTGCCCAGCAATTTCTGGACTCAAATGCTGGTGCACTTTTCAATGTTTTTTGGATCTTCTATGAGGGATTTTTGTGGCTGCCACTCACAGATGCTCCCAATTCATGAAATACTGAGAGAATTCACTATGTTGCTTTAGAAAAACACACAGAATAATGAGACAGGGACCTGCCTTGTGCTGGGATGGGGATGCAATTTATACCTATGATTCCTTCTGAAACTATGACTTATAATATCAGGAATTATTGAAAATTAGCGTAAAAGGATTCAGAACAGACAAGTTCTCGTGATTTCTACACAGTGAACATTTACTGAATTTCCCTCTTGAACATAATGTATTTGCAGATGGCTTGCTTGTTGACAAATTACTTACCTTTCCAAACTTGGATGCCTTGGATTCATTGAGGATATTTCTACAAATGTCAGGTGTTTTTTTGGTGGATCAGGCCACATACTCTCTGTGGTGACAGAGTAGAACTCATTAGAATAACTCTGACTATAACTATGACTTCCTCAGTTGCAGCACCTGCATCATTCAGTAACAGTTTTCAACCATTTTCCTTCTTCATCAGTAATGAGTTAATCAGTAGCTGTCCATTAATAGACCATTCACATGTGATGGCATCTTGAACTTTGAATGAACATGTGGAGCATATTGTTACATTAATACTATTTTAAAATGCTTATGTTGTTTCTGTGTCTGATGTTAAAAGAGGCAAAACATTGAGTTTTACTGTGGGTGTTCTCTTCCACTAAAGACTGTGTAACTGGAAGAATTGTTTATTAAACAAATGGGTCTGGAAGGGACTTTTTCAGTATAGAGTGGCGTGCTATTGGTAAAAAGTCAGGTGAATGCTGCCTAAGTCACAGATATTTGGAGCTATAATTTTTTTTCTAAACTCTTATAAGAATAAAAAGACTAGAGGAGTAATTGAGGGATTTTGTGTGTTCTTGCCCTTGTTTTACCCTCTTCTGGTCAATCATTTGATATACTCTTGTTGGAACTCACATTGGTGATCTGCTGTCCTGAAGCACTTGAAAGATTTGATCTGGCTAGATGTCAGCATAGCTGGCATCCAAATCTCCTAGAAAGCTTTGAAAAGCTCACCTATGGCCAATTTGTGACTTTTCAATGTTTAGGGTAGAGGAACAATGAATTGCTTGTTTTCCAATACACTGTGGAATCAGAGAGTGAGAGAGAATCAGTCATTTTTCAATGCCTTCTGCCATCTGCCTTGAATGTAAGTTTGGCTTGTCTGCTGATGTTGGCGAGTGAGATTTGAACTATCCCCATTAGTTTTATTTCAAATATATAAAAGACATTTGACTGTGTGATGTGGTGGGTAGGAGCAATATGCTTGGTAGTCCTGTAGAGGAAAAAAAATAAAATGTACAAAATAGCTAAGCTTGGGAGCCAGCATGAGCTGAGATCTGAGGGTGTCCTTCAATCCCTTGGCAATGAACTTCCCAGGAAAATGAGGGTTTGCCCTGAAGCAGTTCTGCATGAAATTATACTATGATAGGACAGGGTACAAACAGTCAGGTGCCCCTGTGAAAGTCTAATACCCAGATGGGCTTAAACATAGTACAAATATTCTGTGAAGTTTTGTTTAAAAGCAGTTTTGTGCCTGCTTATGGTGTGACTTTCTAAAGAGATGACTCAAGTGTCTTTTTATTGGAAATATCCAAATGCCACAGTACACGTCATGTTTAAAAAAAAAGTTCAAAATTGTTTTTCGCTAGAGAACTGTGCAACTAGATCTAGAGCTGGTGTTCTGTTATCTGATATTCCATATTTTTTATGGTTTCATGAATTGCATTTATTCTGTGTCTGGGAAAAGTAAAGGCTGCCATAAATCATACTCCTTTATGTTAAAGAATGTTAAAATCTATATTGTAGGCCCCCTGTAGAATTATTAGTGATACACAGATGCAGCTCTGTAAATGTTCCTTTTGATAGCAAAAATGAGATGTTGTTACACAAGGATGAGAAGGGTTTCGGCTTTCCCATCTGTAGGACAGACTACACCTTCCTCACTGTGTTCTGATGAGTCTGGTATGATTTTTCTATCCTGCAGAACTACATGACAGTGTGGGCTGGCCAAAAGCCCTGGCCTCCCATGAGAGGTCCATCACCAGTGGAGAGATCACTGCTGGTGACAGGAGTGGGGTGAGGCTCTGGCACAGCTTGCCCACAGGTGTGGCTGCCCCATCCCTGGAAGTGTCCAAGGCCAGGTTGGACAGGGCTTGGAGCAGCCTGGTCTAGTGGACGGTGTCCCTACCCATGGCAGGGCTTTGGGACTAGGTGATCTTTAAGGTCCCTTCTAACCCAAATTGTTCTGTGATCCTTTTATTCCATGCTGTGACACCATGTCACAAATTTGCTGACCTGAATCTGGTGTCCAAATGTTTGGTTTAACCAGAGCTTTCCATTGCATTCATTCTGTAGGCCAGTGTTATTGTTTGTTTATGATTTTGGAACCATATCTGAATAGCCTCGCCTTAGTTTTGCACATTACTGTGGTCATCATGAGATTAGAACGAACACAGCACCAGATGTCTTGTGACCCACGACTGATAATATAATCAGTAAAACTAGTACTAATAAATTAGTGTTAGTATTCAAATCAGTGCTAGAAATATGCCTAGATTATGCAGACTGTATGGAGACTGATGGTACATGTGAGAAAGGACGTGGTGTGGCTCTGCCTTCTGCAGCAGATGCTGGTGACCTTGCAATGTGACCTGAAGGTCCTGAGGTGGCTCAGGATCCTGTCCTGCACTAAGCTCTGTGTACTCAACTCTTTACACCATGAGAATGTTTTTGTCACATGTTCCAACCTCCTGGTATTTATCATCTCATGGACTTGGGGTTTTTTATTTATTTACTTTGGGAGCAGCGAATTTGTGGCCATCAGTTCAGACCACAGGAAATCCAATCGGGCAGGTTGGAGACCAGCCAGCTGAGTGCCCTAATTAACAGGAACGTGTAATTAAATTTTAAGCAGATGTGGCTTGGGCAGGTGGTATTTCCTGAACACATTTAGTTTCCTGCGTGTACACCCTGTATGTGATGGATACAAATAAATGCTCCTCCAGCGGCTGTGGAGAACACTGAGCAGTTGGTCTGTGCGGGTGCTGTGCACTCATCCAGTGCTGCTGAAGCTGCCACAGCTCAGCTCTTAATGGACTGAAACGAGTTCTGAAATCCTGAACATGTGTAAACATTTTTAAAACTCAGCCTGAACAAAGTTTGTGGGTAGGAAAAAAGCCGTGTGCATGGGAGGCTATAAATAAAGTAACCCCATATGATGCGTTTCTGGCATTCTGTTGTGATTATCTGCTACCAGCTACTCTTGGGAACATCGTATTAGACAGGATAACACTTTGATCTGATACAGCTTTGCAAAATGTATAAATTCATTGTGACTCACAAAATTTGAAAACAGCTGCTCAACTGACAAATTGGCCCGTAAAAATTACAAAACCACGTTTGTTTTTAGTTCTTATCTAAAATTCAAAAGATTGCATTATCAACAATTTCAGTGAACTGAAAGAAAATAAAGAATAAAAATTTAAAGTCAAAAGTTGGGAATAAGGCACTTAGACTTCTAACTCTGCAAACATGTAATTCAGATGCTTTGGGTTTGTTTTTGTATTTTTTTAGTAGGCCATTTCCCCATGCTCACTTCAGTACAGACATCAAATATGTAAAGAAAAAAAAAACCTACAAACAAACCACACTTGAAGTTCTTCATATTTGAGGGGAAATTTTGCCCTTGTAGATTTTAACGATTGCATCTGTAGAATCCTGCTGCAATTTTAGATTTGTTTTGTGGGGGTTTATAGCAATTTAATAGGATTATCTGAGAAGTAATTTTGTCATCCAGTTAAATCATTCAGCTTTTAGGTTGTTGGAGTGACCTGTTGTAGTTTTTCAGTGTCTGTTGAGTGGTGTTTGCAGTGTCCCAGTATATCACCAGCAATGAGCAGCTGGTTTGTTCCCAGTACCTCGCTCTTTCCTTGCACAAGCTGTGTGAGAAAGTGCTGTTGTAGCAAATGACTTTCCATTAAGCCACGGCAGGTCCTGTTCCCTGTGGTTACCAAATTGAAAATGAAATCTGTGTATTTTGTGTGTGCGTTCATTTATCTTTTATAATCATCTGTTAAGGAATGGCCTTCTGAAGCTGCGGAGGCGGCAGAACACCTGGCTTTATTATATCTTGGTCTTATTTCAAATGCTTTTCCTAGCTCTAGGACTTTGAATCTTCAACAGTGGTTGTCTGCTCCTCTTCACTGGGCAGTAATGTGCAGCTGAGAGTTCTTATTTGCATAAGAATTCTAATAATGTGTCTTCATAAACATGTTCAGATCTTGTCATCATATCAGAGTGGGAAGACTTTACCTCATTCATTTGAAGGAAGGTGTGCTTTATTGAGTTTTAATTTGAGTTTTACCTGTTTTTTGTCAGTTCAGGAACTGAACATATTTGAGATAGAGTGGAATGCTCATGAAACAAGTTTATGTCCTGCATGTACATTAGTTCCATATCTGATCTGTATTAGGAAGTAAAGGCCAGTAATTGTTGGAAATCTTGAGAGCATCCTATAAAGGCATTTAACAATAACAATAACAAATACTGTTATAACAATAACAGTATTCAGCCTGTTATTGTTATATGTATTGGCATCGATTGTAACTTGAGACCAAACCTTAAGTCTGTGGCGGCTCCACTTCACTAGACTATGTAGATTTACACCAACTGAAGTGTGTCCATGAACTTTTTGGTTATTCCCACTGAATGAACCCAAAAAAGTACCTGAATGAAGTATCTATTTAAATGTAGGCAAGGGAATAAAAAGTCAAAGGCAATATTGTAAATGGAAATGGCAATCACATGGCTGTTGGTTCCTACTGAGCGTGCAGCCCGTGCAGAACTGGGAAGCACCATCATCCCCAGGGCTGCTTCCCTCCACTGCTCCCATCTGCCTGCTGTTTGTCCACGAGCCCTGGAAGGTTTAGGAAGTAAGGTAATTGAGAATTTGTAGAGAGGGACTAAGAAGTGCATGTGAAGTGTGGGGATTTTTCTAGGCTGAAGTGCCAAACTTCACACTTTTCTGAATTTGATTGGGTTTAGGAAATACTGATTTTGCATTTTATGCTTATTATACAGTTAGTATATGAAAAAAATGAGTTAAAATACCTCTGAGTTTAAGTTTGTGCAGTCACCATCAAACACAAATGCAAGTTAAAGATTGTAATAAATCTGGAAAAAAACCAAATCTTTCTGGTGTTGTTGCTAAGATTTATCAAAGTAGTGTAATATGTGCTGATTTATTGTAATATAACAAGTGTTTATAATCTGCAATTTGATTTTAACATGCTTTAAAGACATTATGGAGTAAATAGTGAGTTTGCTCATTTCTGTAACTTAATCAGATATGCAGTCACAAAAGTTTCAAAGACATTCTTATTTAATTATGAAGAGGGAAGTCACTTTTGTTCTATTACTAAGGGAGGAATTTGCTTATTGTATCTTCTTCTTAGTTCCTGATTCCTTTTATTGCAACTGAATACTTCTTGTTGCAATGTGCCATAACCTTATTGGCCTGGGATAAATTCCTTTAATGATTTATTCTATTAATGTTTCTGTCACCTGAGGTAGATGCAGATATTCTGTTAATGATTGTGTTAGTCAAGCAGCTTTCTGTATTTCTGCACTGCCCAAGTTTATGTCATTACTTTAACAGGCACAGGAGATGAAATTGGAAACTTGTAATATACTGCAGATTGGATTAACTCATCTGTGTGGTGTAGACTGCTTGAAGACTTATTTTACATAATTTAAAATTATTGGATCTGCAAGACAGTTATTCTTCCTGTCATGATCCCTGAAGTCTTCAACATAAGTCCAGTGTTCTTGTCAAGATTTTGAACTTGGCTCCAGTGAGGTTATTCAAATACAGTGCAGCCTGGGATACAACATGTTGCTTTGAGCAAATACATTTTTTTTAAAAAAGGATAATAATTTCTTTATATAAATATATGTTTTTTAAAAAAGCTTTGTATGTTGGAATAATTATTTTGCCCAGGTAAGATGTTGATGGGCATTAGACATTTGAATTTATGAGCCATTTCTAGATGTAATATGTGTTATAACTTCTTTCTGCCTTTTTTAAGTTTTTATGTTATATAGGCAGTAAATGTTCATTTTTAAAGGTCTGTTCAACCACAAGATAGTTTTGTTGAGGTGAAGAGGAGAGTCTTTGTGCTTGACTTCTGTCATAAGCTTTCCTTGGTGAGGTTCCACCTGGGGTTAGTGCAGATTCTTCTGGAATTAGTGCCAGTACCCTGAGCCAGGAATATCCCACCTGCAGCACCACAGCTGGTTTATGGATATTGCAGGGTATCTGGAAAGCACTTGGTGTGATTCTCAAATGCCTACTGGTTGTTTAAAAAGACTTTGTTATTCACCCATTGCTTTTTGATGTGTGTAAGACTGCCAGGGTCTATTAAGACCTTAAAGCAGCTAAATGTACTTGGCCTTTTTGTGAAGAGAAGATTGTGGGCAGGAGAAGAGTTTCAGGCAGTCTCAGTATCTCTGTGCTTGGAAATCAATACCTCTGTGATCCTTAATCTTCCTTTTCAGTCCTGAGAGCTTCATCGAAACACACACACACACACACACAAAATCCTCACAGAATTCAGCAAATAAGTTGTTCTTATTTGAATCATAACTCATTTTATTGCTGTCCTGCTTTCCTTACATGACTGCTTGCCTACAGAATTAGGGGAATGCCTTTAGCTGTCCCTTCAGCATTGTCTGTGCTCCACAGTTACCATGAGAATAATTGCAGCATCTCAACTCGTTTGGTGTTTGCTGGGGAGGAGGGTGTTCCTTTGGTGCCTTCATCCTGTGGCCCACCTGGCAGCCTGTGTTGAACAGTGATACAAGCCTGGGCCAATCTCTCAGAATTCTCAGTAGAGCCATCAGTAGATAATTTCCAAGTTTGTCTTGTGTACTTGCTAAGCTGGTGGCTCAGGTAACTCCACAGTGCAGGTAGGAAATCTGAGGAAGGTATCCTGACAGTGAGCACAGTATTGGGGGGGAACAGTTCCATTTTGCTAATGAATTTGATTTACTTGATGAATTTAAGCCAAATATATAATTACAACTAATCTTCAGCATCACACCCTCCCTGAAGTCCTTGAAATGTCACTTCAGATTGTATTCTTCCTATTTAAAGATTGATTAAATTGAAGCTCTATCAGAAATTTGATGAGGACAAGATATATTAATTTGAAATTCTTACATGATAATTTCTTTATTTCAATTGAATGTATTTCCTATAGACAATTTTTTATTTTTTTTTTATTTTCCAAAAAGCAGTTGCTTTTTGTCTCGTAATTGGTAAGCAATTATTGGCAAAGAAATGCAGGATTCTTAGGGTTTTTTTTCACATTTAATGATAGATTATGAATAAAATTTTGCATACCAGGGTACAAGTGTCTTGGTGGGAAATAAACTAAACCTGTGCTTACCTGTGTGTTGTGTTTTTTTCCCAGGGATTTGTTGCAGTTCCCTTGGGAAGACGATGTAGACGTTGCAAGGAAAATTCTGGTTCAGTGGCGCTCCCAAGGCCTGGAAGATGTGCGGCTGGTGAATTACTCTGTTCTGCTTGACCTCCCAGGCTCCTCTGCAAACACAGTCACTCTGAAAAGCAGCGGGGAGTGTTTTTATCCCACTGGACAACAGTGCAGCAGAGACCCCAAAACGCTTCACAGCCAAGACCTCCTGTACTCCTATGCAGCTTACTCTGCCAAAGGAACTCTTGAGGTAATGTGGCCATTTGTCTCTGTCGTTTGTGGTGAAATAGAGTTAGAAAACATCAGCTTTTGTTGAACTTGACTGGAAAACGGCACATAGGATCATAGAATCATTTAGGTAGGTAAAGACCTGTAAGGTCCTCAAATTCAGTTGTTAACATGGTGAAATGCCCAGTCTTAAAATAAGAATATTGATGTAAAATATGATGTGGCCAATCTTAATCTTACAGTTTTAATTCAAATATATACACTGATCAGCCCTGAATATTTCTTATGATATATATAGATATAGAAATATTTTAAGTATCTGTGTTTGTGAATTGGCATATTTTGCTTGGATGTAAAAATCTGAAAGCTGTGTCTAGAGCTGCACTTTGTCCTTGCTGATATGTGAGTGCTCCTAGTTAGAGGGATGCACTGAGGCTTTCTGCAGTAAGGCTGGTAAGAGTGCAGAGCTAATACCTGGGGCCCCTGAATATGGTCGTGGATCTCACATACTTTCTTTTATGACAATTCAGTTGGAACATCTGCTCTGTTTCCTCTTGAAAACTCCAATTTGTAGTTTTATTGTACTGTAGCTTTTGTTAGGAAGTTTTGTCAGCGAAAAGATCCTGCCTGTTGGGATTTGTTACTTGCCAAGTGAAATAAGATGTTGGATTATCTTGTTTTATCCTGTTTACTGTCTTCACTGTCGGCCTTCCTTTAGATCCTTTCCAAATATATTGAGGATGCACAAAGGGATTATCATTTCTGTTTACTTTCCTAGCTGAGATAGCATAAATATCAATAAATAGTTCTGAAATATAAAAATTGCAATTTTACTGCTAACGGCATTATTGTTGTCTTTCTCCTTTTTAAAATATTGTGGTTTTTTTTCAGTTGTGCAGGGAGTTTTCCATCTTGCTTTCTTTCTTACTTAAAATACATGTTTGTTTTCATGACTTAGAACGCTATTAGACCATATAAGAATAAATTTTGAATTGCTTTGTGTTTGGAGGAACCTATTCCAAAATACTTTTATACTTTGTGAATATCTTAATACTTAAAATTATTGGTAACTTAATTTCTAACATGAAAATTCAACTGTCATCTATTTTCCTCTTGTTTGTTACAGTGTCTGCCCGTAGAGTTTACTGATAATATGTAAAATGCTGTGGAAATCTTGCAGTGACTCAAAATGGGGAAAGCTGCACGATGCTAACTAGGCCATTTTATGGACTATTAATCTAATTTTGAACTTTGGACCGTAGGAAATAAGAGGACTGGTAGGAAGTCAGATCCTTAAATTTCTCATCCTCAAGTCATTAAGCTTCAGCTTCTTTTTCTCAGAAGCATTGAAGCTTTTTAGTCCTAGAGAAGAGAAGGGATGGAGTTCTTGTTCTTCTTTGGGAGAGGAACTTCTCTCCACCTCCTGTTTTGGTGTACTGACCATGCCTACTTTCCATACTAAGTCCCATGAGCCTCTGTTCTGGGGCTCTATCCACTCCAAAGTTTGTTGTTAAGAAGAGAAATGAAGCAGGCAAGAGGAGGTCCTCGCCTGCATGATGGATGCTTTAACTTCTCCATGGGCAAATAAAAATACTAATGAATGGGACTTCCCTCTCATATCACTTAAAAACTCCATATTTAATATTATTTTCTCATTGTAACTTAATAAGAGTAACTGTAATGAGATAAAAGTACAGTTGTGACCTTTAAGGTTTTATTTCATAAAAAAATCAATGTGTTGCTAACAAATTCATCAGATTAAAGGAAATTCAATGTTCCGGGAAAAATCACTGATGTTATTACCAGCAGCACATGTACTGCTTTCCATTATGTTTCAGGGCAGTTTTCTCTGTGAGTTCAGCAGAAATGAGGACCACACACACTGTACTAATCACAAGGGTTGGACCTTGGCTTTGGCAAAACTCCAGGCTTGTAGTTGAGCCAAAGAATTACTCTCTGTGGACAGTTTTACAGTCATTTCTTTGAGACACCTTAGCACCCTTACAAAACTTCAGCTCTGTTATTTTATTCTTCTAAAAGCCCATCCAAAACATCCTGAGATATAGAGTTTTGCCTAAAGGGAAATTTCCCTGTTTGTTTAGACTACAGATGAGTTGGTAGTGATCTAACCATCCCGACCACTAATCTCTACTATTTAAACTAATGGAAGTAGCAAAACTTTAAATGAGAAGTGGCAGGTGGTGGCTGTTGCCATCAGAAAGTGACTTGATTGCTTGCAGTAGAACTGCAAGTCACATATTTTGAATATCCTGCAGTGGGTTGTGATTGCAAAATCACGAGAGTTTTCCTGTGAAAAGGTATTTTTATAACAGCTACTCATAATCTGAATAATTTTCTCTCAAATGTGACACATTCTTAGCAGAAAATTCCTATTATGTGTCAGCTAATCAGGTTGAATTGCCAATACTACTTTGGTGCTGCTGCTTCATTGTATCTCATTTGTCTATTTGGTTTGCTAGAAGTTCAGGCAAATAAAACCATTAAGCTACTGCAGTCTGGCTACCAGCAGAGCTACAGCTCTGCTTTCATGTTGACAAGGTTATTTGTGGAACAGCAAGACTCATTTTCTTTGACCACCTGTCACATCCATTCATCATACGGCCATTGTATATGAGCCATCCAATTTGTGCTTTCTGGTAACAGTCTACACAGCATTGGTGAGTAAAAATGTGAGCATTTGTGATCTGAAATCTACTTCAGAAACCTGCTTAGTGCCATTGTGATGGATGGTGCACTTTACTACTTCTCTATATTTCATTGGGCTGTGAAAAGGTGACACCGTTTACCCATCACGGTGACAGGCAGGGCAGCTCCAGTTCTGGAGAGGGCTGTCTAGTCAGTTTGGAAATAGATATTGCAGCAGTTATGTAAATAATGTATCGTAGGCTAGGTCAGTCTAAGGAAAGAATGACATACGTGAAATATATTTTTATTAAAACTTAAACATCAGCCACTTTTTATAGAGTTTAAACCTTTTGTCTGCTTGATGAAAACAGCAAAGCTGCTTTGGCCAACAGAGTGCACATATAAATGGAAATTACATTGCCTCAAATTTATGCATTAAAGCAAAATGTATTGTCAAATGGTATCTAGGCAGTCTGAGTGAGTGTAGTGTGGTGAATCCGAATGTGCTGCTCCCTTCCTCCTCAGTGTGTGGTGGTGCAAGATCTGTGCCTGTGTGTGCGGACACTGGTGGAAAGGTGGAGGGATGAGCTGGGGAACCACCAGTGAGAACTGATGAGAGGAGTGGTGTGAATCCCCAGAGAGCCAGTGTCCCCTTCAGTACCACACTGGTAAGCGGTGTCAGGGTGGGCACAGGCTGTTGCACATCTATTGGCACAAGTGGTGGTGATACCCAGAGTGCAGAGAAGGATAAACAAGGCTATGTTTTGGGTGGCAGTGCAGCAGAAGGCTGGGTGGTGCTTGTGGCATCTGGGCAGTTGGTGGAGCCCACTTTGGCATGAAAGATGTTCAGTGTTTGCTCCATCCCCTGTTTCTTCAGCAACTGTAGAGACAATCCTAACAGATGTAATGGTCGGTGTGTTGGGACAGTATTCAAGGATAGACCAAGTAAAGCAAAACAAAGATTGCATTTGCTTTGTATTCCTGCATTTTCTGAAATTGTTTATGTGACCTGAAGCTTTCCTCACCCTCCTTTCACCTTAAGTTTATTCACTCTTAACTTCATGAAAGTGTTAAGGAGCGCTTGGCAATCCTAAATCTGCTTTAATACTTTAAACTGAGATATAAGTGTCCTCTGCTGTATGGCATTATCTCATGCTACACTACACTGCCTCTTACTGGAGTAACTGCTGAGTGCACCAAATCCCTGATAATTCCTTTGCTGCTCCTCTGTTCTTTCTTCTTTTTTCCCTTACTCATGGATGCTCTCAGCAAGCCCAGCATAAAATAGCAGTGTACTGGCACGTTCTAGAAGTGGGAATGCATATGGAGGCAGGGGTTTGAGGGGTTCAGGGACAGAAATTAATCATGCCCATCTCTGAGGCAGTTCTCCCAACACCCAACTGTGTCTCTTTAGTACTCTGACCCCTGCTCTGCCCCCTGTTCCCCAACTGCTTGGACTTCTCTGCTATGTCACTTCACTTGTCTGCCATCATCCATGTTCCTGTTTCTACCAATTTCTCTGTTTGCAATGTCTGATTTTGAGCCCTTTTTACTCCCAACTCAGCCAGTGGTATCTTTGATTAGTTTTGGAGGGGCTTCAGGGAGCAGGCAAGTGAGAATCCCGACTGGTTACCTCTATCTACAACAGACAGAAGAGACTCTCTACGTCTGCTGATTGCCTCTCAGCCTGCCCTGGTTCATTTGTTTCGGTGACATTTTCTCAGCTAAATGAGAACCCACCGCAGAGATTAATGCAACCTGAAGCAATATGGGAAGTACAAGCCCATCTGTTAAGCTCACTCAGTGATCTTCCCACCATTCTTCAATCTTGGCAAGACAGGAATAAGGGAAGCAGGACTCAGATTGCTGTCAGATCTTCTTTCATAGGGAGGGGATCTTGCTCACTTCTTACCAGATACCCCATGTTCTTATGGCTGTGTTGAGATGTGTCCTCTCATCCATCCCCTTCTTTCTCTGGTCCTTTGCTCTGCAGAAAGATGGGAGTCTTTCTGTCCTCTACCAGCTGTTCCTCCAACCTTTCCCACTCCTTCCCGGCTCCCCACTTGTGTGTCCTGCAGTCCCCTCCCCTCTGTGCTCAGGTTTACAGAGCTGCAGCCCTGTTCCTGGCAGTACTGTCAGCTCTCTGCATTTCCAGATCTGCACCAAAATGTCTGGAGTTCCTCTGGAGGGACACTGCATAGGGAAGTCTTTGACCCAACAGCTTGCTTTCATTGGATTCGGTTTCATTGTACTGGAAATGTGATTAGTGCGCCCTTATTATCTTCTGTCTTCCCTTCAGCTAATCAGTGGTAATTTCCTTGACAATATTTCAGAATTAAGATTGGTGTCAGCGGGTTGGTTTTAGAAAATTTTAAAATCTTCCCAGGTTATTTTTATCCCCAGGCAAAATTTCCAAATGAGCCTTCTGCAACATGCTCACTCGTACATCTTGAATTCCAAAGGCAGGGAGTGCGTATAATTTAGATTAAATAATCACAGCATCTCTCGCTAAGTCTTTCAGTCATTTTTGATGGCACATTGGTGCAAAATATCAAGCTAGGGGGAATCTTGATACATGTGTGCCTTTAATTCTTTTAGGCACGCCAAATTTAGTTCATTATTGTCTTTATTAACATTTTTAAAAGATTTTTTTCTCTGAAGAGACATGCAGTAGCTAAAATGAATCCCTAGCAACTGCAATCAGTTTGCAGATGGTTAGGGCTATAGGTTGAATAACACATACACACAAATGAGAAGAATCATGTGATTTTTTGGTAACTTTTAGATGTTTTAGAAGAGCTTTACTTATCTTTTATTTATAGAAGAGTTTCTCAGAAACCTCTTCCACAAATAATCATAATTTAGACCACTGCTCTGCATACCAAGTAGGCACAGCAAATTTTCAAGACACTCTCACTAAGAATATAGATTTTAGAATAGGCTTGACCTTTAAACAGAAAACAACATTCAACATTAACTACAGCATAGCTGCCACTCCATTATAATTACATATGGAAAGCTGTGAAATGCAATGTGAAGTTTATATAATTTAAAAATGCAGGCAAGGCCTCCAAAAACAATCACCGAAGAGATGTCCTGCAGAACATCCTGTCAGTTTTCTGGCATATATCACATAACCGTGAATAAATAAAGTTGTACAGTTCCCTAAAAATAATAGTAGTTCATCATGCACAAAAGCCCCGATTAATATTGCTGGAAGATTTTTGTGTCATTGAAGGGCAGAGTTCCAAAGATGCAAATGTTGCTGTTGCAAAGCCTTTTGCCATTTTAGAATTGTGAGTCAATACTGTACTTATGTTTTACTAATAAAGTGTTAGTCATGACATTTTAGTAATAATGTCATTAATAATAACTGAGGTTTTTAAATGATAAAAAAACCCAAAAGGTTAAAAGGTGAGGCATCTTGATATCTTGAGACATAACAGATCACTGAGCACTTCCGTGCCATTGCACAGAATCAGCTGAAGGCATTCCTCAGTAAGGCCTCTGTATGATATTTGAGGGGGAGCAATGTTGAACCATAAACAGTATTTATATTCCAATTGCATGGTAAAAACTAAAGGGTGCAGACCCTGAGGACTTGAGAAGTGTATTTGGTGCTTTATTTAGGCTTTAATGCATGCAAAGTTCATAGTGAAATAAGTGGGAATTACATCATTTTTAAGCAGAGTTAATTTTTTTCCAGTTAGTAGTCACTGTGAGAGAATGAGTGGAACAAACTTCTGGAAATGCATGGAAATAATGTTCTTTTTAACTATCTTATTGTGTAACTTAGACCCACTGAGTTGCCATCACTTCTGCAGTTCAGTAGATATCTGGGTTTGTACCTACCCAGTCAGGCTTTTTTCCCTGATTTTCCTCATTTCCCACTCTTTGATAATGGTGTTTGGGTCAAACCTGAATACAAACATATTCCAAGTCAAGTGGAAATATTTCTGCCAAATCACAAGGCGCATTTTGCTTAGGCAGTGCCATCTTCTTAGTAAATGTGGACCTGCCAATAACATACCTGTGGGTTATTTTCTGTTTAAATTTTCAAAGGTAATACTCTCTGCAGAGGAGGAATTCCAAGTAAAAAGCTTCCTCTGATGTGAGCTGTTTGGATTGAGTTTTAGGGATCTTTTTCTTTTAAATTTCTTCAGTGTTCCGAAGGTTTAAAACTGCCTCAAAGGAATCTCACACTGAAAAAAGCAAAAAATTCCTTCAGCAGAGAGACTATAAAGCAAATATCAGCTTTTAAAAAACTGCTAGAATGAGAAAAACATAAGAGGAAATAACTACAAGTGGTATGAGAACAATAACATAATATTTTTTTTATTTATATAACACTTAACCCTTGTCCCTAAAACTACTTACAGGACTTTATTGTTTAAAAAATGCAGTTTCATGCACTAACAATAAAGAAGTGCTTAAAATGCTACTCAGTTCTATGATAGTTACAAGCGACTGTAAAATACAATATTGATTAAACTGTTGCTGCTTCTCATTTTTTTAGTTTATTTTGAGGAAGAGAAGCAAGTCTTAAAACCTTTTAAGGAACATGAGCAATGCAAAAGCATGTGCAGTTGAAGGCAGATTTTACTATGCAAGTATATCCTGTATCTGGGAGCATGGGCAGAGGTTTCTGACCCTGGCAGGCTCAGGCATGGAAAAGGAACAGATCACTCTTCTGAGGCACTGCACTCGATTATTTTGGAAATAGACAAAAAGTCTAAATAATGGTTGAGTTAAAGTTGGCAGCTGAAAAGAATCAGCAGGAACTGTTTTAGTCTTCAGTGCAGCGTGATAAATCTTACCAGCTGAAGCCTTAGCCATGTGTTTTATTTCTGCCTGCCAGTATAACATCTACAGTCCATATTGGACAACATTTTGTCAAAATATTCAAAGTTTATTTCTTGTAATGTAATAATATCAGCTTATTTGATGTGTTTCTATGGGAGTCTCTTTTTGTTTCCTTAAACCCCTTTTTAATATCTTGAAATGGAAGTAGCACTGAAAATCCCAAAAAGGTCTAAAGATTTCCTATCTCTGTGTTAGGATGTGATGATATGAAGTCCAAGCGTAGTATAAAGTCCAAATATAATCTGAGAAGTTGAAATAGTGGAAATAAATTCTTTAAAAAAAAATAAACATATTGAACATGTTTAAATGTAATCTAAACTATTTAAGGGCAATGCTGAAATTACAGAATAATTTGGCGAGGACTGAAGCTTGTCTGACTTCTTTGTTGAAGAATTTTGGCATAAAAGAGCAAAGGATGTACCTTTCTAGAGACTGCTTTGAGGAATGTTCTAAACCTGAATGCAGCCTTGGTGGTAGGAAAGACCAAAAAATGAAGAAGACCTCTCCAGAGCAAACCCTTTGAAGAAAATATCTTTTGGAACCTTTCAGAGCAGGATGAAAAAAATTCTCTACTGTGACCGAGCTGTTTGAAATATATATATATATATATATAAGAACTGAATTCTTGAAAACATAAAAAAAAGAACAAAAAGCTAAAAAAAAATAGACCCAGATATTAACCATTGAAAAGTCTAAGTTTGGTATCCAGGTGCTGTTGGCAGTAGTGCATTGGCCGTGTATGTGAACTGTGAAAATGCCAGAGCCTGTTCACTGGCTGGACTAAAATGGCCTGAGAAAAAGCTTTTGTTCAGCAATTCCCTTTTAAGCTGTTTGGAAATACAGAACTTCTGACTCCGCCTACCAGTTGCAATCCCAGGAGAGAAGTATCCTCTAATAAGTAAAACAAAAAAACAACAACCCTACACCAAACTCAGTGCAAACTCAATAAAGCTGAAAATACACTGATCTTCCCTTTTCCCATGTTTAGGCATTCCTAGGTTTTTTTCTGTCTGATATGCTGTCTCTTGCACTAAATACAAATAAATCTCATGTCTAACCTCATATAATGAATATTAGTTACTGTGTTTATCTCACTCATTAGGAGGGCCTTAATGTGAATTAATTGTGAGCTATATCAGTTCTATTCTCATAATTATTTTCTGTGTTCCTGTGCCTTGCAGTTCAAAGAGAAGGTCACTAATCAATCACCAGATTGTGACTGGCCCAAGAGTAGGTGTGCGTGAGAAAGAAGATACTTCAAGGAATTTATCTTCCTTCCACTGAATTATGTTACCATACAGAGTTAGTCTTGTCTCCTGAAAGATTCACTGGTGTCTTCAAGGGGCAGACAGAGGTGAATGAGGATAGAAGAGGTCTGGCAATGGCTTCAACTATGAGAGAGCAAAGCTGCTTAAATATGCAAGAAAGCTCCTGCTGCAGTGTCATCCAGGAGGGAAGTTTCTCTTACTGTAGGTCAATTATTGCCAGGCACGATTTTTACTTGGAGAGAAATTGAGAGAGAGAATTAATTTGAAAGTTAGAAATTATGTTGCTGACAAAAGAAACTAGAGCATCAGTTTTCCAACAAAAAAAATTATTCAAACATTTTTCCTCATATCTTTGTCCATGTTGCCCTTTGAGCTATAAACCCTTCATGTCTTAAGGCTGAAGGAACACATTACAATTGTGTTGTGTCAAAAACTAAAATCTGGAATGAGAAATTGTATCAGTGTGGACAGTGTTAAGCTCAGGATCCAGTGGGTAAGACTGATTCTAAGTTGATTTTATTGCTTTTGTCTTAATGCCTGTAGGGTTGCATAAACTTTCATAATTGTCCCATTTTCTCTGCAGACAATGAAGATAATTCATTCCCAATATGTGGTGTTTGTAAAGTAGGTACCAAAAATGTAGTGACAAAAGAAGAAATGAGGAGGGAACATTCTCAGAGATGTTATGAGTAGTGAACATTGTTAGAGGTGACCATTGTATGGTCATTGTCTTGTCTATTGTCAAGTCTCTTGTATTTATTAAAATTCAGGAAGCACAGCAGTTGATGTCAGAAGAGGGACCATTAGGGACATGTGTGGTTGAATCTCATAGCACATCCTGAGCTCCCTCCTGGTTTCCTTTTGTTGATTTTTCAGTATCTGGGGCAGGAGGGTTTGTAACAGGTGAAGAGAAGGAGTTGAGCACAGATTTCTGTGGTGACTGAGAGTTCTCTAACAATGTACCTACTTGTTTTTATTGAAAATTGAACCATCAAGTGCTATTACTGCAATAATACTGAGCATTTCTGTACTGCTGTGAAAGAGGCTGAATTCCAGGCTGTGTGGAAATGGAGGGAAGTTCCGTCCTGATCCAGCTCCAGAGCTCTGGATGGGCTACACTGATGGCAAAGCCTGTGTGTTAAACAGTAAAATCGATTATATGATGGCAGGTCAGGTTGCTCTTTCTTCCCATCAAGTTGTCCAGATTCCCATATCTTAAGACTTTCTCATATGTTTTTAGATAATGTGAAACTTTTTCCAGCTTTTCTTTTGAGATGCAGTTTAATAGGATGTCACTGTACAAGGTAAAGGCATTCCTGGGACCCTTTCTGAAAAGAAGCAGGTTGTGTCCTTTGAATTGGATTTTCTCTTTTTCTCCAGGATTTTCCATCCCTGCTGAGAGCACATGAACCAACTTCACAAATTCTCTGTGGTGTTTCTGCCCACATTTAGAGATGAATGTTCAAAATGCCTGTGTGAAATCTGGCACAATTAGGGAAAACCTTCACCTTAGCCTTTGGAAACACTTGGGATAAAGGTGATATACTAATTATCCCGTAGCAATGATACCTGGCAGGGACCTGCCCTGAACTACCATTTAATCCTTGCTGTTATTAATAAAAATAAAACATTTTAAAACTGCTTGTAGTTGTTTCTGAAAGAAAAAATTAAATTGTGCTGCCATATAAAACCTTTAGGTGATTAAACAATGCAGATTGCAGTATAACATTGAATGACCAAATCAGAAATCCAAAATCTTGAGTGCACTTTAAAAAGCAAGACTTGAAAACCTGGAACAGAAAAGAACTTTGTTTTCTTCCTGGTACAATATTATTATCTCTAAGGCCTGAATCACACACTGTGTGTCTCTTTTAAGATGTCTGCTTGCAAAATGTTAGGTGGCTGAAAACTAGAAATATATACTTGTTTAATCACACAGAACTGAGCTGTTCTCAGGTACAGCCCAATATGGATATATATATGTATTTGTCCTGGTCAATCATTTGGGCCATTTGAATTTGCTATCACTCAAACATATTCCCTGGTTTCATTGGAGTCCTTTTCTGTCATCTGAATATATTTGTCATTTTAGAACATATTTTCTGCAGTCCTTTTCCTGCAGATGTAATTTAGAGACCTTTAAATCTGTGCAATGACTCAAAACAACAAAATTCACATGAGATGGGAAAGATGCCATTTTCCTTTTCACAACTGCATATTTGCTTCTGCAGGTTTGCTCAAATGATGCTTTAACACTCAGACTGGTGTTTGCACCATTACGTGCTTGGGCATCTCTCTCATTATGTTCAAGTACATGATGTTTGGCCAAGCAAGGGCTATAAGTACTTTGTAAAAGAGCATTTATTATAATCTGGAAAATAGAGTTCTCCCCAACATTTCTGAAAATTCAAGTGCTCTCTTAATGCAGTGGATGACCTCCTCTTGCAGGAGTGTGCATAAAAATCCAGCTAGCCTATATATTGCAGTTCCCTGTGCATGTGCTGCTATGAGAGTTCACTGGGAAATGGGCTTCTCATCCTGTGAAAACTGCACTGTTTCAAAATGCATTGTCAGGATTTAACCCCAGCCAGCAGCCAAGCCCCAGGGAGCTGCTCTCTCACTCCCTCACCAGTGGGACTGAGGAGAGAATTGGAAAGGTAAAAGCTGGAAAGCTCATGAGTGGAGATAAAGATGATTTAGGGAAAGCAAAAGCCATGCATGTAACCAAAGCAAGAGAAGGAATTGATTCCCTGCGTCCCATGGGCAGGGAGGTGTTCAGCCACCTCCAGTAGAGCAGGGCCCCTTCATGGGTAACATTGATGGGAAGACAAACAACATCACTGCAAACATCCCCTGCCTTCCTCCTGCTTGCCCCTACTTTATTTACTGAGCATGATGTCATATGGTCTGGAAAATCCCTTGGGTCAGTTTGGGTCACCTGTCCTAGCTGTGTCTTCTCCCTCCCCAGCATGACATTATGGAAAGCAGCAAAGGCCTTGGCTCTGTTTAAGCCCTGCTCAGCAAGAGCAAAAACATCTCTATATGATCAACCCTGTGTTCAGCACAAATCCAAAACACAGCCCCACAGCAGCCACTATGATGAAAATTAACTCTACCCCACCTGAAGCTTGTATGGTTCTGAATCATGAATTCTGAACTGTAAGCCTGGATGTGGTAAGGTTGTTTTCTACATATTTTTGTTTTGACACAGAAAAACTGATTGTAAAAATTAAACAATTGAGCAGAGTTGAAACACCTGTCTTTAGGGAATTAAAATATCCAATGTATTATATGGTAAAATATTAAATATTTCAATTTTACTTAGATTTTAAAGCATTTTCATGTAGTGCTCCACTCATTGACCCACATTCTGTCTTTGATGCTGTTTGCATTGACAGGACATTGTTCATTTCACAGGAGATGACTTTGTTTCTGGTTGTGCAGGTATAAGCTCACATTTCCCTGTTGTTCACGTTGAGCCTCTGAGCAGGTGGAGGGGAGTTCTCCCAGTTGAGTTTTGTGTCAGTGGATTAGTGTCCACTGATGCAGTGGGCGGCAGCTCAGCCCCAGGAGGCAGGACACGGTAGGCGTAGTGCCTCGTAGGTCAAGCCTCCTTAGAGCATGGGACGGCTCCTCCCGCTCCCCACCGGCGACGGTCCCCAAAGAGAGAGTCCACACGGCTGGAGAGTCAATGAGGAGAAACCTCTTTATTAGGCGTGCACCAGCTTATAAGGGGTCCCGAGTAAGGCAGGGACAAGGGCGGAGTGAGGCATCCCATTGGAGAGAGTAACAATGAGGGGGAGGAGAAAAGGAGGAGCATGGGAAGGAACCAATGGGAGTACGCTACCAAATATGGGAGCTGGTGCATTGCAGCAAACTAGAACCAATCAGGGATGGGATGGCGGGAAAATACCCTAAGGGATTATGGGAAGAAGAAACTTGGATAGGGATGACTAAGGGAAAATATAATGGGAAGACCTGGTGACATTACATTTATTAAACAGGGGGGACATTAAATCTGGTGCAAAACATTAACATTCTCAGGACAAGGCTCCTCGACCTTGGCTTCTTCATCTATCCATCTTTTGTCCATTTCACAAAGTCCAGGTCTATCCCAACAGTCTTGTACCTCTCCTGCCCAGCTGAGGTGGAACCATCCTTGCCATAGCTGTCCTGAAGAGTCCATTGTGTGTAAAGTGCTTCTGGGCACGTTCTGTAAGGTTCAAGCTTCTTCTCTAAAGGCTTAATGCCTGTAGGTACTGCAGGAGGGAGTGCCTGGTTTTAATTCAATATGACATAAAGGCCATTGGAGGAGGACAATCTGCAGCCTCTGGGTGTTTTGCATTGATTTTGTGTGTGTCAGAGAAGCCAATGAAACCTCCATCACACTGCAGCCCAGCCTGGAGAATTTGTTGAGTTCAGATATAATGAGACTGAACCTAAAGCCCCTTTCACTGAAAATTTCAAAGCCAAGTTTAAATCACACCATTATAATTTACTGTGTACATATGTAGCTTATGATTTATTTTTTTAAGATCCCACATCATAGCTGAGTAATTTCTGTTTTGTTTAGTTTATCCTCAATCTTTTTAATTCATAAATATATATTTGCATGAATAATTACCTCTAAATAAGCTAAACCAAGTAGGCTGGCAAATACAGATTACTGTTTTTTCTTAGAAAAGTATGATCAATGTGACTTTATGCTTTAGGTACAAATAGCTTTGCAGTTAACTCTTATAAAGAGAGGGATATAAATTTATTAAACATAAAGAAGAAAGAATCATTGAAATTTAAAATATTACTTGTGAAGTGACAAACAATCAACACTGCTTAAAAAAAGTTTTAAATAATAAAATTTCTGATAGTATTTTAGACATCCAATGATCTCATGTCCTTTAATGTTTTATAACAAAAGGCATTGTTCTTAGAGATTTTAAAATAAAGAAATATTCATTTAATGTGACTGACAATAACAATATTTTATTTCAGAAACTTGAAAAGCTAGATTTATGTTTATATATATTTAGAAATGATGAAATAATATATACTCTTTGGATATCTTGCTGGATATCATGAATTAAGAAGTTATATTCAAGTATTAGTTTTGCCTTTTGGGAAACCCAAAGGATGTGATTTGGGACAGAGGAGGGGAGTATGAAAGAATTAAAAGAAGGAAACATGAAGTTGAAAAGAGATGTAGAAAGAGGAGTCTACAGGATGAAAGTGATCAACAGGGATCTGAGCTGTGTCAGCTCAGATTTATTTGGGGCTTTGTAACCATAAAACAGAAAAGGTTCTTTTCTGTAGGCTATAAAAAGGCTTTGATCTTGATTCAGTCTCTGTCAGAGCTGGTAGGAAAGACCCTGCAATAAACAGAAGCAAACAACCAAACAAATTTAACCTCAATGTCTTTCAAAAAGAGATTCTGGGACAGCAAAAACAACCTGTAGGAGGAGAAGCTTTGGCTTGAAGCCTTGTGTGTGCTGGACAGGTAGGACAAGAGGAGGGAGTGAGCCTGAAATGTGGCTGTGACTGAACTCGGTCTGCAAGGCCAGTCTCCATCAAACTGAGGTTAAGGAACATCTTTTTCTCCTGTTTTAGTATAAATTACAGTTTTAGCTGTCATTGTACTGCAGTGTGCAATTTTATATAATAAAATCTAGACAGAATGAACCCTTTTTGACTGTAAGCTGATGCTGTGAGTCATATTGAATTACACCAGGATTTTATTGTAGGAGAAGAATATTGAAGCAAAAAAAAGGAAAAAAACCCTCTATAGAGTAAGGTGCTAACAACCATGAGGGGAAAAAGGCACATATCTGTTTGAAGAGCAGTGCTTGCAGGTAAAATTCACTAGTTACTTAATGACCAGCTAGTTCTCTAATGACTCCACACAGGTCTTGCTATGTGGAGCAATATTGAAGTTCTCTGATTTAAATCTGCCCAGACATTGTTGGTCAAAAGCATCTAATAGTATTGTAACAGAGCAATATCAGCTTCAGTTAATCCAGATATGTAATTATTTGCTTTTTTGAGCTCAGACAGCGTGCTCAAATTCAAATTGCACAAATAATCTCATTTTGGCATGCCTGACACTTCCTGCGAAGTGCATTAGGTTATTAGTTTTCAAGGCATAAGATTATTTTTCTCATTCCAGTGTTCTAATAAGACATAGAAAGAAGCTCAAGGATAGAGGAATCCTGTGATGCTAGAAATATATCTGGATAAATAGTGTCCGAATTTGGCCAAGAAGGTAGAAGAATTTATTTTCAAATGCACAGTGTAGTTATTCACGGGATATCTCAGAGGTGTTTCTGTGTAATTACCCCAAATTATCGACATTTCCCAAGCCAAGTGTCACAGGACACACAAAACACTAATTTTTGCTAGCAGAAGACAGCACACTTCGATTTTGAGAGGTTGTATGAAATTTTTTCCTAAAGAAAATAGAGAGTGTAAAGGTCACCAGAGGCTTGCAAAGATAGTGCTATTTTGAAATTATTGTAAACACTGGAGTATGGTGTTTTCATGGAAACTGAGTTCTCCAGAAACACATTTTTATTATGTAGCAAAACCAGCTCTATAAGAAACAACTTTTTCATGTGACAGCCCTCCTGCCCTGACATCTCTCTTCTTAAAAATCAGTTATCTGCCTCAAATTCTTCCCTGCTTTCTCTCAATTGTACTAAATGGTGAATTATACCCTTAGTCGTGCTTGCTCAGATCTTTCTCTTCTATTAATGCTGAGCTTTGAAACACAGACCAGAAAATAAACCTTACTGCACTTGCACTTGGCTGCAGGGAGTCCTAACAACGAAGGAACAGACTGACAGATCCTACTCATACTACGTGCAGTTATTGTAAAAAAGTCACTAGTTTGGCACGTTATTTTCTCAGTTCAACCTTCAGCTGTTTGATTGAACTAGAGACAGCAGATGCAACAGAACACACAAACATGGATCTCTATCTGTCCTTCTTGCCTGGAACCAAGTGAAGGACAAAGTGTGGAAGATAAGTTTGGAATTACCATTCCTTTGTGCTCAGCAGGACCCTGAAGGAGGCTTGGGGGGTGGCAGTCACAGGGAGACTCCTGTGGCTCCCTGATTGTCAGGGGATCCTTTTGGCTGGAATGGGAACTGCAGCTCCTTTCAGAAAGTGTAACAGAGTTTACACCAATAAAAGATTTGGCATACTTGGGCACAGCTCTGTTATCTCCTCTTTTCTTTATTCCTCTTCTCTAATTTTAGAGAACAGCTAGTTTTCTATTTGCAGCTTTCTTTGCATTCAGTGGTGTCCAGCTTTGATCTACAACCAGCTTGAGTTTACTTTTATGCTCTGCTGAATGCTGCCTTCAGCCTCAATTTCAGAGCTGTGCAAATAAATTATAGTGAAGTGTTTAATTAAAGTTCGCCTCATGTCCTGATTGCAAAATGCTGCCTTCCCAGACACAATTTGCAAATATATTTTGGAGTTTTATTTTGGACAGGATGACTAGTTGAAGGTTATTTAATTGTGATTGATCGTGCATTGGATGTTTCTGTTGCCTTTATTTTGTGGGGGAAAAAATGGAAATAGCAGCTGAATGTTGAAGGACAACTGAAGGGCATTGACCTGGCTAAAAGAAGGGGCTCTAGTAAGCCTGAACAGCTGCTGAACTGAGGGTTGATACTTCTAGAATTGCGTATTTGATATTTAGTTTTCTTCAATACTTGGGGTTCTTTAGGTCAACCATTTCTGAAACCTGTTGGTGGGTAGGTCAGGAATGTGAGCTTGACTGTGCTGCTGTTTATCAGCTATTTTCATACTGCAGCTTCCACAGTCCTGACCTCCCCAACAGTTTGTACTGAAGCTGTTCATGAATATGAGTCAACAGGTTGGTATTTGATAAAATATATTCATAAACTGAGGTTACTGAACAGAGGCTCTAACAACAGGTAGCGTAAAGAGGAGGTTTTTCACCCCCACCATCCTGGGTTCTGCTTCTGCTTTTGTTTTCTGCTGAGTTTATACTTTTCAGTTTTCTTTGACATTGATCAGTAGTGACCTTAATGAGTTCTCTTAAGAAATAATAATGAAAGTATTCACTTGGGTGTGGTGCTGTTCTACCCTGAGCTCCTCAGTTTAAGTGCTGCTTTCTTATCTGCACTGACTCCATCTGCATTTTTGTGGTTGTGAGGAACATCCCTTCCTGGGTGTACTGGCTTTTGAGTTCTGTGGTGTTTGTTGTTGGTTTGTTTTTTTTTTCATGTGAGTTCTTCCCTTAATCTTTTTGCTACCATGTGTCCCCCTGGCAAATCAGTGTCAATCTGCCTCTTAGCCAGTGTGTTGGATACAGATACATAACGCTGTTATTAAATCCCTTTCCTCAGTCAAGTGGGCTGATAACAATGTGATAGACAAACATATTTTTGTTATTAGTTTTGACCTATTTAACTTACTTACTTTAATTGCCTTAACCTTTATAAAGAAAGCAAGGTTTAAAAAATAGTATCCAGCATCTTCAAGACCCCAGCTGCCACCTGCTTCATACAGTTATTCATACTTTCCTTTTAAATACCTATTGTGCTCTTTGTTCTCTATGACTGGATGAAGTACACCGTGTTATTCTGTTTCATTTTAGAGATAAACAGAAGAAATTAGGAAAAAATCCGTGACTGTCTTGATTTTCAGAGCGTTTTTCTTTTCTGTTTTGGGGGGATTTTATTGAAATTTTTCAGATAGAATGTTTACAACTCAATGAGCATAATCTTGGGACTTAGAAACTAATAATAAGTCTAACATAAAATAATTACTTTTCCGAAAAATGTTTGTTTTATTACCTACCCCTACTTCATTTCATGCATGGGGGAATACTACTGAACTCCATAATGCACATCACAATTTGTTCCTAAATAGTCATATCTTTCAAACAGCATAGCATGAAACAATTCAAGGAGTAAGTGCCTAATTCAGATGGATAAAACAACTCATTCTTTAGCAGTTTCCCAGTTTTAGGGTAAGAGGATTTACTGTTGCATATCTAAACCAAGTAGACAAGTGCTCTTTTTCGGCACCTGATAAAAGGATGAGTTCTCTTCTGTTTTTGAACAGAATTATCCTACCATAGGAAAGCAGTTTATCGAATATGGGTAGTTGAGGGCTGAGTACTTTGGTTTTTAAAAAGCTGGTATGTGTAAAATGAGGATTATGTCATGTTGTAAGCATTTCTTAAAAAAAAAGAAAAACCAAAAGAAATAATAGAAAATTTAATCTTTATTCATTTCTGGAGGTATTAGGAATGTTGTGACTAAAACAGGCCTTCGTGCAACATAAATGGTCTGTCGGTTTCTGAGTGGATTATTGAGAAGGTAGGAGAATTTGGATTCAATAGAATCCCTCACCATTATTTCAGAGATGTATCTTTTCAATATTTTATTTATGTTGGAATTAGGGGTTCCAATTAGTTGACCCCCAGTCTATTAAATAATTTTAAAAAAAACCAAACCAAAAACAAAACACCAAACCAAAAACCCCTGAGCTAGTGTTGATGTGCTGTATTTGATGAGATGTTGTTATCAAGTAGTGCAAAATATTTTGTTTTCTATTACTGATTTTACTAAAGTATCTATTAGTACCTATGAGCTGCTGGATTGTGTTGCCAAAATGTTATGACTTTGTTCTAAACTCTTGCAATGGGTTATTGACTTTGCTTATTGGAATGAGCCATGTATAGTTTTACACAAGAGAATATTTTATTCCGTTTTTTTTGCCATTCTAGCTGACGTTAAATCTGAGATTAGTTGTGCAAACCTCCAGCTGATGGCTATATGTGATGTTGTGAGAACCTACTTTGGTAGATGTGCAGTTTTTCCTCACAGTTCCCAAAAAGGTAAAATTCAAGGGCAAAGATTTATGATGAGAAGAGAAGCACTTTAGACTTACAGTGAAATAGAAGTGTGCAAGTAGCCTTAAAGGTGGACAGTTATAGCATGTTTAAGTCATACTTATTTTCAGGTGAATGCAGAAGGAAAATTTCTAATATATTGAGCTTTGACATGTGTATCCTTCGTGTGGAAGACGTATGATGAAAGCACATGTAAGTCTGTTATATTATACCCAGCTGCTCATTCATTATGTACATGGACTTCTTCCATGTACTCTCAATATATGAACGTATTTAATAGCTTTGGCATTGGAGCTTGCTTTTAACATTTGGAGTACAGAACATGGTTTGCAGAGTGTTTGGGGCAGCAGGGAGTCAAGTTTGATTCTCACATAATTAAAAAATGAGCTGAGCTTTTGCAAGGCCTCTTATTTTTCTTCTCTCTTTTTGAGCTCGTATTGTTGCTTGGGAAAGACCAGTGAGCAGCTCTTGAAGATGCAGTTTGCATCCATAAATTAACTAAGAACATCAAGGGCAGTTGCTAAATGCATTAATAATTGTGCACACATGTAGTTTTGTTGTTTCCAGAGCAGGGGATAGCACCCTGGAGAATCAGCTTGCAAAGGTGACGTGTGGAGGAGCAACACATCAGTGTAGGTGGACAGGCACCTCCTTTCCACACAGGCACACTGGAGAAGCCAATGGGTTGATTCCTCATTATGTTCTATCTTTCTGTATTGATTTTGCCTTGCAAAAATTCAGTGCGGTTTCTCTCATATACAAGATGAAAGTTCTGACTTCTGCATTGGGAAGGTAAGTGGGAAAAGCAGTGGGGCCAAAGGAATTAGATAGAGATGTCCCTAGAAACCAACCCAGGTGTAACCTCCCATAATCTCTCAAGCCATCAGACTTTTGATATGCTAAGAATTATTGCACTAAAGTGTTTATTTACACATATATAGGTATAAATTAAAATAAAGATCAATCCTAGAGAATCAGGTAAAATTTCATGAACTTAACAAGTACCGTGGTTAATACCCTTTCCTCATCTGAGGTTAACTTCTTATAAGTTGAGATTAGGTGAAACATAAAATACCTTCTCCTATTATAAAATAATCTTCACTTGATTTTATCCTATTTTTCAAATATGGTGGTCATACAGGAAAAGTATGTATTGGATGGCAGCCTGTAGTCACCATTTGAATTTTCTCATTAAATAGTTTTCAAGTCCTTTAGATATTAAACCCCTGTATATTTTAGAAGAAACAGTATGAAGTGCAAGCTTTTCTGTTCTTACATTTCAGTAATTTGATCTTAAATCTGGTATTTGCTGATCAAAAGTGTCTTAAAACTTGGGCTGACCTTTCCAAATACTTGGTTTGTACAGGACTGGTGACATGTTATAGACCTGGAAGCTTGTTATTTTAAAAATTTAGAATACGTTTAATAAGACAGGAACCTGGGCAAAATTTCTGTGTGGTTTCAATTTAAATGTTGAGATGCAAACTCAGACAAAACATTCAGATACAGTTTCATAAGGGTAAATACTTTCCTAAAATACCCATGTTCAGGAATCTAGTAAAATTTCACACATCCCATACATCGAGAACAACTGGTGGTAGAATTTAAACAGTTTGTGCAGCGATACCCAAAATCAGACCTGTTGCCTTTGGCAATGAATTCACACTTAAGTTACCAAACTGTACTGAAAGAGGAATCTTTCCATCTTTTAATGCTCCTCTTAATTTTTAAACACTGATGTAATATTCTGGTGTCTTCTTGTACTTGTGTTTAATGTGAACGCTGTGTAGGGATTTAGAGGTTCCAGAATGTCCTCAACAGTGTCCTGAGAGGTTCATAACACTCTGAAATAGTCATGTACAAGACTCATTATCCTCATACTTTGTCTTTACCAGAATTTATTGCTATAAATGTGTGTGAGAAAATGCCCTTGGTCATTCTTGAATTATATATATTTTTAAAAAATCCTTGAAAACACATCTTGAAATAATTTTCCATTACTGCCAGTGCTTGACTTTTAATCATAACTTAGAACTTTACTATATTTTCTTGCAATGACCTAACTGAAGAGCTGGAGATTTCCGTGCTCTAAACACTTTCAGTTGGAAGTGACTTTAAAAAAATTGAAAATAGTTATTAGTAAAAAAGTTTACATGCCAGAGCATAGTACATTGTAGGTATGGTTATCTGAGTAGAATGAATGGATTATAAGAAAATATTTCAATAGGTAAGGAAGGCTGCTCAGGAATCATATGAGACCACATAATAAAACTGTGTATGTTTAGTGGAATTTGTGTTACCTGTGTATTTTCATTAGTGACCAGTATAATCACACTTTTACTGAAATCTCTTCTAAGAAAATAAACTGAAGTGACTTACACAATTTTAAATAAATTCCTGTAGCAAATGAGAGAAAATTCTTACTGGAATCAGCATCACTATAACCACTGGGGGGAAAAAAATTGGGATTTTATCACAGCTGATGGATTGTGAGTGAAATCTCTAAAAAATTATATGTCAGCCTCCACTTTCAAGCTCTTTGCTGTTACAGGTATTGCTGAGAGCAGCTGGGGTAGGGCAATTGCACGATTCTCCTCAGGTGCTTGTACTTATGCAAACACCTTTGTTTCTGTGCAAGGAGCACCCTCAGTGGTGAGTGGTTGTGGGTATAGCCTGAACTTTGTCTTCTCTTTGCAGGCAGAGCTTGTTGATGTCCAGTATGGGACCATGGAAGACCTGATCCGGACTCAAGCCATTACAAATGTCACCAAAAAAATTGCACTTTTGAAGCTAGGACAATCACCTTTGCTTTATAAGGTTAGTCAAAAGCTTGTTACATATTAGCTAAATTATTCATCTTTTTGGTTTGGGGGATTTTTACCATTCTATCTCAGTAAGTCAGGACTTTGTGGTATTCACATTCTTTGCTCTGCATTGCCTTTATGTGTTACAGTTATTTATTTTGCTGCATATCTTGCAGTGCCCCAGTACTCTGCCATATTTTCTCTGGGTGTACTGTAAGCCTTTTGACAAATAAAGAAAGCCCTGAAAAAAATAAGAAGGCATAAGAGAACAAAAAAAGGCAACTGAGGTCAGGAGTAGTTGGGTCTGTGTCTCTTACCAGTGTAGAACAGTGCACTGAAATGTCTTCATAATTGCACGTTACACTTGGTTTGGTGGCTGTAGTTTGAGCATGTTGTCAAAGGAGGCAGAGCACAGTCCATGCTCACCTGAGCTCAGGCTGCTGTGGGTCTTTCCAGCCCTGCTGGGCTGTGTCCAACATCCAGGACTTGGATGTGCTGCTGCCAGCATTGGGATTGCAGAGTAATCACCAGTAGCATCTGCTATAGGAGGATTCACATTATTGCTTATGGATTTGTTTAAGAAATGACATTGTAACTTGGTTTCATCATGGCATTATGTAGCCTTGCTGTGTGGAGAATTTGCCTTTGCCACCATGTTGTTCTTCCACTCCCTCCTTTCTCCTTCTTTGGCAGAGACTGTGTGTGGGGAGGGCTGTATGTGAGGATTGGTGTGTTCATCTTCTCCTCCAGCTCCAGTGCTGGCAGAGAGCACAGAGCAGGAGCTCACTAATCCATTGGCACATTAAACATGATAGACTCAATGTATAAACCACATTTAAATTCTAAATGCCCAGTAACTGCCTTCTGTTGCAAATGTTTTATAAGCAAAAGGGCTGGTTTGACTTTCAGAAAATACACCAGCCCAATAAATACTTAAACAATTCATTCCCAATTCACAAATGCAATTATAAAAGAGTGGTGACTCCAGATCTTGTAATTGAGAGAATCGGTATCTACTCTGTTGGCCGTAGAAAGTACAGTCAGGACTACAGCACAGGTTCAGAAAATTACCACTTACTATTTTTTATATAGGAATAAGATTTGTCTCAATAAAAATGCTATTTTCAACTGAGTAGGTTTAGCTGTTTATTTCAATTATTTAGATGCAATTTAATTATGCCCATGAAAGGTCAGTTGTCATTGCTGGAACTTGGCTGTTGTGCATCGTTTCCACTGATTGATCTGATAGTGCATCTCGCCACTTACAAAACCAACGAAAGAGCAATCAGGGCTCATAAAGGAGGAATTTGATAAAGATGTAAAGTTTACTGGAGCAGCACTGTCTCCGAGATGGACTTTTTACCGGTTTGTGTTGCTGTGAGCACTCACTATGTCTGAATTAGGAAATTGTGCAGCCTGAAGGAGGAAGGGAAAGCAAGTGGTGATGAGAACAAGACATATCTTGGCAGCTTTTTGTGTGGGTTGGCTGTACCCTCATCCCAAATTTGTGCTGTGTGGTGGCTGAGGTGCATTAGTGACATTTCTGGTGTTCGTCTGCTGCTCCTAAAGGATCCATTTTGCACGTTCAGGGTCTGTTTTACCTGATGAACCAAAGTGTGTTATGATCAGGAGGCAGATTTTGAATGCATATTCACTCCACAAAACTACTTTCTGTGTTCTCCTCATGCAGGTAGGAAGTTTGCACCACCACCCCCCCCTCCTTTTTTTTTCAGGCTGTAAACTATCCTTTTTTACAATATAAATTGTGTCTCTTTAGCAATGAAATAATTGTAAGCTTTACTTGACTCATAAGAAAATATGTAGAAAGATTATCAGAAATAGATTCCCCTTTCATAAGGAATATTTGAAGTGAAATATTGCCTTTAACAGCAAGTCCTTCTGTTTTAAACAGGCCCAATATCTCACTACTGAATCCACTTTTTGTATCTTTTCCCCCCTAATGTTTATGTTTCTGTACTTACTGAGTCTCACATTTCTGTTTCAGCAGATACTTCCCTCTCCTTACATTTTCCTTATCTCTGTCTCCCATGTGCTTGGTTTTACATTACATTAAAACAGAACACTAGTTCATGAGAGCGCTATGGCTATATATACATATATATTTACTGCTTTTCTTTCTAATTTCTCTATTTAACTTGTATTTTTCATGTTTTAATCTTCTTTAATTTCTCGTTATTATTACTTTATATTATAGAGATATCTCACTCTGGATTTGAGTCTTATTTTTATAGACCCTGCACTAAGGTTTCATCTCCATAACAGAGCTTCTAATCATGTCTGTATTTTTCAGCTTGAATTTTCCCTTGCATGGGTAAGCTTTTTGCCTCTCTCTCTTTTTCTCTCTTTATTGTACTCACCAACTGCTGTTCTTTGTGGCTTCTTTTCTATTTCCCCCTTTTGTGTATTTAATTTCCCTTTTTTTTTTAATTTTGACTGTTCTTTCTCTCCATACTGAGTCCATTGAAAAAAGCATGAAAGAAATAATAAACTGCTGCTAGCAGAAAAATCACCATGAAAACTGAACAACATTTCTTTAGTCGTTACATCACATTAACAAAAAGGATGTGCTGGTAGACAGTGGCTTCATGTGCAAGGGGATGATTTATGAAAATAAGCCCAAGTGATGGAAATTTGAATATTTGGAAAAATAATTATATTAGTGACTATTTTTTTCTGTAGATATTTAGTATATGGGGATTGGATAGGATACAGAATTTGGGGGATGATTAAGATTGAAAATAAATTGGAGCTTCTACTTTGTCTTTCAGACTGGGCCCATCTCTCATTCCTTCAGACACACTGAAAGCAACAGACAGAGTTCAGAACTTGGAGTAATTTGAAATGAGAATATACAGGGAATCTGGAGTATGCAGAAAAGCCTGAAGTTAATGTGCTGTTAGAATATGCAGTTTAGTCTTTAACATGAGTAATTCTGATTAAATTTCATAAGGTTCATAAATTTAAGCTGCTTTGTGAGAACAAGATTTGTAGAAATCTGACGTGGAGTTATTTTTGTAATTGGATATGATTTTCAGATTTCTTTGGGAGCGTTTCATTTCTGTTCCACTGAAACAGAACGTTGTGTCTGGTCAGGGCAGGAGGGGGAGGAGCGATGCCCATGGGCACATGCCCAGGGGGTTGGCAGAGCCAGTCTCAGTCTCCTGGCAGACACATCTCAGTCCCTTAAACTGGACCTTTTCAAACAAACAATGTTACTACAGCCACATCCTAAGTTACAGCTATAAAGAGAAATAACACAGACCCTACATTTATAGCACAGGATCGACTCGGGGAGGGGAATCCCACTAAAAAAACAATACAGCAACCAAGTCATTTGCTTTGCTGTGATAAAAATCATGGATAAAAAGGGATATGTCTTAATATATGTAAATCAGAGTGGAGCAGAGGCTTGGGAAAGGGGTTTTACCATCATTAGGGCATCCCTAAGAACAATTAGGGAGCAAGGCTCTAGTGTGTTATAAAATTAATATAAAAAGTGGAAGAAAAGAGCAGTAGAAATGCTTCAAGGGCTGGAGCAGCTGTAGTATGGCAAAAGCAGAATCATTTTCAAATGCAACTGAAACGTTTAAGAATTTACTACTCCCAGCACCTGGAGTGACAATCTCCTGCAGCAACATGAACTGAGGCAGCAGACTGAGCAGTGACGCTCTCAGGGAGTCCTCGGGTGACACATTCCCTTGGCATAGCCATGGTCTAGTCATTCTGGTTAGCCAGAATAGCTCACAGTGCTGAAAAACCGACAGAAGTAAAACATTTAAACAGCTATGACAACTCCCAAGGGGATCCTGTGACTAGTCTTAGACACTTGTAAGAGCTGGATTGTTTCTGAATAAAGAGGGGATCAGATTAAGGAAGAGGAAAAACTTTCTTATGGAGGGAGCTGAAATAGGACCAATGTAGAACAGAAGTGAAGCACAACTTCTGGAGTGAGGTGCCATAAAAAGAAGTAGAATCCTTCCTCCCTCTCACCTTGATGCTGAAAGTGACCTGCTCCTTGTGTTCTGGCTAGAAGGAAAATTCCTGTTTTGGTGGAACTCAGGTTATTGGGATCACTGATGAGGTTGAGTAGCCACAGGACAGGGCAAACCACTGATACCCTTGAACCGGAAGGATCTATAAATGTGTGGGAAGATGATGAAGTTTATTACCAGTGATTAGGCAAATCACTCATGTGATGTAGAACACCTTTTTGAGAAAGAGCATCTTGAGTTGCCCGCTGTGTTTGTAGACAACATATTTTGATAGTATATAAAATGTATGGTGAGAGAAAGATTAACAAACCCACCTTCCATCCCAACCTCTACCCTAAAGCTCGTCTGTGTCACGACTGTGAGTGCAGAGAAGCCAGAGGATGCCCTCTCAGGGAGAACTGCATAGTAGTTTCAATATCCAGCCTCTGGAAATACCATTAACACGTTTATTTTTTTGAAAAATATTGTGAGTCGTGATTATGATTTAATCTTTAGGGGTTGCAATTCACAAAAAAGCCATAATTTTTGTCCTAAATTAACTTTTCATAGAGTAACAAAAGCCCTGAAGGCCAAACCATTTCATCTTTAAAATGTTCACATATTAACATTTTTTCCACATCCATTAAATGAAGATGTTGTTCTACCACGTAAATATCTATATTTATTTTAATAATTTACTGCCTTCATAAATATTCATAAAATCGCTTTTTAACTGTCATAAAATTTAGGAATGTGGATGCTTGGGTGTTTATGCAGAGGTTATTGGCAGGCCCTAACGGATAAGGATTTGCTAAATGGAAAATATTAAAGATTCCCAGAATAAAGGCAATTTGCAAAAAGACTTCGATTTAACAACTATGTCAATTTTAAATAAGTTTACTTTGGAAAAGTAATTTCACTTTTCTACTGTCTACATTGTTTATTTCTTTCTCTTGGGTACTTTTTATGGGTAACACATATAATTGTGAAGATTACACTTTATGTTGTAAATCTCCATTTAACTGGGACTGCCTTTCCTTCCATCCCCTCCTCCCTCCCTATGTAGACAAAAATATATATGTGTAAAGATACACACACACACATACAGTGTGTGCATATTAAATAAATAAATAAAATATGTCTAGCTATCCATCTATCTATATATATATAAACTACATTTAAAAATCCAAGCTTTTTTTAGAGAACATCAACATTTTATATGCATTTCATTATTAAAGACACTGGGGTTTTGGTTGGAGTTTTTTGGGGGGTTTTTTTGTATGAATGAATTCTTTTCAAGGCTCCTAAATTATTTCTCTACCCATTTCTCATGTGAGTGCTGTGGGAATTTTAATGATATTATATCACTTCCAAAGCCCTTCTTGAAAATTCAAGCCATAGATATAGGTAGTATAAATAAAAATCTAGAAGCTTTTAAAACTATACCTGGATGTGAAGGGATCATCTAGTAACATCCACTGGAATATAATGGCCAATCTTCGCGAACAAAGATTTGGGAAGGGCTCTCCCCACGTGGGTGTGCCCTTCCAGCCTGTGCAGTGGATTTTTTAGGTGAGGCACAGCTTGCACAGAACTGGCCCCACCGTTTAAGTCCCAAGGTCCACCTGCCATGGCCGAGCAAGCTTGGACAGTGACAGTGAAGTCCTTGGGACTGTCTACAGCACCTGGTACTAACCGGGACTGACCCTGCTGAGCATCCAAGGTCTGATGGGATTGGATGGCAGGGAGGCATTGAACTGCCAGGGGGACGGTCCGTACTGAGGCTCGAACTCGTGACCTTGGGATTCAGAGACCAGAGTGCTCTCCATTACACCACAGGACCGCCCTGACTGGAATAGCATCCTCTTAAAATCTCATCTTGATTCCCCAAATCCCGAGACTTCCTCTTGATAATCTAAACTGAATTTAGGTTGATTCATTCAAATTATTGATGCAGATTTTGCCAACTAGGCAAATTATATTTGTACAAAATATGCTAATTCTTACCTACGTGGTTTGGGGTCCTTTTCCTTAGGCTTTGTCTCCCTTGAGTTTATCGGAGATTTTCTCCTTCTAGTTAGTTGCTTTTATTCCTCATCCTTTTTTCCCCTCAAAGATTGGATTTCATGTACTTGTGTTATTAACCTTCCCCTTCCTCAAACAGCCTCTTTAATCTGTTAGATATTGTACAGTCTCAGGAACGGTCCCCTTTCATTTCTTCACTTTCTATGTAGAAAAATTCTACCAAGGCCTTCAAAAAACTTACAGCACAGTAAGTCTATTGGCAGAAAGCTGTTTATGTAATTGAGGTTTCACACTCATCAGTCCTGTGTTTTGAATGACTCTTTTAGTCACCTCTTTACCTCTTCCTGATTTCATGACTCACGGAATGATGCACAAGATATTCTACTCTTTAGTGACTAATGAGGAATTTTATGTTTGTTTTGAAGAAAGATCATTGGCCTTCCTTCATCGCAAAGTGAGAAATATAAGAGATTGGTAGACATAGTTCTCACTTATATTCCTCCTGCTTTAACTGATAACAATGCTTTTTGTTCCTTTGAAGAGAAGGAACAAACCACAGTATTTAATTAGAGAAGCCTGGAGACACTCTGCCTCCGTGTCATAGACCTGTTCTGGGTTGGGTCGACTAAGCCCATTGAGGACACATACCAGAGTTAAAAAATCAAGTTTCTGCACAAGTTTATCACTTAGTGCTTCATCTTGAAGTGCTTCATCGTGACGTACTTTGGGAAAGAAAATTGAGAGATCATACTGATTTGAGAAATTTGTAGTTGATGACTAACAAAGCAGTCAAATAGAAAACCACAAACAGTGGCTTTGTATTCCTGATTGGAACCAAGTCACACTGAGCTCCATTATTCAGTTCCTAGAAGGATGTTACTGCCCAGAGTAATTTTTAGCTGACCATCTCAATTCTCCTCCTACTTATGCAGCATTTGAAGGATGATGTACTGTGACCTGTACTGCCTAAAAGTGTAACACTACCAGTGCACTTATAAATCCAATCTGTATCTGCCCAGATGACTATGAAGTAGTTGACAAAAATTTGCTCTCTTATTCCCTTAGTCAAATGCACTGCAGTAAATTAAAGAGGGAATTCTCACTCTACTTTTTACAGTATAAATGGGAGAAAGTAATTTGCTCTTATAAGCAGTAAGAAGAATATATAAGAGGTGGGGTAGGAGAAAAGCCATTGATGTCTGGAAGGAAGCATAATTATAGCACAACTTGTCAATATTCTCAAGTAATTAACATTTTGGTTGCATTAGTAAAAGGACTTCTGGTTATTACTCATTTCCTTTTTGCTTACAAACCCCTGGATTTGTTTGCATGGAAGGAGAAATGTGCTGTTAACAGAGTAAACGAGGGGACATGTAAGTTAATGAGCAAAAGTAGGGATCGATTATTCTGCGTTTTTGGTGCTACACAATTTTCCCTGAACACTTTGAGAAGCCACTTCCATTTTGCAGATTTACTTGTGTTCCCATCTGCACTTCCCATTCAGTTTTTCTCTTCTGCATTGATAGTGAAATTTCTGAAGTTCTAGTGCTGGATCAAACACTGAATTGTCACCAGTTTGACTCAGCACATAGTCCTGTTATCTTCAGTAATACTGAACACGTAATTTTCTCTTGGGAAAATAATTCTAAATATTCATGTACTCAATTGAGTGTTTAATTGCACATTCACTGCATTTATTGAATGTATCCTTTAAAAAATTAGTCCAGCTCCCATAATGAATTGCTGTTTCCTGAGGGAAAGGGGTGACCCATGTTATTATAGGAGGTCTCCTCCTTTTAGTGCAATAGGCTTAAATTGAGTGAGACAGTAAGTGGCTTCCATTCAAACATGGACAATGGCTGACTCATGAACAATTCATCCTGGGGTCTTCTGAAGCTCTTGTCAGATTTTAGAGGTGTGAAACCCAAGCATAATTTTCTACTTTATCAAGCCCTTAAAAAGTGAGTAGTAAATGCAGTCATCCAATTTACTGTCTGAGTGCTATATCCTGATAAATGGTGCAGAGTCAATGAAATGGCTTTGCTGTGAGGCAATTGTTCTGAAGCAGAGCTGAGCTAAGATATCCATTGCCTCAGTTTACACCTTGGAGCCCAAAGTCCACACAGCTGATCAGCTTCTTGTGTGTAGGGCAATGGGAAAGACTTACCACGTTGTCTTTCCTTTGTAGAATCTAAACTTTTAAAATTGGTTCTTCCTGCAGATTCACTGGTGACACTTCTGATGGTGGTCTTGGCACTCTTTTTGTTGCTTATGTAGGGAATTATAGGCATTTTTTCCTACCCAAGCTGCTAATTGAGCTGGTCTCTTGCATTAGTTGAGCTTGGATTCCACAAACAAGCCATTGACAGAAAAATTATCTGGGCCTTTTTCCAGCTCGTGTGTTTCCAGCACATGCTGTTTGATTTCAAAAACAGCTGAGAAAGCAAAAAGCTAGTGGAAGATCCAGGAGCTTTGAGTAGAGATGAGGAGTGAATATATAAACTCTCATCCTGCCAGAATGACTCTTAGTTCTTTGGAAGTGTCAGCCCCTGGAGCAGGGAAAGCAGTGCAAGCCATGGCAATGCTCTTCAGAACTGCCTACTCCAACTGCTCTGCAAAGGAGGGGCACAGACCAGCACTGTGCATGCTGCTGATTTGGTGTTTTATGGAGAATTGACCAGGGGAAAAGGTCATCTTTCTTCAGGCAGCAAGTATTTTATAAGTACTCCCCTCATTCAGTACTGGGTTTGAATTGTGTGGCATGTTCTGTAGTAGTTACTAGTTTATTTTTTTTATTAAAAAGATCTTGTGATTATTCTCAAGCATTTTACTCTCCTTTAGGTCCTTTTTTCTCATTTCAGAGGACTTACTTCATAATAATCAGTTGATTTACATATCTGTGAACTGAAAGTTATTAAAAGCCATAATTCTTGAATAAAGTATTTATATAAAACTTTATTTAAGAGATTATAGAAGTAAATGGTTCTGTTCCTAGTATCAAAGTTTGATTTGATAAACCAAGATGTCACATATTACTCAACTGAAGAATGATTTTCATGCCTTGTGGCTCTTCTTTTTTAGTCCTCTGTCCTTTAAAATGCAGCTAAGTTAAAATGGAGTTAAGGAAAAAAAAGTGTTTCAGTAACCTGGTGGGTTCTGTGAATAGAAATAGCTTTGTAGCTCATCCTACAGTTTTAGGAAATGCAGCCAGATGCAGACCTTGGTTTGATTTGGGCTGGTTCTGCATGACTTTAGAGACTGATCTAAGAGAATTTGTTCACAAAATCAGCACTTGTGATTTATGTATGAAACTCTGAATTCTGCCTTTCAAATACACCTGTAGTTTGCTGTGGGATCAGAACTTTGAGTATAAACCTGGCCTTGCTGAATGCTGAGAGCCAACCTTTGTCATTTGCATCCCTGGAACTAGAATTTTATTCTTTACATTCTATAGCCTAAGGAAGGTTTTTATTATTTTCCCTTGGGTTATTTGAATAATTCCTTTCAGATCTTCTGTAGCTGGATTTTGTGGAGCATGGATGGTTAAAATATATAACTGTTTCTCTCCCCTGAGAGGGAACAGGTGTCTTTAGGCATTATATTTTTTAATTTTCTCTTTGTTTGCACTATACTAAAGAAGCCACAGAACACCAAAGTCAAAATTTCACTCTTAGCTGTTCAGGCCTCTTGATGCCTGTGCTTGGATTTGAAAAGAAAAACACCAACTCCATTGTTACAAATATAATTGGCACCCTCTTTGCAAGTACAGCAATAACCACTTGGAATATTTTGTTTCGATTGCCAAAACATTAAACTAACCTTCTGTGAAGAAGGCAATTCTTCCACAGTGAACATATTTTCACTTAACAGGAGAAGATTGTGCATTTCAATATGAGAACTCTGGCATTCTAATTCCCTCCTTAGGTCTGAGTGAATAATTCACAAACAACAACATGCACAACAAAGAATTATCTTGTTTTCTCTTGATCTAAGTAAATGGCAGCTTAATTTATATGTTATCCTACTACATGCTTATGTTTCTAAGTCGGTTTTGTCTTTGGTTTGGGGGGTTTCTCTTTGTACTTTTTTATTTGTTTGTTTGGTTTTAGGATTGATTTTATTCTAAGTAATTTTCTGAGAGCAATTAATTCTCCGTATTTGGAGTTGTGATCATTCAAGGTGATTGATAGTTTGTTTTTTTTAAAAAAAAACATTGACTTGGATGCTTTTTGATACATATAGTCAACCAAGATTGTTGCAATTTGAACTTTTTTATGCTCATTAGGAGAGAAGACAAAAGTTGCATGATCACAATCACTGGAACCTTAAATTAAAAATGGTTGGGGCTACTTCTCCTAATTGGCTTGGGATGCCATATATTAACTAGTGTTATTTTTCATTTTTTGTTTAAAATCACTTTTACACTTGCAATTTCTCTAAAAATCATGTTCTTCATCAGATAAAACCCCCATAACTGAGCAAACCCAAACCCTCACACAGCTGCTGCTGCTAGCCTTGTAATGGTAAATAAGCACAGGATGTGCATGGGCTGAGATTTGTCAGTGCAGTTATTTCTGGATACAGGTAATATTTTAGATGGAGGACAGTGTTTGCATTTTGTGAAGGTTGGAGGAGTGCCTGCACTGACAGGGAAACTGTTATTTATGTTTTTCCACTATAAGTTATTATGCACACATCATAAGAACTCTTACCACACAGCCTCAAACGTGACCTTGGGGTGACCTAGAGTGACCCCCCTTTCAATAAAATGGAAGTATATTTTTCACTTCTGACTCAATCTTGGTTTTCCCTGGAGTGGGAATTGACTATATTGCCTTTTATATCAGTATTCAGTTATATGTGATGGTTTTATGAAATAAAATGTCCATTGGGGAACTGACCTGACAACTCATTTCAGTCAGGCCTCCTACTGTAATCTCAGAGGAAATATGATAACATTTTATCCACTTAACCACCTGGCCATGTCCCATTCCCGTTTATCATATTATAGAGTATAAGAAAAAAAGGCAAGTCCAAATCTGCTGGTTCAGGCCATTCTTGGATACTAGCTTTAAGAAATCTTTATGACAGATTAGAAATTAATTAGTCTGGAGCATCTGACTGTAGAAATTACTGCCTCTCAATAAACATGTATTTATATTCCATCTTCGTTTTGAATCCTCTCTGAGTATTGCAGTTGATCAGGTACATGTGTGATGGGCTGGACATAAATGTGGAGGCTCCTGCAGGTTCTGTGGGCTCTTGTTGTGCCTGGCAGTGGAACTTTTCTCCATGGAAAGGTGCATCACAGGCACCTTAAGAATGAGATACAAGGAGGACACTTGGAATGCATTAGAAGGCTTGAGCTTTTATTTGGATTTTTAGGTTGGGGGGTTTTGGTTTAGTGTTTGTGTTGTTGGTTTGTTGTTTTTTTTCCCAGAGTAAATTTTTGTATTCTTTAAAGACTTTTCCTGAAAGTTCTGTCTCAACAGAAAACAGTGGTGTAACAGAAATTGATTGATCATGAGTTTTATTGCATTTCTTTTTCATTCATCTTCTAACTGCAGTTGTAGGAGCTCTAAGTGGCGCTAAATCTTTTCAGTGGACCCATTAGAGGGAACTGTATTTGGTTTTAACATAAAAGGTTTCAAAGGGTATTTTCTTTTGGCTTTTTTGTTGTTTGTTTTTTTCTTTCCTTCTCCAAGAAATTGTCAGAGAAAGAAAAATGCCACTTTACTGTGGCTGTTGTCAGTGGCCTAGTTGGGAAGAGTGGCAGAGCAATAGTGTTATGACCACATATTTCTTAACCAACCTTTGTATGACCTTGTTTTGAGATTGGGGTCTTCCTTTCCTAATCACTGCATAAAAAATATTTATGACAGTAAGTCACGTGTGTTGTTCAAATTTTATATTTTTCACTCTATATTTTAAGTCAAGGCAAGGACATAATTTTGGATTGATGTTTTGGAACTAATTGTATACTGGTGTTATTGAAGAAGAGCTGGGAGGGGGTGTTTGGCTTTTCTTCCTTTTTTTTTTTCGACTGCTGGTGAATGAATGACTTTGTAGTGCTTTGTGACTGCCAAACTAATACAGCTGCCTTCCCTGTTCTCATCAAGTACTTCAACCTTGGACCTCCTTCATGTAGCTCTTTCTACTATTTCATTTTGGTGAAATGGGCTATTTAGTAGGTCACAGGAGGAGGCTGAGCTCTGTTTTACTGATGTGCTGAGTGGAAAGCAGTGAAAAAGAAAGGACCTAGGAGGACACAAAAGCTGCACATGTTGCTTTTTCAGCTGCTGTATCTTTTGTGTAGATTGCCTACAGTTTTGCTGTACCAGAGTTATACATAAAGTGGTACTTCAGTTTATTACGTATTCTACTATGAACCTTGATGTTCAGTGTGAAAGATGCATTCATGTTATGTTCTGTGTAGCACAGTTCATGAATAAGTTCTTGTGGAAAAAATTCCAGTTGCTGAAATGTCAGTCATGAAATAAAATTAAAACTAGCCTAATTTTTAATTCTGGAATTTCTAAGGGAGCAGAAATCAGTTGTGATAATTTATAAAGAACTTTTATTGCTAGGGTTTGTAATAACTTATTTAATATTTATAGTTCTTGAAATGACTTTATGCACTGTGGCACGTTCTTTATGATCATTTCTTTCATCATTCCTGGTTTGTGACTGTTTTTTTCTAATCAGGAGGATAAATAAGTTCATTTTGAGTATTGATTTATTTAAAGGCATGCTAACCAAGTAGTTAAACACTGCTCTTTTCCATAAATGAAACTAAAATATTCATTAACCAATTAATAATATGCAGCTTTCCTAGTTGATATATAGATATGCCTGGGGCTTACATATAGCACACTCTATATCATTATATGTTCTAATAAGAAACAAAATTAAACCATGTAAATTTAGAAATACAGTATTAGACAGTCTCAAAAGAGACTGTTGTATTACATTCAAGACATTATTTTTAGAACATGGATGTAATGTAATAGCCCAGGAAACAGTTGAGCAGAGAATATGTTTTGTATTTTAAAAAATACTAGACTTTTCCAATAAGAATAATTGGAAAATAAGTGAATAGGAATTGGGTTTGCACAAGTTTGATGAAGGCAACTGTATTTTAACAGCTTAACAGTCATCCTAATATGCAATTACTTGGGGTGGCAAATGAGCCTTAATTAAAAATCTATGACTGATTGTCATGTGGGTTTTGAGAACATCTGCTGGTGCCTTGATGGATACCATGTAATATCTATACTCATGATGCTGGAGAAGCCATAATTCTGCTTTTATCTTGGAGTTAAAATGATGTCTGGTGCTGTTTGAGTGAGGAGGTTCAGCAGTGCCTGGAAGAGGTCAGGAGTGTAGCCAGGTGCAACCAAACTGAGAGAGCTTGGGTTGTTCAGTCTGGAGAAGAGAAAGCTCCAGGGAGACCTTGGAGCCCCTTCCAGTAGCTAAAGGGTCTACAAGAGAGCCAGAGAGGGACTTCTGACAACAGCATGGAGTGAAAGGTCAGTGGAAATGGCTTTAAATTGACAGAGAACAGGATTAGATTAGATATTGGGAAGAAATTCTTCACCATGAGGATGGTGAGGCCACTGGCACAGTTTGCCCAGAGAAGCTGCCCCATCCCTGGGAGTGTCCAAGTCCAGGCTGGATGGGGCTCAGAGCACCCTGGGATAGTGGAAGGTGTCCCTGCCCATATCAGGGGATTTGGAACTAGATGGTCTTTAAGGCGCCTTTCAGCTCAAAGCATTCTGTGATACTCTGATGGGGTGTCTCTTGGCTGGGTGCTTGGGGCTCAGTTCAAGAGTGGAAATCAAAAAAGGACTGCAGAGACCTGAAAGCCTCTCTAAAGTTTTGCCCAGGTGCCCTAAATGGTTGTGGTGAACAGTCTATCTGCTGGCACAGTGAAACTGCAGCCACCTCACCAGGGAAAACCTTCTGTGGTTGTTGTGCCCTGCACAAGGTACAGAAGTGTGAGGGGAGCCTGGAGCAGGGCTTTCTTTGTGAGAAGTGTCCTGTGCTGGGAATATGTTTGACAACTGGATCTGCCATCTTACCTCATTTTTTCAGTGGTAGGAAAACAAATAATAATAAAAAAATAAAGGGACATTGGCAGGTTTGACTCAAGCCTGTGACTGTGTTGGCTGTTTGGTGGATTTGGGATTAAAAGTTGAGTAGAATGCATAAAGTACAACAAAGGATCTGAACAGTTTATTCCTGATGATTTAGCAAGATTGTAATTATATCTTTGTGTAATTGTTTTATGTATGATGGATGATCAACTCTATTCTCTCTGTAATAGAGTCTAAACATAGACTGAAATAACCATAAACATAATCAGAAAGAGTTTCAGTGTGAACAGGGAAATGCTATTGGCTTTTTGGAGGTTGCTCATTTGGACATTCATCCAGCTTGGGTGTTTTTTTTCTTTTTAATGTTTATTGAATATTTAATGAGACTTATTATACATACAGTGCTCCTTTACATGCTTATTTAGAAGTGAGTAGTATTTCCTGAAGATGTAGAAATGCAATAGCAATATGAAAAGCTTTGTATTATATACTCATCAAATAATGAAGCATTTTTTCTGGACTGTAAGCAATTTAATTATTGTGTTTCTGAAATAAATTAAGTAAAGCTTATTGAGTCCAATCAGCCCTTGTTTCTAGGGAATTGTAGTTCAATTTCATTTTTAATTAGATTGAACATTGTGAATTTCTTAGCAGTGGTAAGCAAGGCCTGGCAATAAAATATGCACTCAATCTGTATTAAAAGTTGTTAAAATCTAGTGCAGGGAACTGGCAGTATATCTGGCTTATGTTTAATTGTCCAAATACCCTATTGTGAAAAAAATCCATTTTTAAAAACTGCTGATGTGAAACAAATTACTTTTCTTTGATAAAACTGTGTAGAAGATGAGCAGGCAGCAAACATGAAAATGTACAGGACAAAACATTCAGTTCTTGATAAACTTAATAGCACATTTAGGACCATGATGTTAAAAATTTTGCTGTGCAAGTATTACAGGATTACATAAAAAATCTTTTTGGTTTAGAGAGGGTAGAGAGAAAAAGTCTCTGGAGGTTTTTCCTCAAATGCTGTGGTTGTCCATAGGCCAGTGCCTGCATTTCCAGGCAAAGCAGGAAACAACAAGCTGAATTGTGATGCAGTGTTATACAGGAATACTTGCATCCAGTTTGAGTTCTGCCAGTTTGAGGCAGCTCTGATGTATTCAGAACTTTATTCCCTTTGTTGGTGTGTGTTGCTCTCAGTTTTTGCACTGCTGCTGCTCTTTGCATGTGTACTGAGATCCCCAGTGCGGGTCATACATTTCTTGGCTTTCCTTTCCTTTTGTTTTGTGTCTATATACCATCCTATCCCCATACCATCTCATCCATCTTCAGGAAATGCTGCTGAGCTTTTCTAAAAACGTGAGTGCTCTAGACACGGTGGCTTTTAGTTCTGTGGCTTTTAAATACAGCACAGTTCTCAAGAAATTCAAACTTGGCTGTGTCACAGAGCCTCCCTACCTATGGGGAATAATATCCAGCAGGGAATTATAGAATTACAGAATGGGTAAGGTTGGAAGGGACCACAGTGGATCATCTGGTCCCACTTCTCTGCTCCAGTAGGGCCATCCTAGAGCACATTACACAGAAGTGTCTCCAGACAGCTCTGGAGTATCTCCAGTGAGGGAGACTCCACACCTTCACCAGGCAACCAGTTCCAGGGCACAGTCACTGCACAGTAAAGAAATTCTTCCTTATATTCAGGTGGAACTTCCTGAGTATCTGTTTTTGCCTGTTACCTCTTTGTCCTATTGCAGGGCACTGAACAGAGCACGGACCATCCTCTGACACCCTCCCTTCAGATATTTAAAAACACTGATGAGGTCCCCTCTCAGTTGGCTGTTCTTGAGGCTGAACAGACCCAGCTCTTTCAGCCTAACACTGGAACATTGTGGGACATGTTAGAACATGCGTTTGTGATTGGGGTTTTTTGATTGTTTGTTTTCCTCAAAATGAAAGGGGTCAGCTCTCCATAATGGATAAATGGTATGTGGGAGATGTCTGTGGGAAGGCTGAGGACACACATTTCCTTGCATAATAGCTTAGTTGCTCCAGCTCCTGCAGTAGCACTTGTAGTGGGACTGAAATGTTCCAAGGACTCCTCATGGCTCCATATGGTGCAAAAAGGGACTGAACTACTGTAGCCTTCTAATATTGCTCCAAATTGATGGGCCACGAGTGTTGAAACCTACCTTACTCTCCTCCAATAGTTTCTTCCTAAAATAGCTGCACTAAGGAAAACCAACTTATTCTTTTACTTACAAAAACTGATATTCATGAACCTTCACAAATCGGTTTTGTTGTGTTTAAAGTTTCTTACCTTTCTTTGCTGCTTTTATTCCCACATCCAGGAAATGCAGAAGGGAAATCTCCTTTCCTTAGAAATATTGGGTTTAGATATAAAAAGGTCAAAATTCTAAAAATTGAAAATTGTGAAAGACCATCTCAGTGTGGAAAGTGATTAATGAAAATGTCTTAAAAAAATCTTAGATATGCATATCAGATTCTTTCTAGAAATAAATGCACTTCCTGCTCTCATTCCTCTGATAGTAAATACATCAAAGTCTTGCAGAGCAAGTATTTAATTTTATATTGTTCCTATATATGTCACTGGATGTCAGGAGTAGTTTAAATTCCACTGCAGTGTTTTCTCCACCTCCTAAGACATTTATGGCAATAGCCTGTCATTTATGAGACCACCATGCATACATACATTTATAGCTTTTTGAAGTTCTGTGCAGTTTAATCCTTTTTCCAGCCCTGTTTGTTTGATGCAACAATAGTGCCATTCCTTAGACAAGGACAGTGTTTGAACTGGAAAGGAAGGTGTATTTCTTTTCATCATCCCCATGTAGTGGCCATTAAACTGTCCGTGTCCTCCATCTCTTTTACAACCTTAACACAACACCTTGAGGATTGATCAGCAAAAGCCAAAACCTCTTCAGAGTTTTGCCACAGAATTCTTTTGAACACTATCCCTAGATCTTTGGGATGTGAAATGTAGGAGCATGATTAAACATGATGTGCAGAATTAAAAAAATCAAGCTGAAACCAAAGTGGACCTCTGCTACCTTACTCGTTAAAACATTTGGAAGAGTGGTATATAACTGAAGAGATGTGTGTGGGGGTGGGTTTTTCTGCCCTTAGTTTTGTTTGTGTTACCACTTCTTCTTTCAAGTGCTCTGTATTACAGTAGGTAACTGAGAGGACAGTGGCATCTGATTATACCTGCAGCACCCAAAGTCTTTGTTTTCTGCCCAAGCAATCTGTTTCCGACATAAAAAGATATTGTGTCAGATCTTCCAACAATATAAATTTAACTTTTCCCTGCTTGCTAATTTTACGTACTGCTAATTAGTAAAATGAGATGGGAGATCGTTTCAGAGCATCAAGATTTTATTTGGAACTCCAGTAGAAAAGTCATTAATAACTGTTAACCTGTCCAGCTAGTAAAGCTGTGTCTCAGAGTAATGAACTGTGTCCTTTGCACATTACACTATGAATTGAAAAAATGCAGCAGTTAAAAACTGATTATTATTATTTGTCTAATTACTGCTGATCATTGCACTGGGGTGTAATTGACAGTAGGAGGTTGATTTTTTACAATTTTTAATGAATATACTTGATTTAAAACAGACTAATATGCAATAGGCTTATTATATGTATTTTAATGTATTTTTTTCAGATATTTTCTTTCTTTTTAAATATTATTGGTACGTTGTACCACATGTTTTACTTGTTAGTTTTTTGACTTTAAACTATTTTTTATTTCAATGTTCCATATGTGTTATGACTTTGAATATAAAATTCTGAATGCTTTTTTGCGTGGATTACCTGGGAGGGGCAGAGAAAAGAGAATGACAATTATATACAGACAGTCAACAGATAATTGGGAAATGTTTTTTTTATTTTATGAACGTGTTATATCCATGTTTTACTGTGTTAGCACCTGAATGGACTTGCAATAAACAATGCAGTTGTGAGTCTGGTTTTAGGAAAAGGGAGATTTTGGCCTGAAGTTATATAGAAGAGCTTGTATGCTGGAGTAACAAAAGGATCCCCTATTATTTTGGTTGTACCGTCAGTAGCCGACACTTAACGGCCTCTATTGTCTAATGAACTGTGATTTTATTTACAGCAATGCAGTCATTGTGTGAAATACAATTTTTGCAATTTTGTGTACAGTTCTAAGGAGATTTAAGGGACACAAACTGCCCTATTAAGCTAAAAAAAAAATCCAATTCTTAAGCATTCTGTAAGTGCTTGTAGCTAAAGCATCTGTCATCTCTTTACTTATGGTTCTGTTAGTTTTCCAGACACAAACATATTTTTGGTATAGAAAGGCCTTCAAAGGCCTGTGAGTAGTTTCAATGAGCAGCCTAATATTATGAATTAATGTAATTATCTGTGTGCAGAAATGAGGATACAGCCAGGATACCCACCCTCAGTAAGGTGAAATCCGTGCATGTGAATACCATCTGAAGATGGGAACTACATGTTTTTTAGGCACTTTTGAGTTAAGACAGCACAGTGTGCTAAAGGTCTTTTTGAAATATAGACTTATAAAGTACACTAGCACAGCATTGAAAATATGTGGTAATGAGGTAAAAGAGCACTCTTAAATACTGCTGTGCAGCTAGTTTATATAATTTTATTTACTGCTACATTTTAACTATATGTAAGAATTGAAATCTGAAGACTTAATAGAGTTGAAAGCAGAATTAGATCTAATAAGAAATTGTCACTGGATTTCCACTGAGCATAGGAGAACAGAAAGGAACCTATAGTAAGAAGATATATGGTTAATTTTTTTCCAGTCTATTATTTGAATTACTGAATGCTGAAAATCTCTCATCAATGTATACACAAGTGGTGAAATGCGTTTGAAAGTTGCTATACTTTAAATCAAGTTTTCCAGACACACTCTTGGCGCTATTTGTTTTGAGTAAGGATAGAACCTCCATGATGGCAAAGTCACACACAATATAGAATTATAAGCCAACATATCCTCTCCTGAGCTGCTTTATCTTACATAATGTATCACTCAATAAAGGGACAGGTTGCTCCATGGGCTAATGAACAGTTTCTTTTCACAGCTTTGATTCTTGAGTTTGGATTTTGTGGTGTCTGCTTTTGTGGTCTAAATTTCTCTATCTTTTTATGTTGCTCTCTCTGTCTTTTGATTTCTTCTCTGTTCCTTCCATTAAGTTTTAATTAATGCCTTCTCAATGTGGTATATTAACAGGATCTGCCTCTTTTCTACTCAATGTCCCATTTTCATTAAACTGTCAGGGAATATACTGAGATACTTCTGTGAAGTAAGTCTTTGGTGCCAGCTAATCCATGGTTCAGTCATGACTGTGGATCCATACAAATAAATGGAAAAAAAGAAGCATAGAAAGTGGACTAAAGAAGTCTTACTTAGAGAGGCAGTGTTTGTCAATAATAGATAAAGTCGGTATTATACCTTACAAATCATAGCTATCAAACTGAGCTGCTGATATAGTAGCTGTCTGCACACTGAACACCATGAGATGTGGAACTGTCTCTGCAGTGGCACGACAAGGTTCTCACATGCAAATAGAGTGAGAAGAATTGCTAATACTGAGAAGCTATTTAAGTATGTGGTTGGTAGGTTGATATAAACCAGTTACCTGCATCAGCTTTTTTTTTTTCTGATGTACCATCACTTTAAGGAACATGCTATGTTGCAATGCACCTCATCAGTTAATCACTCATTACTACTTCCTAAATTATTTGTAAGCAGAACTGTTGCTGGGAATCAACTAAAGGGAGTTGATTGGGCTGTTCAGAGGCAATGAGAGAACAGTGTAGGAAGCCCTTTCTCAGTTGTCTCTGCACTCATACTTGCTGTAACCCAGGTGAGACCAAAGCGTGATGTGCTTTTCTGCTTTCTGCCCATGAAATGACAGCTTAAACTCAGCCCCAGATGTGGCTCCCATGAACAGAACATTTGAGTAGTGCTGATCCAGTCATGCTTTATTTTCAGCTGGAAAACAGCTCCATGCCTCCATGTGCATGTTTTTAATCTTCCTGAGGCTCTGCTTAGCAGGTAACCAGTCCAATGTACTCTGAAAAATAATTAAGCCTGATTACCTGATTGCTTGCTTGGGAGGTGCAAAGATAGTTTCAGATCAGGGGAAAAGATCTTTGGAGAGATAGATTTTGCTGTCAGGTGAAAGATAACAAATACAGCTTGAGGCCAGTACCTGCTGCGTTGCTTCCCTGTTTATCACCAGTGATTTAAGGACAGCTCTCCCACACAGAGAGGCTGCAGTCTTTTCTCTTTGGTAGCTTTGCTCCCGTGTTCAGATCACCTATATAACCCACAAGGAAGTGTTCCTTTAGGTGCACACCAGCCTCAGGTGAGATGAAGCACATTAAACCCAGCTGTTAAAGGTAGTGGCACCCTATTTCTTGTTGCCTTTTTGGTTTTTTTCATCAAAGGATTGTCCTCAACTTGCTTATTTTTGACCGAATACTTGCAGTAGGTTTGTGGCCAAAGTCCGTCAGTAAGGCTTGTGTCAAATGTGGAGTCCAGCCTTGGTCTCTGTTACCTCCGTGTCAGTGCAAAAGGTAAATGTGTCCTCTGCTACATTTCAGACATGGTGCAGTTAAAATGGAGACGTAGCTTTGGGGTTTCTGTTAGAGCCAAACCAAGTTCTACAGACTGTTGCAATATATCTTTTCACTGCTTCAGCCATGCCATCTTTAAAAGGCAATTTACTGGTGCCTTGTGGTGTGTAGAGTTTACAAGGCTAATCTGTCCCCAGTTACATGACAGAACCTTTGATAAAGCAGCAAGTGTCTCATATTAGACTAAACTGAGTTCAGAATGCTTTATAGGGTGATTTAATATACTGGATTGAAACAGTTACATTTTTAAGTGACTCTAAAAACTGAGGATTTGAGCAGCTATAAATAACTAAAGGGCTAACAGTGGGCACCAACATCTATTTTCAAGAGTTCTGATATTTCCATTCTAAGATGTTTGTGTCTTCGAGAGAGGAAGGAGGCACACACTCAGAACCATAAGGAGCAGATTTTACTGTTGGATTGTTTTGCAATCTAGAATAATCCATTGCTTTGAACAGGTGTGAGCTGGTTTACCTGAAGGAATTAATCTGCAATCTTTTCCATGTAAAAAATTATGCAGTACCTTCCTTGGTTCTTTGTGCTAGGACAGTTTATTTCTGGTAAGGTGTTGAGTTCTTTAGGATAAAAGTGGAATGAACAATGCGTGTTTATTGTTGGTATAATTGTGCTGTCACTGTTGTAAAGTTAAAAAGCAGCAATTATAGGTGAAATCTGAAAGCTGTTTCATAATTTCACTTGTGCGACACAACTCCTCACCAGAGATTGTAGCCATGGCAGCAGTGGCTGCTGCACTGCGTGAACAGCAGACGTGTAGGTGCCTTCCCCTCAGTGAAACTGAGAAGGTTTATAGCGATTTTTGTTAAGTACAAAGTTTTTAAAACTCTCTTTAAAAAAAAAAAAAAGAGAATGCATTTCTGTTTCCTGTCTTATGATACGAAATAAACTAGGGATTAATAAAACAATACTGGATATGGATGCAGGAAAAAGCAACTGGCATTTACATCATTTAGCTATGATGTGGCCCTGCTTCTTCCATAGTTTTCTCACCCTTTTTTTGTGCAATCAAATCCCGGCTGAATATCTCAACATGAACATGAATTGGAAACAATACAATACAATGATAGATGAACCTACCACTTTGGAAATCTCTGTTCCTGCGTTACATTTAAGGCCTGTAATACATTTTTAACCCTTTTCCTTTTTAAGCGTCTGTGCTGGTCATATTCTCTCACTCTCACACACTCATTCATCTGAATAGAGTTCTCTCAAAGAATCACTTTTCATCCATGGATTGCTTGTTTGAACAAGATAGTTAAGATTAAGTGATTCACAGGTTCACTTGGATCTGTTTATCTGAATTCAGAGGAGGGTCAAAATCTTGGCAAATCACAATATTAGATATATTTACTTTTAGAAATGGCAAATATGCTATTTTTATATTTTTTTCTTCCTTAGCTGCTGAGAAAAGCAGAACTAAATACCAAATGCTTATGAGGCTTCAAGTGAATGCCATATATTTGTGTAATTTTTATACTTGTAAAGCCACAACAAACTGTGCATAAATATTCCTTAATACCAGCAGCTAGGAGATAAATTGAAAATCATACATATATACACACACAGGGGAAAAAATGAAGGGTCTAAAATATAGAAGGAGAAGGACAATTGAACTGAGAAACAGAGGTGTAATAACAAGCTCTGGAGTTCCTATGGAATTGGAATTATGTAGTTCAGAAATATCATACACCTGCAGTCATTCCTCAGACCATTTAGAGCCATTTGGAAAGTCATCAGTAGAGCAGCATAGTGAATAGTAAGATAATCCTTAAATTAAATCCAAATTAATTCTGTCTGAAAAATTAATATAGCTTTGTAGCACTGTAGTAGTCTTCAGTCAATTCCAAATATGCAGAGCATTATGCAGAAAGGTCATCTCATTTCATGAGAGTATTTGCTGCATTAAAGTTCGATTTTGTCTGATTTGGAATGAAATTCCCTTTATTTTCAGTTTTCTATGAAAGGGGACACCTGAAGTTTTTCAGCCAAAAAGGCAGGTTCTGGTACTTGGATATTTTTGTCCTTGACTTTGGGGAAGTTTGGTTGATTTGCTGCCCCAAATCTATGGATTTTTTGAAAGGCTAGCAGTTCCAATTCAAAATGTTCTATTGAGACAGAATAAGAGCTGTTCGTCTGACAGGAAGCAAACACCAAGGTTTGGGTAAGATAGACTGGTTTGTTTTACATTTTTTGGTTTTTGGTTTTTTTTTTGTTCATCTGTAAACTCCTTATGTTTTCTCTCTTAAATGGTAACTGTATCCAGAAATCCTGTATGAGACTAATGCCAGTGTATGCAACCATGCTATGCACATGTTCTTGAGGAGGTAAACTAAGCAAGAATGTCTTAATATATGGAAGACAATTCAAAAAGTTGTAGTGAGATTAGTTTCAAAACTGAGGGGGTTTGAAGGTGGTGTTATATCACCTGAAAATCTTAGAGTTGTAAGTCAAGCAAGTGTCCAGTGAGCAGGGAGAAAGGTGGTTCCACTCATGTTTCTTTGTGTATGTGACTGAACCATGGCCAGTATATCCCCTCAATATCATCTCCATCAGCCGTCCCTTTTCTCTCATAGTAAAAGATGTGAAAATGAAGCAGCTGCAAATCAAAAATGCAACTGTAGTGAGTCTTAGTACTGTTTCCTCTAAGTGCAACATATCATGTAAAAGTAAGAATTTTTCTTTTTGGCATTAGGCTTTGAAAGTAGCTCTTGGCATGAATTGGGAAACAAAACTTCAGTTAGTTTTCCAGAGTTTTGATTTTGTCTTTCCGTAGCTGCTGGTTCTATGCTACCAATGCTTTGGCATTACACCTGTCTCCATTTGGTTTGTACAGAGCATTGTATGGTGAGAACTTGATGCATGATAAAAGCCTTTATCTCAACAGCAGTTAAATCATAATGTGTTCTGACATTGCTGTTGTTAATAGTCACCTGTGTTGCTTTGTTCCCTCAGCTTTCCCTGTTGGAAGATGTGGGCTTTGGTGGTGTTCTACTTTATGTTGATCCTTGTGACTTACCAAAGACGACAGATCTTGCTGGTAAAGCTTTTATGGTTTCCTTGAATGGTGGAGGAGATCCATCAACCCCTGGCTATGCCAGTATTGGTAAGTCCTGTTCAAGGCCTAGTGGACATTTTCATTCTCTGCAGATTGTTAAGTATGGGAGTTAAAACACTAAACCAAATCCTGCCTGAAATGGAGGCTCTGTGTAAGGGAGCACTGTGTAAATGTGGCTTAAACAGTGCAATCCACTCTCAGAAGTGCTTTGAGCTCTTGACACTAAGTCTGCACTCTAAATAATTTATTTTATTGCTTTTTGTATTTGAATATTTACACACTGAACCATTATTGCTACCTGTTTGTTCTTATCCCATGAAAAAAAGGCTGTGAAGTACTAATTCAATGATTTCTGAGCAGGTTCCATGGGATCTGTCCTCACTGAAAGAAATATTCCCTTCATTCTGTCTTCTACTTATATGGTGTTGTTCATGGAAACTTCTGGTCTATAGGTGCAAATGCAATGTGATGAGACATTTATATTTGAAAAGTTTTGAGTAAAATATAATGTTTATAGTGTTTATGTGCATTATCACTTGAATAGGATGTGTTCATTTAGCCTTGCCCCAGTTCTGCATGGATAGACTGGGTTATCAATTATGCTTCTCTAAATACAGGTATTTTCAAAGGATGTGAAAAAAAGAATTGATTTCAGGGAATGGCAGTTTTACATAATTTTGCCTTTTATTTTTGCAAAGCAATGCTAACAATAAACAGAAGCAGCAGCATATTTGACTTGTATGTGCTACTTAAATCTCCAATCTGGCAGTTCAGTGAATGTGTGTTCTGCTTCTCTGCAGCATTTTCAGCTTTACAGCCTTTTTTACTATCTAACTATTTGGAAATGTATTAAGCAGCAGTCTATGAGTTTGTGACAAGGCTTCATCAAGAATATTTTGTCCGGTTACTAGCTCAGACATCTAAAGTCTGACTTGAATTGGCACTAAATCAACTGAGGCAGTGCTGAGATACTTCATGACTAGAATGGCAGAAAATAGAAATATTTGCCTGGTTGTCAAAGAAGGGTGTTAGCTATTCACAGCATGAATGCCTTGACAGCTCAGTGGGAAAGAAATTGCACATTTTCTCAATGTCTCAGCGTACCTGACCCAGTGTTCTTAAAAGTGCCCTGGGAGCTACAGAGGTAAATATAACACTATTCAAGCTTTATTCTTGCTCATTTCATGGAGCTATTTGAACAACAGTTTGTCGTGTATCTGTCTGGCTGACTCCTTAATGTTTTATTTACCCTGCATGAAAAGTAGAGCTAATTAAAACAGATACGCCAACATGAAGATGCCACTTCAGTGTCTAAACCTTCTGTGTTGGGTTTTTGTCAGTAAACGATCTCATTGGCAGTGTGCATTCCAGTCTCCAGTTTGGGAAAAAGGAGCTTGATTGTATGGAGAATGATGTTATAAGTACATTGGTGGCTGAAAAAGAAGCCTTAGTGTGGCTTGGCTGTGGTTTTAAATCTGTAATCAATGTTCATAAGCAGGTGGAGGGCATGATATTCTGAAATCATTTCTAATTTGATCATTGAATGCAATGATGAGCTGGAGAAGGCTCAAAGGAATAGTTGGGGAAACTCTTTTGTGTGGCTCTGTCACTGGAAGGTAGATCAGATGGAAGTGATTTCTGTCTTTCTGATAATGATTTGTCCTCGGACTCTCAACCAACGAGCTTAGAGGTGGCTTATGCCTGGGCCAACACAAACACATCTGGAGTGCAGGCTTTTCTCTGAGGGATGTGCTTGCGCATGCTGTAGTTAAACTGCCTAAGTGTGCAATAAGAGAGCCAAAGAGCCCAAGTTGCCCCTTTCGCTTTGATTCACTGAGTATAATTTACACTACAAGAGATTTTATTGGAAGCTCCTGCTTAAGTTATTGGCATATCTTTAACACCATCTGCACTTCACACTTTGCCAGCAGAACTGTTACTATCACAATCCTACCACCATTTTCCCTTTTGCTAGGAAATTCCTAGTAAAATGAGTGATCCAAACCTAGTCTTGTATTCAGAGATTAAAAGGTAGGAAACTTGTATTTTCACGTGGCCGCCTATATTTCTCACCTTCTTTTAGTCTGAAATCGAATTTCTCTGTGGTATCAGAGTACTGGAATGTTTCGGGTTTTTTCCTAGAAAAAAAAGTCTTCAGGAAATGATATAATTTACAGATCTTTTCTCAAAGTTGACAACATTTTAAAATGGGATTTATGTAATAGTTCAGAGAGAATTTTGGAGTTCTCATGTGGTTTCTGCTGAAATTTTCTGTTTCATGAAGATTAAATGCTGCACTTCTGCATATGAATTATTTTGAATGTATAGGAGTAGCTTGAGGATGGGTTTGAGATGCCAACTACCTATGAGTGGAATGATTTTATTGATCTCTCTTTAACAAAGGGGAAAAAGTGATGATGAGAAGGGGAAGTGAACAGCACTTATGTAAAAGTTTCTCCAGCTCTGTTTCATAATTTAATTCTTCTATTCTTAAGACTCTTCAGTTTCTGTGTCATCTTGGTCCTGAAACAATCATATGAGCCTTTGTGATCAGCAGTTTTGTCTGTGATTCTGATTACCAAAAACTAGCGTCCTTCATTTTTAGAAATCTTTCTTCCTTTTTCCTGCTTTTGAAATGACACAGACCCAGGGGGTGAAACTCAAGGAATTAATGATTTGGGATTACAAAGCTTGAGAGGAAGAGAAGAGACATACATGGTAAAAATTTATCCTGAAAATGAAGTTTAAAATAATAGCATAAAACTTGAGTGATTTCCCCATCTACTTTTCTTTTTCCATTTTGGCTTTTTGACTGCTGCACTTCCTCTCACCCACCTTTGTATGGCAGACACATATTAGATTTCTCCATCACTAGACTTCAGAGCTGTTTTAAATCAAATTTGTTTCTGCACAGGAAATGGCTCAGTAAACAAAAATATGGATAGAATCTATTTGTCAATCCTAGTATGTAAATAGAAAAAGTGGCATTATGATAAGCATTAAGAACCCTGCCCATGAGATAAGGTGCCTCATAATAGAATCCCTATCTGTGCAGTGGGGGAATAGAAAATATTTCATGAAAAATTCAGATGGCATCATAGAAAATACTGTGAGCTTAAAATTGCTTAAATATAACAGCTGTAAAATACAATCTCATGGTATCAGCTGGAGTTTCAAGTGTAATGTTGTTCTGGAGAATTGTTATGCAGAGGTTATGCAGTAAGAAAAAGAGGTATATTCGGAAATAGTCTGTGCCTCAGGTCATTGTTAACAGCTTTTCATGTGAGCCATATTATAGGAATTTGGGTGAAAATCAGTAACACAGGGGAGAATGCACAGTGCCCCTATAATTGGGAATAGTGACCATTACTGACACGAGCATTCCTCAAACATTGCCCTGCAGGCCACAGCTGAGATCATCAGCAAAGTCAGTGATGCTGCTGAAAACATATTTCAGAAAGGACAAGAATGCTGGACAGGAAGGGAAGCAAAGCTGAGGCTGGAAAAGGCAGAGCAGAGGTGCTGCTCCAGTCATTTTGGTTTTGTTTCTCACTATCCTATCTGTTTTAATTGCCAGTTGCTGACACTGTTTTGCCCATGATGATGATAAATGATGTGTCTGTATTTACCATGATCTATGATTTTTTTCCATCATATTTCCCCCTTATCCTCTTGAGTAAGGGGAGTGAGAGCACAGCTGGGTAGGTGTTTGGAACCTGGCCAAGGTTTACCCACCACACTCTGTTCAACTAAAGTTGAACACCAAGTATGTATCATAAAAAGCCCATGGCATTTACCTCTTTAGTCATAGCATTCTCTAATGTAGCTTAGCAAGTTCTTCCACAGAAAACTCAGGGAACTGCTACCGCTGCTTGGAGTGTGGGCAGTAGGGACATGCTGGCATGGAAATATGTGCCTACTTTATTTTCAGTCAGCCCTGGGATTCTGTGTGTTTGGGTGTGTCCTGCTTGATAGTCTGAGTTTGTCCTTACTGTCCTTTACTCCATGATATTTTACTCCTCTGAAGAAACCAGCCAAGCAGAAGTGAGCTGGAAAATAGCACGTGGTGTAGTGGTTTTAACCATGCATATGCAACATATGTTCTAAAATGTTTTGTTATAAATCATCATGACTTTTTACAAGATGTCCTCAGCCCTGGTTTGTCTGTTCCTTTCAAGAACAAAACACAATGACAAGAATATATTTTCTGTGCTTGCCTTTGCAGCTGTTGAAATGAGTTTGGGAATATTTATTTTTTTCAAAATGTGTATTTACTTTCTGCTAATAACATCAGATAAATGCCATGTGAAGATAATGTGATGTAAAATGACTGTCTACATTCTGGTGTCTGGTATTTTATTTTCCTTAAGGACAGACTGAAGCTGGGGACGAAGAAAAGCTCAAGTTCCATATTATAATTTAAGGATGTGTATGTATATATGTTTACAGGTACTCTTGATCATTTTGTTTTGTATATATGACATAATTTTAGTGGTTGCCTTAAAAAAATCCCCACACTTTATCATACCAACTACGCTGCTCTGTCTGATATACTGTGTTATTTTCTGTATGAAGAAGAATCTGTGCTCTGTGCAATAGAGAGGCAAATCTTTGGAAAATACTGGCTTTTGAGTAGTGAACAGAGTAAGTAATAATTTCAGCAGATTTTCAATAATACATATAGCAGTAGGGGCTCAAAAGGTATCTGAATCCATGATCTACCTCTTCAGATTTTGCAGGATGTAATGAAGCAACTGAATTTCTATGTAAGTACCAAATTACATACTCTGAGGCTTTTATGGATTTGTGGTTTTTAATTTTTCCTCCTGTTCAGCTTTGGTAGTGCATTCATTTTAAACTGAGAGAATTAGTTGGACATCAAGATATTTTAGGCTCACAGGTTTGAATGTTTGGACTTCTGTATTGTTTATCAGATATCACTTTGTCCATAATTTTATATTGAGGGGAAGAAATTTTAATTAAAAACACTGTGATTTTATCCATTAGAGTATTAGAGGAAGAGAAATCGCTGCCAGTGGTACTGCAATAACCTGCTAGGAGTGTTTGTATCATCTGACTCTTGCAAATGCCATACTGAAACTTTTCTCAGTTTCAAACAGAAAATGATGAAAAAATGTGAATTTCTAAGAGAAGTGGAATGTACTAGTGGTGAACACCAAATTATTTGAAAACAACAAATCGCTTCCTATGCTGCAAAGTTAGTTCAATGGAAAAAATGCTGACTAAATGCTTCCTGATGCCTTATAAGTTGGAGAGGACTTCTCAGTATTTCTGACATTTCAGACAGTTTCAAACTACTATGAAACAGCCTTGATTCACTACAGAACATTTTCCAGTGAAGCCACTTTTTCTCCCGTCCAGCAAATCCAGCATTGTATATGGTGTCCAGATTAGACTTTTGGAGCTATTCAATTTGCAGGTGAATTGAGCATATTTAAATCTTTTGTCCAATCATGATTGAAACTAACCCTGCTGTAGCTTTACTGACATGGTGTTTCAGGCCCACATAATTTGTGCAAATGAGCTGATTTATTCTGTGCTCATCAAACAGCACTGCATGGCAGTGAGTCTGTCTGCTGCCTTGCAATCTGCTGCTACAGAATGCCTGAGGATGAAATCAGATGCGTCTTCATGGGCTGGGAATTTGGGATAGGGGCTGATTTTTATAGCATCAGGAAAGTTTTTTGAGGACTCCCTTGCACTCCCATATCCATCTCCTGGCTGTGCATGGGAATAATATTATGAAGCAGATAAGAGCCAAGACAGGATATTGAGGAAATACTTCGTGTTTGTGGATGAGGAAAGGAATTACTTTTGTTTGCAAAGGCAGAGGGGTGGATAGTTTGGTTTTTGCTCATGTAGAACTATATAACAATCCATTTTAAGAGCAAAAAAAGCTCTAAACTCACTGTCAGCTCGAGGCCAAATTTATTTACCATGTGCTCTGTGAGGAGTCATTTGCTACATAACACCCTTCTCTGGCATCACTTCTAATCTTGTATCTTTTCATAGCCTTTTCCAGTGGCTTTATCATGTTTCAGGTGGGGGGTGTTTCCTTTCAGAGCCCAGTTCATCTAATGTTACTCGAGATTTTTCCATCCAGCAGTGTCTGGCTGATGGGCAGGAAAGTTTCCCAGTGTTACTACCTGAAATCTGAGATTATAGCAAAGTGCATAGAAATAGCAAACCAATACAGTCCCTTTCAGGGTTTGGTAATTGCAGCCTCTAAACGCATTTCTTTGTTCACTGCAACTAAAACACTTGTGGACTTTGTTTTGTAGGCTCCAAAACTCTGGTTTTCTTTTCACAATAAAACAACCTGTGTCCTAGGCAAACTTTTCTTGTACTTCTGAGTTGATTCTTATTATTACCTCCTTCCATTGCGGGTGATATATTGTACATTCTGAAAACTGATACCTGTCAAAATTCAAAAGATTCCCTACAAATAAGACTGTTAAGGCATTTTAGATTTAAAACTGGCTGTTAATTTTTCAGTGAAGGCTTAGGTTTAGTTAAAGGAAATGCCAGGTGGCAGAATGTTTTGGGGTTTTTTTCCTGAATTTAAGCTAAATTTAGTGGGCTTTTAAGTGTTAATTTAGTTTGCTGTTCAGAAAGGAGATTTTGAAAAGCTATTAATTTCAGGGGTTTTTTTAAAAAAATTGAACTTTTCTGTGTAAAAGTTGAAATATAAGGAAGAGGTAAAAGGGTTAAGTGATTGAGTAATTTTAACATATTGGGCCCAAATCATTATTAGTTGTGCCTTTTTCCTAATTGATTTTGTATGCACTAAGCAAGAGTTTTGGAAACAACTGTTTTATTCAAGCATGTTGCTAAGATGGCACATCAGAGTAAAAGGTAGACATTTCTGGTAGGTTGTACCAGTTACTAATGCTGCTGTAATTGCCAAGCACACAACTGGCTCAAAGTACAAACTCTGGTCAGATTCAACCCATAATTTTGTGCAAAGGGAAAATGTCAGAACTAGACTGATTATAAAGCAGTTTAGATACTCATATATATATATAGTAAATAGTGTGTGTGTCTATATATATATGTATAAATAAAAGGATTATATTTGCTAATAAAGCTTAGCTGACTTTGCCATGGATTTGTGCTTCTTTGTAATACCATGGCATTTTATTTTCCTAGTGCTCCTGTGCTCAAGTTGGGATACTAAATGTAACTCTTAGATATTGCAGTTAACACCTGCAAGTGCACCTGCACAGTATCAAGAGCACCATAAAATCAGCTGCCTGATTGTTTAAGCAATTAAAGATATAATTAGTTTTATAATTGAATTTTTTTCCTAGTGCAGTTTGAATACTGAAAGCCAGAATAAACCAAACCATCTTTAATTTGACTTGCTCTCTGTTCCAGCCCACTGCTTTACCATACCCAGCAGCTGCATAAAAAAGATAATAGCACCTTTTCGTGCTTTCAGACAGGTAGGAACTCCCCCAGAAGAAAACCTAATCATCTTAAAATGGAGATGTGGAAAATATTTTATGGTTGCATAAATGTGTGCTATCATATTGTATAGTATAGATCTGCAGAATACTAAAATGCATGAGTAATTCACTCCACTTTGGGGACACAAAGGAATTCTCTGCCTGGGGAAACTGAGAAGAGATGGAGAGTGGGAAAGAGGAGAGTCTGTTGTGATGGTTTAGTTGGTTAGCTAAGGACATCATGAGTGGTGAAGGAAGCTTATGAGACAACATGGTAAATGTACATCAGATGTGGTCAAAACCATCTAAACATGCTGGGGACTTGATTTCAGTGACTGTGCTCCAGAGCATGGTGGGTCATGGAGTGGCTGAGATGTCTCCAATACTGATGTTGGTAAAGGAACCACTGACCTCAGCACAGGAGGAAAGACTAGAGCAAGTTGCCTGGCTCAATGTCCAGTTTTGTTTTGAGCATCTCCAAGCACATGCCAAAGCCTCTTTGAACCTTTTCCAGTGCTTGGCCACCCTCACCATAAAATAGATTTATTTTAGGTCAGGTGGAATTTGCTGCTATTTCATTTTGTGCCTGTTGCCCCTCCTGCATTCCCTGAATACCTCTGGACATTAATCTGGTTCCATCTTCTTCCACACACTAATACACCCAAGGGTGGTATTGGTCAGCTTTGCTGCCAGGACACATTTTTGTTTTGTGCTTGACTTGTTGTCCACCAGGATCTGGAGGTATTTCCTGCCCAGCTATCAACCCCCAAAGGGTACTGGTGCATTGGCTTATTCCTCCCACATATGAGGCACTGTGTTTCCTTTTGCTGAATGTCATGAGATTCTGTCAGTCCATTCCACCAGGCTGTTGAGATCCCTCTTAATGACAGCACACCCCTCTGGTCTATCAGCCTCTCCTTCCAGTTTTGTCTCATCTTTACTTTTGCCAGTCATCTCACTGGGCTATCAGGTTGCTGAGACAAGATTTACTATTTGTAAATCCATTCGTTCTACCCCAGTGACTTTCTTGTCACCTCTGTCTTATTTGCTGCTCTGTCACCCTCACATCAACTAAGGTATGGCTGATCCCAGATCCACTTTCTTGAAGGTGATGAAAATGTTTCCCTTGTTATATCCTCATGGGCATCTTCCCATCACCATGAACTTTCTGAGATTTTTATGGTCTCAGTGTGACATCCACGAGCTCCCTCATCATTTGAGATTGCCAGCCCTGGTGAGTAAATTTGTTTTCCTCTAACCAGTGCTCTCTCCCTCTATCAGACTGCGCCATATCACAAGTTACACTTGTTATTGCAGTTTGGATGCTGAAGGCTCCTTGGGTATGCTGGAATATGGCCTTGGAAAATACCTTTGGAACAGGAAAGAAGTGAGGCATTGTGTCCAATGGTCAATGGATGAGTGGAGCTTCCTCTGCCTGGTTAACCTCCACTGGATGGTCTTTAGGTGTGATGTTATGAACCACTGTGGACAAGTTGCCTGGGTGCACTCAGTATAACTGGAGTTGTAGAGAGTTCTTGGGTAAGGGACATGATAATTTACTGTTGCTGATACAAAGCTGCAAGACTTTTATGCAAGTGACTGCATCGGTTTTGATGTACATGAGTTCTCTCTCCCACAAAATCAATTTAAAATGCTCTGGTGTTTCCTCTATGAAAACATGGAGCTTCATTTTGGAAAAGGAATAGTATTGGAAAAAATTATTGGAGGTAGGGATGGTCAAGGGCCAGCTGTGCAGTAGCAGAGGATTTCACAATATCTCTGGCTAGGAGGGACTCACAGGTTTCAAAGCTCGTTTCTTCAGTGTTATTGGAGTGTCCTGCATGCAGTGATGCCAGTCAATATTTGCTGTGGGATGGATACAATGCCAGGATGAGAAGCAGTCAGTTTGTTGCCAGATGCTTTTGTTATCTGACATGTTTTTCATGGGTAAAACCAGGCAGTGAGAAAGATTTGAATACACCTTTCAAACTTTGATAACTGTTTCAATTTCAATTAGGACATATTTTTGCACAAAATGTGTATAACTTCCAATACTTGTTATGTGGTGATTTTAGAGAGCTGACAGGTGGGTCTATTGAGTTAGTGGGGGAAAAAAAAAAAGAGTGAAGCCTCTTGGGTTATTTAAAACCTCATCGAAGTCATAGATCTTTTAGAATAATGATATAATGATTTGCATATTTATTTAAAATATTGTGCTATAGGGACCACGCTTTACAAAATATGTAATGAACAAATTAGGCAGCTTGTGCTGCCTAATTGGGAGAGGATTTTTTTTTTCTTGTAGCAGATGTCAGCTAAAGCTGACACGTGGTGACAATCTATTCCTTTCCGGTGTAATGCTCATAACAAGGAGACTAATTTTAGAGCAGCTGGCCTACTCATGTTTTAAAATGCCTAAGTTTGTGGGGTTTTTTTCCTTCATATCCAAGCATCATTGGTCTTTCAACTAGTCCACTGTGTGATTCCTGCCAAGCCTAGTTTAAGCCATGACTGCAAGGGCTTTTCATCAGTGTTTTGCATACTCTGGGAGAACTGAAGCCACACATTGCCAAGACTTCAGCATTTAGAACATGGACAGTAGTAATTTTTGCATATTATAAAATCTATTTTGCTTACTTTAGTAGTGAATGAAGTGTAAAGGTAAGCCAAAACTTAGAATTAATTCCCTGGTGTGTTACTCTGTTCCCTCCCAAACCTGCTGCACTAACTGGCTATTGAGTTTTGCTGGTAAGAGGCAAAATATTTCTCTGGTCGCCAGTATTATATGCTGCTAATACACTGAAAAAAGAGATACAACACCTGGCATGGACTGTCTTGAGGAAAATAGGATTTGCAAAGCTAGTATGAGTGGAATATGGCTTGAGTTAACATTAGGTGACTCGTGTAAGGAGAGTTGTATAAAGTTTATGTGGATAATTTCATAGAAGTATTTTTTGTTTTTTCCTAAAGGTGTGGGAGTGGGAAGCATGAAATCCAGTAATACCAAAAATATGGGGACTAAGTAGTTACTACTGTGTTTGATTAATTATACTCTGTAATCATGTTTGATTTGTAAACCTCAGGTCCTTCAATGCTTTTAACCTTTTTTTTAACAGCAGCATTTTGGTTTTTAATTGAAAGCATTGCCTTCTGAGCATCAGGTACTGGACCAGGTATCCTGCCCAGAAGTGCAGCTTGACTATTGTTAAATAAATAAATTTAAAAATCCCAAACGGAATGCAAATGAGGAAAACGTGCATGGATTTTAGGTAGGTGTCACAATTGTTAGGCATTACTTACACTTTTTACATTAATTTTGTTTGTTAGTATAACACATCAAAGCATAGAATACAGGTATGGTTACAACACTTAGGAGCAGTAGTCTGGTCAGCAGTGTTTTCCAGAACTTACAGCTCCAGTTTTATTTTTTGAGTTCCTGGCAATCCCATCTTGTTAGGCAAAACACATCTTGTGTTTCAAGATCTGGGTTTATCCTCTGATTTACACAATGGACCTGTAATTCTGAACTCTGAAGCCCTGATTTAGAAGTCAGTGCTTTAAGATAAGACTTAGTTACATCTCTCATTTGCTTTCCAAGTTGAAAAGCTGAATGGCAAATCCTATAATAGATTTACAAATCCTAAAGCATATGTAGAAACACTGCAAAAGATTTACAAATTGTAACATAAAGCTCAACAAAGTAATTTTTTTAGCTAATAGAAATCTATACTCATTTCTAAGTTAGAATCTCTGTGATCCTTCGTGAATTTTAGTGTCTCTGCTGTTTTGGATCAGGTTCTTTATGATTTGTTTCTACAGGATTAATGTTTATTAAAATACTTTGTCTTGATTTCTCCTTCATCTTTGTAGAGTAAAATCAAGTTCAAAAACATCATGCTCTGAACAGAGAGGAGTTGCCATTCACAGAAGCTGCTACAAAAACTGTTCCCTGATGGTCCTGTTATCAACTAAACCTTGCATGAAACTGCTGTGATTTTGTGAGATGTTTCTCTGTGCACACTCACTGTGGAGCAGTTTGTGAGCAGACATTTTAATGCCTCGTAGTGCCTTAAAAGGAGGAAATGCCTAGCTCTCATTTTTCATTGGTTTTTTTTACCTTTATTATGTTTTGAATGTATGAGTACTGTGAATACTCGACTTACTGTTGGAGGCAAACAGTGGAACAGAGTGCCCAGAGAACTTGTTTCCCAGAGAAGACACACAAACCCCATTGAGGCCTGAGCAATTTGATGTGACCCCATTTTGGGCAGTGTCAGGTTGGACTGGATGATCGCCAGAGGTCCTTTCCCACCTGAACTGTTCCATGATTCTGTTGGCAGGTAATATTTTTAGAATAAATTCAGCCTGGCAACCAGTTTTTTGCTGACACAGATATTAAGAAAAACTAACAATATAAGTGATTTCTGACAGGATGGCCTAAAAGAACCTGGAAACTCTGACATGAAGCCAGAAAGCCCCAGAGTTGTTATACCTTTAATGTTCTCCCTTATAATCCAGGTGATAAGTGCAGTAACACTTTTGGAGAAGATGTCTGTATGATTAAAAGTGAAACAAAATACTGAACTCAGTATAAGAAACGAGGCCTGAGCAGATTCTGCATGGCTTTCTCCATGTTTAAATTCTGATCCAAAACATTAATCAACAAAATGAGATGTTCATTTTAACTAGATCTCCGCTTTTTTTGAGTCAAGTATCGTGGAATTACTGTATTATTTGAATCATCTCATTATCAGCTATGTCATATGTTTCATTTCCTGGTCTTCACTCTTAACAAGAGTTTCAGGGCTAAAAGGTGTCCTCATGACACAGATATCTTTGCAAATTTGCTGATTATAGCTTACTGAAAATATTTAGGGCTTCAAAACAGAAGTTTAATATTTTAGCAATTATTATAATGGAAATTGCCTCAAACTCAAACATGTGTTGTATCTGTCATTTATGAAGGTGAATTTAAACTCATGTTGGAATTATTATTT
>VWZD01009772.1:1655762-1998711 GCA_013396695.1 Sakesphorus luctuosus
GGGGGGAGAATAAATCAGAGGGAATAAAAGAAAATGAATGTTAAATAAATACCCATAAAATATACAGATACAGACCTGGGGCACTAATGTGTACTGGGCAAGATTTCTGTTCAAAATATGAAAACATGGATTTCCCTTTTAGCTAAAAGCTGATGGATTTTTTTTTCATATATCCACACTTAAATAAGGCAGAAGAAAGAATCTATGGTCTTAAATTTCAGTGAGGAAAAGGATGGTTTATTTTGAGCTTCTCCTGAACTGCATTAGTAGAATTTACCCAGCAATATTCAATATGATTTAGGGTTTGAAGGAGCACTTTTACAGCTGAACTACCTTTCTTGTTCCAGCTGTAATTGCGCCCATACATTGTGTTTCTGACTGGATGTGGGTGCCAATGTCAGTAGTGTGCCTGTGGTGATTTGAGTGTGAGACCAATTAGAAGCACAAATGGGTAATTAGAGCCCCAATATATTTACATAGTGTATAGCAAATTCAGCTACTTCTGTTTCAGATTCTGCCTTCCTTGGTGCTGCCCTGTCAGGCTGTAGGATGATTCTACCTTCCTTGGTGCTGCCCTGTCAGGCTGTAGGATGATTCTGCCTTCCTTGGTGCTGTCCTGTCAGGCTGTAGGACACTTCTGAAAGGACTGTATTGGAGGAAATATATGTTGCAGCTTCTAACATTTCCTTTTGACACTGTCTACCCCAAATGAATAGATAAAGGTGCTCTCTGATTGTTATGGAGTGCTTCCTAAAAGATGCTGATGACTCTTCAGTCCATTGATCTGATTGAGGTTGGTGGCTGTTTAACATCTTGCACGTGTAATTTGCAAAAACTAAGCTTTATTCAGTAAATTATTCTCAACTAGAGACTGTTAACGTTCTAATTGCAGAGGGTGACTTGCTCATCCAGAAAAGTGCAATTCACAGACATCTCTGCCACTTACTTGGACTAAAGAGAGGAAGGAAATGCCTGACACCTGTGCAAGGAAAGCTTCAGTTGTTTCAGAAGTGTCAGGCAAAATGTCAGGCAGGTGACTTGTATGTTCCATTGAAGGTGTGTTTTTCTTACTCTTCCTTCAGTCATTTTCATTGAATTATCATCCCGTGTCCTTTATTTTTGTGTAGGTGAAGAAAACTTTAATGTCCCCACTGTTAAATGCTTGCCATAGATTAAATCCTCCTCACCTTTTTCAAATCCTTTGTTGCATTTTAGGCAACTGCTGGATTTTTTTGTTTGGGGGCTTAAAATTGGAACAATAATCCAGCTGAGGCTTTGTGTGCTTGAATAACTGAGCTGTGAATGTACCCCATGTAGGGGATTCACACTGCAGAGTTGCTTTCAGGAGAAAAATTTATTTGTGTATATGTGAAGGTACAGTGGGAAATTTTGCTTAGAAAACAGATTTTATGTCAACTTGGATGCTTCTTTTATATTCATTTATGCTCTTTAAAAAGTGCCTTTCAAAAACGTGTCTACATATTTTTGGGTTTGCTTAGAGTTAAAAAAGTAGAGCTAGTGGATGTACTAGTTCTTCAGGATATTATTAGACAGGATATTATTTCTGGATGGTGCTGGAAATCCTTGCTAATTACTGGAAAGTCTGATAATTAACAAGTGCGTTTAAATGTATTTACAATTTAGTCTTGATAATGATCACAGTTAGTTTAGGGTTAAGACAATTTTGATTAAATTTATGATGTTCAGTCTGGAGAACTAATTTCAGCATCAGTTGTGAAATGTGTGACTATAGTTAAGGGCAGTAAGTACCTGTGTTTCTGTTCATCTAAGAAAAGCTTAAATTATTTAAGATTAGGGGAAACTTTATCACCTCTGGCCAATGTACTTCCAAGTTTGGATTTCTTTGGGTAACATTTTTCAATGTCAAATTTCTACTTAACTGCCTTCAAGAGTTAAATTATCCCATGACCAGCTTTGCATGTGTCTTATGACCTCAGGGTGGATGTGCACTGTGGTATTTCATTTTCATCTCTTTTATCCCCTTGGCTGTAAATGTACAAATGTCTTTGTTTGCCTCACCATCCTGAGCAAGGATTCCTTCTTCTTGCTTCCTTCATTCTACACAGAAGAAATAAAACATTAAATGCAGATCTCTTGTGGCTTTCCTCTACTATGCTATGTATAGTTAAAAAACAAGGAGCAAAAGCTATTTTAACTACCATGGTAAATACTTTTGGGGGTTAAAGTCCTTTTGTTCTCACTGGAAAATGGTTTTGCATTTTATAAAAGCCCAAATACACACTGAAGAGTTATGTTCCGGACAGACATGAGATTATTTGCTCCTTTTTTCAAATTATGGATGGAGAAAACCCCGTGTCACATATAAACAGTGTTTGCAAAGGTTATACTATAGTATTTAATGAAAAATAAAAATCACTAATTTCTTAGTCAACTGAGATTAGTCTTTAAAGTAAAAATTTCAGTAGACACCTGTCATTCCTTTTTTGAGGATAAAAATAATGGAGGGGTCCCTAAAACCAGAGATATAGTCTAAAGTTCTGGCCATTTTAAAGTTTTTAAGAGTTTGCAGTTGACTTTAGACTCAGAATTCAGTCAGAATTTTCCACCTCTGAGTTACTGCAAGGTCAAGTTAATAAAGATAAAAAATGTCACATCTGTGTAGCTGGTGCAACAGCATTTCAGAAAATGATTTGAAGTTGAGTGTTTGGGAATTAATTCAATTTGCCAATGCATGTCCACACATCCTTCTCTGCTGTCATTACCTCTGCTTATATTATTTTCTCTATTATCATACAGAGCTTGTCTTCCTTTTGGATTAGATGCTGTTTCCTGGCAAGACTCAGTAAAATCCCACTGAAATACAGAGGGAGCTCATTATTTTCCCTTTGGAAAAAGTTGTTGTTAGATACACTGCAACAGCTATATTTGATTATATTCTTTAGTCTGATGCTCAAATGCTATTTTGTCTACAGTTGACTGAGTTTTGATGCACACATAGTAGTGCACCACTAGTGTAGAATGTTTCACATTGCATTTATTCATCCATCCACTCCTTGGTGGGATCTGCAGTATTAGTTCATAAAGGGATAATAATCTGTAAGCCCTGGCTAAACTCCTTTGGTGGTGTTGGCAGCCAAACTGCTGGCTAAGTTAGCCTTTGTGACCAACCTGAATGTGCCATTGGAAAGCAACCTGAGAAGGAGTTGGATTTTGGAAATATCAAACATAGCTGTATTATAATTCTCTGGATTCATAAGTGGGTGTAAATTGACTGCAGTAAAATTCTGATACTTTATGTTAGTAAATGACCTGATCCTGCAACTGTGAACGTACGTTCAGGTTATATAAGTCTTGTAACACAACACTGTACATTATTACCTAGAAAAGAAAGATTATCATAATGCATAACAGGATGTTTATATTTGAGGTCAGATGCTCAGCAATGGTTATCTTTTACATTTGTGTGCCATTAAGGCCTCCTGAAGTAAACAAGGCACAAGGAATTATTGAGAGACTTTGGGGTGAAACTCAGAGCTTAACCGCCTCCCACTGTGAAGTGGAGAAGAGGTGAAAAGTCTTACTATAAGGTAAGTTAGGAAAGCAATTCTTATGTGACATGTAAGAAATCTTAAATATTACAGGGAAGTTGCATAATCTGATATTTATTTATTTATTTAAAGAAAATTTCCTTCTAAGTTGAACACATGGCAAATTTAAGGTAGGTCAGAATGATTTTTCTTTGAAGTGAAATGAACTGAAAACTTGCATGGCTTTTGAAATCTTGAATTCCTTCCTTGCAGGTGTTTACCATTGTAAAAGCTTTGACAACAATTTCCACCCTTTTACTGGAATAAATTGCTTTTAAGAGAGCTTTTAGATTAGACTTTTAACTGGGAAAGGCATAAATGTATAAAAATCTCCACTGTCAAAGTATTTCCTGTTAGCCTGCCTGTCAAGTAACTAAGCTTGACTCAACTCTAGGCTTTACTTAAGAAGCCATTCATATGAATGTAGTGTGACAATCCATTTATGTTGATACAGGTTCCAGCTACAGATCCATGGAATGCAGCACTCCCTCTTCCTGCAGTGCATTTCAAATCCAGATTCACTGAATGTGGCAGCTTACCTGGCCTACAGGATTTCATTTTACTGTCCTGAACATAGTTACAGACACCTTCCAGAATGTACTTTACAAGCTCTAATCCTTAGTATTAGATGCAAATGCAGAGTTCTGGTGAAGTCTGAACTCTCTGGATGCTGGAATATTATTGATAAAAATGTTACCAGAATTAATTGGGATTTATTTTCTACTTAAATTGCTTTGTCATATTGCCATGGCAGGGGCAGGGCACATGTGGATTGGGTTAAGTGCCAAGTTCCAGCTTTGCCTTCTGAGGATATGGATCCATAGATACCTTCTAGACATTCTTTTTAGAGTACTGTTTACTTAAAATAGTCATTGTGATTAAAAATATTGTCCTGCTCTGGATCTTTCTCCTTCTCTCTCTCCAGCTGTGAAATACTATAAATTCTCTCACTGTGATTTAAGATTGAATGTTAACAGACATTTCTGTCTCGTGTATGTAGATATCCTTCTTGACCACTTGCCTGGGGTGTAATCCAGGGCCAATCTGATTTTCCTTGCACTCTAAATTGTATTGACATCAGCCTATCATGTAGTTTAATGGCAGTTGAACTTACTGGGAGCCTTTTGTTGTTTGGTTATTTTAGAAGTCTGAGTTCTGCACACTTCTTATAGTCTTTAATAATACCATTTCTACATGAGGAGCCTGAGCAGAGCAGTAAATGGAGCTGTACTGTTTTCTGTTGAACTCTGGACTTGCCAAGTTGCTTTACTGACTTCAGTCTCTTGAGTATTTTGGGGGAAATTGAAAAGCTTTCAGGTACATTTTTTTTCTTTTATTGTTTTATGCTAAGTCACTGTCATAATTATAGATAGGTCAATTAAATGAGTGGTATTCTAATCAAGTAGGCACAGCTTTGCTCTCAGCACACATAGATCATTGTTGGTAGCTGCCAGGAATTTTATTGTAATCTTAATGCTTTAGAGGGTGACTAATATTATTATTTGTGTAGTGAGTTATCAATAATTTTTAAGTTGAGGTTATTAGAGTACTTTTATCAACCTATGATTTAACAAGAGACTTCTTAGAGCTTGTTTAATATCAAGTCCTTGTCCCAGAAGAAGCAGCTTTACTTTTCAGAAAGCCTGAGATTTCTCTTTAACATAATATTGTTTATTATCCTTATATTAAAAAAAAATCTGCATTTTTTAAAGAATTGCCAGAGCAGTTTGACAAAAGCCAATGTCACAGCAGCTAACCCATAGTAGTTTTAGTTTAATTTCTTCTTGCCACTTCGAGATGCATGTGCACTGTTTATTAGAAATATTTCTTTGAAATTTTAGGGCAGAACAATCTAATCAGTTGTAATTGCAAGACTGACTTTGCACATAATCCAAGTCAAATAATTGTGTCATCAAGCTCATATTTTTAGTGTATGTGCTGGAAATGCTTTAGGTCTTGATTATCGTTGATGCTTCTACAGTGCCTCCCGATGAGTTTTTCTAGTATTGTGCATTTTAAACAAATACCTTCAGGTTATTAATGTCAGGTGTGTTCCATGTAGAATGGCTACACGTGCCTATTCTTTTTAAATTGCAAACAGACAGGAAGCACCACAGCTGAAAGTATTCTTGGTGTAGAACTTCATGGAGCAGCACTTGAGCTAATGAGGGGTTTATATTTATAGAAGTTGCTCTGAAGAGGCACTCACAGTTTTGGAAATTAGTCTGAATTCTTTCAGTCTCTTGATTATTCAGTGGACCATTTGCTTTTCTGATCTGAGGCAATTTCCAGCTGTAGGCTGCCTGTTCTCATTCAGGTAGTTGGCTGTTGAAAGTGTCACGTTTTCTGACCATAAGAAAAATAGTTTCTCCTGCAGGGAACGCAGAGGTTTGAGGCAGTTTGTGCAAAAGGTGCCATCTGTGTGTCTCAGTGTGTTTGTGGTTGAGAAATGGGTTAAGGAGGAGGCAGTATGGAGTGTCTTTCCATGCAGGAGTTATTTCATCAGTCCTATCCTTCAGGACTGAGTATAAATGACTTTATAAAGACACAGTTTCATTGCATCCTTTGGAAACACTTCATGGGAAGCAGAACCTGTTGGGTACCAAGGTTCCTAATGCAATTTCCATGCACGCTGAATGTGGCCAATACTTCTCAAAAAAGCCACATGTTTATTCTGAAACTTGTGAGAAACAGTGCAAATATGATTTTAAGAAGCTTCTGATCTAAGGGGAATGACCTTATATCAACCTTGGACATGAGATATATGTCCTTTATAAAACACATTTTTGGTTACAGCTTGAAAAATGTAATTTCATGCACAGTCCAAAGAGCACATCAATATGAAGGACTTCAAGTTAAGGATAGAAAAAACCCACCATAGTAATCGAGTTTATATTTGTGGTTGTTTATAGAGGTTTGTTTTGTGTTGACTGAGACTTTCTAGGAACAGAAGAAAATAGTTTATTTTTCAAATTAGTAGCCAGAATGTGGGGAACCAACACTAATGAGCATGTTGCCAACCAGTGGTAGAAAACACACCATCTTTCAAAGGAAGACACACTTGAGCTAGAAGTTAACAATATTTGAAATATTTACTTACTTACAGTAGGAGACAGGAAAGTATTGAACAGACTTTGAAGGAAGTATAATTAGACCAATTAATCTAAAGCAATATTTTATTCTACTCAATAAGCTCTGATGGCAAAATTATTATTTAAACGAATTTGCATACGTAACAAAATCTACTTTTGTCATTAAGTTATGTAGGTTTATAGATACATGAAGTTTCATCAATACAGATCTTATACTATCTAATTAGATATACAACAGCATTCTGTAAGGAAGACAAATAATAACCAGTAGCAAATTCATATTAATATATTAAATAATTTGGGTGATTGATTGTTTCAGGTTTCCTTTTTCTGTGTTTTCTCATAGCTCATTAGCACTTCTCAAGAGTCAGTGCCACTTTTTCAACTGCTATGCATAAGTAGAATTGGATTTTTGTGAGAGCTGAATCAAGTAAGATGCCAGATTTTTAAAAAGAATTGGTTTTCTTCATTTCTTTGTTTTTTATCAAATCGTTGCTAGCATCAGTCTTTTACATATGTGCATCTACTTAGGTAAAGTGTATTTATTATCTTCTCAGCAGCTGAATTTGTGATTGTACTCAGCACTGTTGACTGTGACTGTCAGGAAAGTAATGGAATAACTTTCAAGTGGCCTCTCCATGCTTCATCGTGAGCTACATTTTCAGTTCATTTTTAGAGATTAACAGAATTAACCAGATTAAACCAAAATTAAAAAATATATTAAAATAGATTTTTAACAAAGCAATAGCTTGTGCTTTTTCATATAGTAAATTTTTGCTTGTTTCACAGCATTAAATACCTTTTCCACATTGTTATTATATTGATTTTTTTGCAGAAGCCACACATGAGGTAAAAGCACAGTAAAAAGGGTCAGCCCTACCTATAGGCTAAAGTGGTATTTTTGCCCTCTGATCTGTCATTACTTTAATATTCAACTTGTTTACTGCAGCTGAAGTACAGGCAGTAAAATTGGTAGCCTAAAATCATATTAAGGAGTACTTGAATTTTGACCTTATTACGAACAGTGATGGACAACGAACCTGCTCATTCAGTTTTGTCTCACTGACTGAAGTGCCCTCCTGCAGCACATCAGGTTTGAGAATGAAGTGTTGACTGCAGTGAGGGCATGAGGAGATTATATTTAATCTTTGAGTGGCTCTAAATATTTGTTTCCGAGCAGAAAACAGATTTTGAATTGAGGACCAATTGCAACTTTCTTGCAGCACTACTGACAGGAAATAGTTTATTATAAAACTGCAAATGCTGGTTTGCACACTCACATGAAATACAGAACCTGTGACAATAAAGAATGGTGTTACATATTGTAGTGGCAATCATGTCATGCATCATCTGTCACTTCAGAGAAACAGTGCCAATTGAATTTACAAATATGGCATCTATTTATTTCTATCAGTTCTGAGGATACAAAATAACATGGAAGTGATGATTACTTGTGACACATTCATTTCATGAAAATATCTGTTTTAACTCATGTTTTTGTTAATAGTCCATGTGGGTTTTTTATTTGTGTTTCTTTCAATGAACCCTATTTCTGTATGTTTATTTGTGCTTTTACCTGTCAATATGATGGAATCAAGAGCATTTACTGTAGAGCTGTTATGAAGGCTCACCAGCTTTGTGTATCTTTAAATAACTTCAGACAAAAAAATGTGAAAATGAATTGTGACAGTAAAATAGTAGAATGACAATATATGCAACATCATGGCTTAGATTATCAGACACGTTTTGAAACAAGTGCTGAATTAACTTTACAATAATGATTAAGTGATGTAGGAGAGTAGCACCATGTCTTTGTCATTGAAAAAGTCCAGTGTGAGGTGTGTGTTAGTACAGCATCACATCACAGCTTGTTAACTCTCCTTCTAGGTAAGATTTACTTGGCCAAACTGTGCCCTCTGCAAACATGTCAATGGCAGCTGGAGGGTTCTCTGTTTCATGTGGCACAGGGTTACTGTGTGTGGATGTGCCTGAACATTGATGTGTTTGTAGGCCATAATGAAGCCCGTTTAGGTGACGGTGCCATCACATCACCTTAGTTCAGGGAATCACAGAATCATTTACATTGGAAAAGACCTCCAAGATCATGGAGTCCAATCCTTGATCAACTAGACCATGTCATGAAGTGCCACATCGAGTTGTTCCTTGAACACCTCCAAGGATGAGGACTCCACCACCCTCATGGACTGTCCATTCCAATACCTGACCACCCTTTCAGTGAAGAAATCCTTCCTGACTAACACTAGTTATTGAACCAGAACCCCTTTTGAGCGGATATTGCCCTAAGACCCAGACACAGACACGAATTAATGGGCCCAAATACTTTTACAGCCCATGTCTGTTTCTGTATATCTAACTTTAGACGTGTCAGAAGTCTTCTTGATACATGTGGATGCTGTGGATCTTTGAAACCTTGTGGCCCCATCTTTCAGAGACAGAGGTAAACTTTGGAGATATCACAGCGTAAATTTAAACAGTAAACCATTGAAAGGGAGGGTGTTTATCAGAACTGTCTACATTTATGAAGCTTTCAAGCTACCACCACTGCAAATATCTGTAACTTGGATGAATAAGCGAAACAAGGAATGTTGTGCTTGATACTGACCTTTAACATAAACTGGTCCTCTTGGTGGAGCTTTTGCACATAGTTTGATTAATGTGTCTTCCATGGATCTGCATGTTGTTAAAGAGTCTGGTCCTTTGCAGTTTCAGCTTGTGAAAACAATTAACTTTCTGCAAGCTCTTTCCTAGTACTTATTGTATTTCAGTAGCACTCCTTTTATAACAACAACATCAACAGAGAGGAGAGTTGCCCTGTGTTCAGTGGTTTAGTTAAGGTGCAACTGCTCTGAAGAGTAAGATGTGCATAGGCATTTCTGTCAGTAGATATTCTCTGTGCTTCCAGGTATCGTTTAAATATCATTAAACTTCAGGATGATAGTCAAAGTGAAACTAGATATATATTGATTCCTTCTACTCCACAGCCCTTTTGGAATTCTACTAACCTATGTTCCTTTTTGTAAAAGTAGAAAAAAAAAATGGGAGTGGATTTCCTGCTTTGTCTACAACCTAAGCAAGCTCTCCACATCAACACTGTAGGAAGGAACAAAGGCTTGATGCTGCCACCTCCTCCTGGTCCTGCAGTTGGAAATGAGCCAGGAAGGGAGCGTTCTTTGAGGGAGCTGCAGAGAGCTTGGCCTTTCATTTCTCTTAAAAGGAGAAGGGACTGCAAATGAGTAAGGGCAGCACATTTGTGTTAAGTATAAACAATGCTTTGAGCCTGCCTAGAGGTTGGAGAAAATCTGTGGAACTTCCCTGCTTATATTTTGCTTCTGAAATGTGATGTGTCCACAAAATGATGTGTATAAGCATAAAGCTCTAGAGCACAATACCTATTTCTCAATGTTTTAGTTTTGGTTTGTAAAGTTCCTGTTGTTCTTCACAGTATTTTTCATTGTTTCAGCACTGTATTTTCTTTTTGTCTTTCCAAGTTGTTTTATCCTGTTACAGAGTTTGGTCTTTGGCAGATTATTCTCTCTTTAAGAACCTGAGACCACAAAACTTCACTAATAGATTACTTCTAGTGAGTGCATTACTTTATATGTGAATATAAACCAGCCAAAAATATATATTTAAAAAAAAATCAAAAGGCACACTCTTGTTTAAATTAGTGTTAAGTAATGATTCAGATTATAATACTCTTCTGCTGAATTTTGGTAGCTAAAACTGGCAGTACTCTCCAGTGTATTTGTGGAGCTCTTTTTCTTAAGTATTTACTTAGAAAAATAATCCTAAGTAGCATTTTTCAAAAATATGTGCAGGAATATAAGTTTATCACTGATTTATAGTTTAAAGTATGACCTTAAAAATAATATTCTGCATTGATGCTGCTACTCTGTCATTCTTTAACAAGGAATTATTTTCTTCAAGGAATTATTTCTATTTTTCTATGGATTTTCTTTGTTTCTGATCCTCCAGCCTCAAAATGTCCTTGAATTTAAGGAAGTTTAACCTAAACATTAACTGGCTCTTCAACTTTCTTTTGTTTATTTTTTTTATTTCACGTACTCATCTCAGGTTACACAAGCTCATTTGAGTACGCAAAGCTTCTTACTAGAGATGGTTCAGAAATCATTTAGGGGCAAAGACTCCACTTGGAGTTTCGAATGAATATTCGCATAAAATGTGCTGGTGTGCATGAAATAAAATCCAGTTCTCCTGGGGGTTTGTAATCGCCTTCTGAAGCTGAATCCAGCAGTTACACTAGTCAGCATGAACATAATAAAACATTGCAAATACATAAGCAAGTTATTAAGTAAATTAAATACCAGTGTTTATATCTCTGAGGAGCGCTGCAAATAGATTATAGTTTATTTGTCTCTGTTCTGTAAGCCAAGAATAAGCCAATATGTGTTACAAGGATTTCCATAGACTCAGAATTGTAGGATTTTCTGAGCCTGGTTCTGTCTCCACTCTGTACTATAAACAGGATTAATAGGGGCCTTGAGAACACCTGTATCTTCATTCTGGAAAACTGTCATTTGAGATTGACTTACCAGGATATTTCTTTTTCTTCAGTAATTGTAATCAAATTACTACTGTACCTGAACAAATGTATCTGCTTTGTCTGATCTTGCGGGTGAAAGATTAATAAATCAAAGATGAACTGAGAACTTGGAACACTTCCATTGCAGTGGAGCTTTTTAAAACCGCTGATTCTTCTCTGCATTTCATTTTTGGTTGAGTGAAAGCCCTTTAGAACAAGATAAAAGCAAGTACAGTTGCTTGGGGATTTTTTTAACTTCTTGTATGCCTTTGATAGATATAGTCAGAATTGAACCTGAAAATGGGCTCCACTGCAGTTCCAATTGCACAGTCCACTAAAACAAAGCTCAATGGTATTAAGATACTTTGCATTAGAGACATGCATTATTAGTTGATTTATCTTCTTTACAGGCTTTTGGACATTAAGATCATAGAAAGAAAGATAACATTGCAACTTCTTTAATCTGCTGAAAGAGAGGATACATATGAATTATATATCATTTTTAGACAGCATATTAGAGTCTTCTTTTTAAATTGTTCTCTGGAATTGTCTGTGTGATACCTGAAAAAAATCTAGAGATAATGGAAAATACAAAAACATATAAAGATTTTGTTTTGTTTTGTTATTAAGCTGTAAGTAGTTTTTGAATTGTGTGTATTTAAGTGTTGTTCTGTACCTCGGGACACTCACTTTGTGCTGAATTGGAGGAATTCCTGCCACGCCATTTACCTTCTTGGTCCTACTTTGCTTCTTACTCTGCCCATTTATCTGTTAAGAGCACTGCTGTCATGTGGATTGAGGAGCTGATCTGGCTTTAAAGAACCTTTTAAAGTTTGCTGATGCTGGTTCATAATATGGACACTGAAATAATTGTACACAATTAAGGTCACTGTGATGTGGAGAGAGGAGTAAGTAACAAGCTGGGGGAAATGGCAGAGACTCCACACCCTTGGCTGACCTCATATAGTATCAAGCTGAAGCCAAAATGTGACTTTCCACAATTTTAAACCAATATAGAAGAATGAATCAAAGATATATATTATTTTATGAAAACCACAGATAACATATGCAATTTTATTTCATGGTGTCCACCAAGTATATCCAGATAGCACGTGATTCTGAGTCACTGCAATATTCACTACATCATATAAACAAAATAGTTGTCATCCTAAACCTGTCACTTTCAGTGTTTTCTTAGAGATTTTCTTTTTCCATTCCATTCCTTGTAGAGTGTTATAAGGCTTTTATTATTTTTAATAACAATAAATCTCATTGTCAGCAAACGGGACTCTGCACTTGTTCATAATCAGAACAACAATGGCATAAATTACCTGATGTATACTCTACTGCAAATGTATTTCACACAAAGCAAGTCCCTGATTTTGCTGTATGTGGTCTCGATCATCATTGAAGGGAAGGAAATCTGTGTCAGTGTCTCATTTCCACGTTTGCTGTTTGTTTTGTCTGTGGTGCCCACCACCAGCATAGCAAACCAAGCTTTATTTCAGGAGGGAGAAAGCCGTAAAACCAACCCATTAACTCTTGAACGTGCCAGAAGTTCCTTATTTCTTGAAGTGGTTAATAGAAACCATGGCTCTTACAGGAGGTGCTCTGTGCCTTTGCTGCTGGTGTGACAATCCCACTCTGGAGTGGGATACCCTTCCTTGGTGCCTGCCTGGATCCTTTTTGCAGGATGGAGAGAAATTTTTTTCAATGAAACTGATAACAAATTCCATAATGTTTTTGGCACCTGAGTTCAAAATGTTCTACATCAGTTTTAAAGGCTGTCTCAGCTTTGACCTAGTTTTTTACCAACCATGGACTGCTTTCCTTCCTTCTCCCAAAGCCTTCCCAGCAAAGGAGAAAAAAAAAACTGCAAGGAAAAGAACTCGAAAGAAATTGAACTGACTTAAAAAGGAATTATATTTTTTAACATCCACAAACACATATGCAATTTACACACTCTGTGGACCCCACCCCAGGGGAAAAAGGGAAAAGGGAATTGGGTAATAAGAAAATAAGAAGGGATGGAACCAAAACAGAACAAATGAAACAGATGAATTACAATTAAACACTTCAAGAAAGGAGGAGAACAGGCAACGATACAATCTTACCAACGTCTGGAGCCAGAAAAACACCAACAGAGGCACGGAACCGTCCAGGCTCCCCCGGTTCTTCCCGAGCTCCCGGAAGAAGGAAGAACTACTCCTTCTCTTACTCTTACGTGGAAAACACGTGTGGAATACTTATGTATTGTCCACTTCCTTAGTTACACTGGTTACTGAGGAAGCCATGGATCAAACCCATTACAAAGGCCAGCTCTGTCAAACCTCAGCTCATCAGGTTGATTTGTGTGCCCTCCTGCATGGACACACACACGTCCACATGAGCTTCCCTCCACATTCTGGTCCAAGAGCATCCTAGAGTTAATGGTCTGGGAAATGTATTTTCTGGGGGCAGCAAACAGGTACATTTCACACACAGACCTTCAGGTATAGGATCCATGAAATAGTTTTGCCCTAAGAGAAAGATTAAAAGAAGGAAAGTCCAAGTATATGCCTGATACTTAATATTTTGGATCGTTCAGTAATTCTGAGCAATAGAGCAATTGCTTCAGGCAGTTCTGCTGAACTCCATTTGATTAAAACCTCTAAGTATTTTAGGAAAATAAAAAATACCAGTTAGCAATAAATTTGTAGAATTGTTTTATCATATTGTGTTTAAATGGATAACTTGGTGGAAAAATATAAATTTTAAGTAAGAATTGGAGAACGTATTTTTGCAGTCCTTAACAATAACTTATTATCCAATTTAAGACTCGGATAACATGGTTGCAGCAGGTTTTGGGCAGGTTTTTTTTTACATGACTGATGTTTCTGAGTGTTTCCAATCTTTTTAGCACTGATTATTTCCACACAGACCCCCCCCTTCACTGTGGAAAATACTTAAGTTCTTAAATTTAATGAAGGTAGAAGTTGCTAACCAGAATTTTTGCTATCAAGAATACCTCAAATAGAATCCAAAATTAAATGCTAAAGTATTGAACATGCTGGTTGGAATTCAGCATGCATGGCAAAGAATAAATTGCTCAGAAAGTGAAATTTATGTTTATTGGATTTTTAAGTATGCTTATTTTTAAAGCAGTGAGAACTATTTATTTTTTGTCTTCTAACCCAACTTCTGTCAACGCTTTTGAATATCCACCACCACAGGTAAAAGGAGGGACGGTGGTTTGTGTGTCCTGTGGCCAAATGCTGACAGTGGAGAACTTTTTCAGTTCAGGAGTGAAAACATCACTTGCTAACACAGAGAAACCTGAGAATTATCTTGGTTTTTTTTTTCTTCCCTGTTACATTCCATTGTTACCAGAACACAAAAATATGTTTCAGCTATTTGTAATATGTGGCAGAATTGCTCTTTCCTTTTTATGACTTAGTGGTTACATAATTGTAGAATACTTAAAAAGGAAGAATTTTATTTCGTGTCAATTGGTGTGGAAGTGTTATGTAATTTTGCTACACTTTGACCACTTATATGTCATTTTTAGTATTAGACACTGCAATAAGCTAAGTGGAAAGGGGGATTCAAAGTGATGAGAGAATTGGGATTTTTTTTTTTGTTGGACTTTTTTTTTCTTGCTGTTTTATTAAATATTCTCAGAAGGAAGCAGGGAAATTAATGAGGTGGTTTTGCATCACTGTGTCAAAGCAGTTTTGCTTTTACACAATAAATACGTTGCTTTTCATTCTATGTATCTTAAAAAGAAGCAAGACTGACAGTATTTTAGAGTACTTTAGTAGGCATTAAGACAAGAGTGATTTGCACTGAGAGACAGGGAAGTGATGTTGTTTTCTCTTTCATAGTGGTTAAGCACATATCCTTGTGAGGGAGGGGAAAAGATGACAGCAAATTCTAGAGGTATTTTTTTTTGTCCTATCAGATATGGAATTCCTAATTTTATTTTTAAGGACAACAGAAATCTGTTTAAAAATACAGTCTTGAGTAATATATATACACAGCTTTGCATCCCCTCCCTTTATAAAATGTGATGTAAAGAGAATACAGTGAATGTACTTTGTAAAGTAAACCAGTGTTTCTATAGTTTTATGGGGTTTTTTGTATGCACCAGTGGATATTTGGTCTTAGTAACTTTGGGGAGTTAGTCATAGGTGGTGCGATATCTTTGGTTTTCTTCTAAAATTTTGTTTGCTGCTGATGTCATGAGAACATGATTTGTTTCAGAAGTGTTTCTAAAGATGTTTTTTTACCCATCACCAGTGCTAATTAGGAAGTGAAAATGTTTCTCATATCCTTTCTGAGAACTCCCAGTAGCTTGTTTCCCTTCGAGGTGGTCCTCACTGCCTCTCATTTCTGTATTTTCCATAAATGTGCATAAACCTTTTTACAGGCACAGCCACGTTTGTCACTCATATCTTGGATCAGTTCATGGTTCTGTGTGTCCCTTGTCCGTGTGTCCCTACTGCAATCCAAGCTGCCACCACGCTGCTGTAATTGGCAGAGCAGTTCATCTTCTCGTGCTTCACTGCCTGCAAAGCTGCTTTGAAAGCCCTTACTTGTGGCTGTTGTTCAAATCCCTGGTTGCAGAATTTCAAAGTTCTTTTTTTACAAAAGAGTAGCAGATATTTTTCTCTTTCTCCATGCTTCTACCAGTGGCTAGTGAAGCAAAGTGCTTCAAAACTGACATATGTTCCACACTGTCATTCTACTGGGTAATTCATGGAGAACTGAATAAACACATAGCAGGATGCTCTTGTTAGCAGTTCCACTCTACAGGCATTTGCTCCAGGTTGTGCTCTTCTCCTGAGTGTTATTTTTCTATCTCACTTACTTTTCTCTCATTCTTGCTTATATTTTTAATTTCTACATCTCAAGGTACTCTCCAAGCCTAAAGCTGTGGTTGTCTTCTCATTAATAAAACCCATTCTTCATTTTAAATCCCACGGGGTGTTCAGCATCATTTTCGTTAGAGGACAAGGTCTCTATTTGACTTCCTGTACAGAAAACCAGGTGTCTGACCCTCAAAATCCAAGCACTGAGCAGATGGGGGCAGGAGGGAACTGGCCCAGAATTTCCTGTTCCTGAGTGCTTGCAGAACAGCATCAGTTTTTCTGGTCAGTATTCTAACTGTACCCGTTTGCAGCAAGAAATAGATAGAATCAGTTTATTTTTCTTCCTTTGTTCAAAGAGAAAACTTAAGATGGAAAAAAAGTATCAGTGACTTTGTGAGGTGTAGCAGATGGATCCATTTTATATCAGATGGGATGTGAAGCCTTAATTGGAGCTTCTTTTTGAGTTAGAAGTTATGTCTGTCTTAAAAATGTTGCTCATGGACAGTATCATAAGCAGTACCTGAAGATTTAATCAAGTAGCTGCTGCATGACAACATTATGATTACCAGTAGTGATGTGAGTTTAGTACTTGGAGCCACCAACCACCAGTGGAGCCTCCCTATTGTACGCACTGCACAGTCCCTTTCAGTCTGGACAGATGTAATTGCAAAAACCCACAGATAAACTGATTTTGCAGGGAAGTGTAAAGTCCTTGTGACTAAATGCATGGGAAGCAGTGGAAGCTTAACAGCTGTTGAATATTATCAGCGTATTTTGGGGGGGAAAGCTGTGTACAAGTTCAAAGCACAAATAATATAATTGTCTGTGACATGTCAGTTTATACGTATTTGGGTTTGTCATGGTTAATACAAGATCAAGTGCTGACAAAGGCATTTATGCTGGAAATGCTTAAATGAAAGAATGCATCTTTCATGGAAATGCATTGAACTAAATGTTCACTTCAGGCAATTGAATGACAGAGCCATCTTATTTGACCAAATGCACGTTATTCTGTCTTTCATGCTCTCATTTATTCCCATCATGTGCTCTGAAGTCCTGCTTGGAGTGTCTATTCTCAGCATAAAACTGTTTGTCAAATTTCTATTAAGCTTAAGGTGAAAAATTAATGAGCCGTTCACTTCAGATATTTCAAAACTAATATGCTCTATTATTAATGCAGCAGAAAGTCAAAGATGTGGGTATGTACAATTATGGTTTAGTGTTCAGCCAGACTACTTTTTTCCCTGTATTTTGGAGGGAACATCATTAAAATGGTGTTTCAGGTCATATTTTGATGAATTCTATCAATAAACTTTTCAGACAAGTTTAGTTGTTAACTTTTGTTTTTTCAGATCCAGGCAGAGGGTGGTTTTAATAAACAGATAATGAATGAAATACAATATTCTGCCCAATTTTCCTTTGAATCTGGAATTTAAACAAAAATTAACAAAAAGTTGATTCACAGAGCATAAAACTTTATAGAGAAACATTAATAAAATCCTATTTGCATAATACTGAAGAACCTGTGGGTGAAGTAATATTCTTTTAACTAGAGAGACATGGCATTGTGACTAACTCTTGTTTATGTGCTCTGATTTTTCAGACTTCACAAAAGTCACTGAAACGGTGATACAATTGTACTTTAACCTAGAATTGAGTGGAATGTGGTGCAGAAATATTGCTATTAAATTCTCCCAGTAAAAACTTTTCAGAAACCTCAGAACATGTCACATGTAAGTCCAGTGATGGCTCACTGGGAAATTCTGGGTTACAAGGGTGTGTCCCAGACTGAGCAGTGTGGAAAACGGTGCTCAAGGTTTGTGCTGGCTTTGAAAAAGAAAACGTAAAACCTGCAAAAGCAGAAATGCAGTCCTTGCTTTCTGTGCAGAAACTTTCTATAGCTTGCCTCTTTCTGTGTTCCTTAAATTAACTTAATAATTGATTACCATATTTTTCTTCTTGCTTTACGGTAAGTTCTCTAGAGACTTTCTAAAATGAATCGTGGTTCTAGGCCTGGCACAGTTAGATTGTTAGACTTGCAGAGAAGGAATTCTGTTTCTTGGAAGAGTTTCATGCTATAAAACTAAATTTCGTTACAAGCAAAATGTCAAATTTAAATTATCTTCAAAGCATTTGTGTTCCCACAGATCCTGCAAGCACTGTGTGCTCCAAAGAATTTGGCATCCAGCAGAGAAAGTGCCAGCAAGAATCTCAAAAGTTCTTTGGATATGTTGGTTTCTTTATGAAGTTGCACTGCAGTGTTTCAGAGTCAGTCCAGCCCCAAGCCCATGGGTATTTAAAAACTGAGTGGTTGGGCTTTAACGAGCAGCCTTGGAAATCTCTGGATTTTTAAGTGTGCACCGGAGAGATTGGTCTTGAAGCTTTCCCTTCTGAAACCTGATCGGGATGCAGATGGCTTTCCTCTGCCTCCTGAACAGGCTGCTCTCATGGAACTATTAAATGTCTGGAAAGGGAAAGCAACTCTACAGTTTTCTTTTCCATCTTCTATTGTGAAATGGTTAATTTTTAAACATGGTGGGGTTTTCTCCTATAAGTTGTTCTGAAAAGTGTCTTTCACAGCTCATTCAGGCATGAAGCTCAAGTTCTGAGTAACTGGAGAAGGGAGAGATGATCTCATCTGAGGATTTTGAGCCTCATTGCACCTCTAATACAGTCTGCAGATTGGCAAACACTAGGCAGAAAATAATGTCCCAATTGCCCATCTCTGATGGACATTTTAGGTTTCTTTTTGATTCCAGAAACTGACTCTCAGAGCTTGAACAGACTTGATTTTACCATCACTTTACTCAAGTGACCACTTTGAGAGATTCTGAACCCAGTTCAACTTTGATAAGACAAACCTTTTTTCCAAATTATAGTGTTTTGAACCAGTTTCTCCTTTCCACTTAAAAATTAGCCTGATTCTTTCAAAGTGAACACTGATAACCTTGCCACTGTGTATGAAAGCTGAACCAAGCTTTTTATTTTTCCATAATTAAATGGTACAGCTTTGGTCAATTTTTACATTATGATTAAGGGCATATTGTAAAAAGCCTCAGGAGTTTCTAGCATTAAAAGAATAAAAAATGGAGAATGTGACCAGATTTTTATTTTTTTTTTATTGTGGTTCAGCAGCAGCCCTGATAGTAGTTTTATAGAAATTTATTAAAGCTGTGCTGCTGATTTCTGATGGCTGCCTCCCTTTGTGATTGCAGTCACGCAGGATGTAAAGGATGCCTTTGGGTAGTAAAGAACTCCATGTCGACAGAAAATATGGTGTTTGTTTCAAAGAGGTCTCAGAGGGAGGCCTTGTAGTCTGAATCTCTGGTTCAAAGCTTGGAAATGATTCAGTGGGGGCTGGTATATTGGAAGGCTTTGAGAGTGTTGTGGGTTGTTCTAGAGCCGTGTCCTGCCCCAGGCTTAGCAACCTGTGCTCCTTCTCCTTGGTGGGCTTTTCCTCTGCAAGAGTGCTCTTGCTTTCCATGGGAAGAGATGAGGCCAATGTTAGACCAGATGAAATAGCTGAGAAAAACAGGTGTTTTGTCCTGAAGTGCTTGAGAGCATTTCCATGTGCAGAATTAGCCTGTTTTATTTTTCCCATTCTGTCAGTTGGTCTTCCCAAATATCTCATTATATCATCAGAAACCTTTCCATGATTAAATGTTGGGCAGGCACGTGTGTGCAAACTCACATTTTTTTTGGCTAAAGGGATACTTTAATATTTCCATGGATCTGCTGATGTTGAGAGGTTTATGCTACAGCTTCTAAAATTCTTTAAGATGCAAATGAGATAATTTAGATCCTTTCTGATCCATATTTGATGTATGTGTCTGTTTAGTGCCCTGTAATTCCAGACCTCCTTCACCTGAGCCTTCAGCTTCCCATCACAGAAACACCCCTGTATTTATCAAATAAATTAGAGCCATCTTAGCTGCGTTGAACCCACTTTGAGCCAGTGAGGTGACCAGATTGTGATCTTTGGTGTCTATTAAAATTTTCAGGCTTTCTGATATATGCAGCGAAGCACAGCTCATCAAGGTGCCAGTGTATTATCAACATACCTCATTTGTCGTGTGTTTCTTGTCAAAGTTCTCACAAAAACTTGTTTGTGTGACGGCACTAAAACTGTTTAAGGGGTGAGCTAAGTAGCACAGCTTCTGTAGGCAAAACAAAGCCTTATCAGCAGTAACACTGTTCAAGGCAGACAAGTCTTTGCACGTGATTTCAGGCTGTTTAATTGTCTGGTCCTCCCTGTAAGGCTGTGTTCAGTTTTTGCTTGAATTTGAGAGTTATTGCTGCTGTATTTTTCAGTGATTCCTCTGAGTACACTCCAGTTTAATTTGTTGTGTTTAAGTCACATACAGTCTTATATCTCCATGGGGTTTTTGTCAACTTTTTTCTTGTGAATTCTTGCCCAAATATTTAATAGGTACATGCAGTTTTGTGGTACATGTTCTTGAAGAGACTTTTTTTTTTAAGGCAAGTACAAAATAACAGCTGCTTATCTAAATCAGTGGGTTTAAGGTGTGTTGTAGATATTTGCATTTTTTGTTTGGTGTATGACAGGGAGAAATCTGACTTTCATTTCTAAAATTGCTCTTTTGTTGTTTAAGATGGAAGCTACAGGCAAAATCGACTGAACCTCACAACACTGTTGGTACAACCAATTTCTGCAGTGCTTGCCAGAAAACTTCTTGCTTTACCTGAGGACGGTGTCCAAAAAGATAGGTGTGCACCACTCCAGCTGCCAGCTACAGGTAATGCTTTTAAAATTCACTTTCCCTCTAACTATGGAATGGTCCTCAAGAACTCCAAACCCATTTTCTGTAACTGTATACAACTAAGAGGTTTAGCTGATCAGGAGTGTGTTTTGCTTAGCTGCTTTCTAAAAAAGACTATGAACAGTCTAAAAATTATGCTCCTAAAATCTCACAGATGGAAAAACCAAATATTCTCTTAGAAGAAGGCATTAAGCACTAATTCTTAATATTGACCTAAAAGCTCCTCTGTGTAGATACCATCACTAGGTAAGTTTTGTTAATGCTGCAGTCAAGAAAGTGAATTCAACACTGAGGGACTAATAACAGAATTATTCTGTGGTTTTTTTCTTGTCTTAGGCATAATAATACTGTAATTGTAAACAAAGTTACGTCTCTGTGTTCCTTCAGTTGTATCTGCTATAGAATAAACAATGTACTGTTATCTGAACCTTCAGGCAACATTTTCTCCAAGTTTCACCAGAATTATGGTCATCATGATAAGAACAAAGGACCCTGAGTAGACCCAGGTGTAATGAAAGAGTGCACTGAGAGTATCTATTGAGAAATAATGCCATTAGCAAAGTCACACAGATTAGTGCTTGAGCAAACTTACAGGGGGGAAAAAGTAAGATACAGTCTTCCAGCAAAGAAACTCCACAGTGTTTCAATGAAGGAACAGCTTCCAGAGAATGTCCTACATGAGATCCATGTTTGAACAGTAATTCTGTCTTCCTTTTTGTTTTGTACCTGTCTATCTCCATCAGAAAAAAATGGCAGGAAAACTGGTGTATTTTTTTGTAATACCTGTTTAAATGAAATGATTTGAATCTGTGGTCTTGGACGGGGGGGAAGCAAATTAAGTTGGCCACTGTATCCTGTGCTACACACAGTGGTGATAACAGTAAAAGCTAATTTTAAGGCAACCAATGTACTGTCACATATGTGCTGTATCACTTGTTTATTGCTTTTGGAAAGTTATTGTGGGAAAGGAGTACAATACAACAAGTCATAAAAAAGGTTGATTAATTTTATGACTTGTGTTAGCATTTGTAGTTATACATACTAAACAGGAAGGCAGAACTCCTCCTGCCTCATGGCTTAAGCTGCTGTGGTCAGGCAGGACTGTTGTTCTCCACGTATGGCTGACTAGTTATTTTCAAGATGATCTGATTGTCCCCACAACCAGTAGAAAAGGGGAAAAAATGTCATTTTGAAAGGAACCAAGTGTATAACCAGTCCGAGTGGGACGTGTGAGGCTTGCTAGCATTGATGGAACTTTAAGCAGCTGAAGTGCCTGAAGGAAAGTACGGGTTTGGGCTGGCAAATGACACTCATTTTAGAAGGATAAAAGGCTTCACAGTATCTGTTTCTCAAAAAGCTTTCTGTGGAGGCTGCAGGACAGAATCACCTCAAGGGCAGTTTATTCTCCTTTTTCAGTGACAGGTGTGACAGGTCTGTTTTATTTCACTGAGAAGACAGGTATTCTGTGAGGTGTAAAATTCCTGGAAAGAGAAAATATTCCAAGGTAGCAGTCTGGTGAGAGCCAGTCTGTGTCTGGCTTACTCTGTGTGAACACAACAGCTTGTGTCTGATTTCATGTGAAGCTTCTGAACCACAGTAATCCACGTGGGATTTTTTTAAAAACTCTTAATTTACTGAGCAAATAGGGACTATAATAAGAAGTCTTGTATAATTCTGTAATGTATTATGATATATTTTGCCTTGAAGTAACGGTGAAACTCTTGATGTGCTGGAGCATTTAGTGTGCTGAGGTGTTCAGCAGCAGCCTTAGTGAGAGAGATAAAAGGCTGGTCTTACGATAACAAATTGTGTATAACTATTTAATAGTAGTAATAGCTAAAGAGATAACACTGAAGAGAGAAATGCATTTGAAAACAGTGAAGGTTGAATTTGCAGTCGTCCTGTTGTTTGAAGAAGCTTAAGAGAGAAATTTCACTTCTGACGTAGAACTCATCCCTCATCTGTCAAAAGAGGTGAATGAGCAATTCAGATGATGGGTTGGCTTCAAATTTCTTGGAATAAAATTATCATCATTCTCTCATCAGTATGTTTCAAAAAGCTGAACAGCAGATTCATCAGTAATGATTAAACATTTATATATAGTTTTCTCATATTGCCTCTTTTTTCCCTTAGCCTTGCAGTTTTCTAGAGACAAAGCGTGACAGAGGGAGTGAGAGGATGCAGAAACAAACATCAGAGATAGAATGACTGCTCAGAACCTACAAAGCAAAGATTGGGAATTGAAGTTAGTTATTAGTTGTGTATGAAAGGGAGTTAGCAATTAGATTTGCTTTTTGTTTAGCATGGTACATTGTTGCTAATCCTCATCAAGCTGAAATTCTCTGCTCCCATGAACCTTTTCTCCAAAATAGGCTATTAGAAGGAATTTAAGAGTGAAGCTTTGTAGAGAAGCTGTAAAGTTTTGAAGCTTTCTTTTTTTAATAGGATAGTACTAGGATATTTGTTAGAACATTGTGAAGGTGGTTGTAAAACAAAAGCACTCCTATAAATGTAAATGAAGAGAGTCCTGATGTGTTGCAGTGAACTGTCCTTGTTTGGTAAGTTACCTTCTGGTTGGTGGATTTGGGTCAGATGAAAATCATTCCTTTTCAATTAATCTCTTGAGTCTTCAATGTAAATCTCTCTAGTGGGATTAAGTTTAAAACATCATTTTTGCCACTAATGACTATATACTTTGTTGTTAAATGGAAAACCTGGCAGCTTGGTAGTTAAAAACGTGAGTGATATGTGTGCAATTTTTCTCTTTGGTTTTAAGTGTCAGTTTTCATAGTCGTCTGACTCATATCTGAGAAGACAGAAGATGAGAAAGATCTAGGATTTCACAATTGGTCAGTGTTCAGGTGTCTGTGGCATCATTCTGTTCTGTTCTTCTCCCCATTTGTGTTGTTGGTCACTCTTGGAGATAAGGACTGGATGACCAGCTGGTGACCTGACACATCTGAGCAATCGAACCCAAGTGACAGAAAGGACAATGCAGGCAGTGCATTGATCTCACTTAAAGGATCACTCATGCAGAGATCTCATCTAAAGGCTTCTAAGATTCTTTAGAGAACTGATGTTGAAATCCAATCCTATTTCTCTCCTTGTATAGATCAACCAAGATTATTAAAGGTGTGTTCTTTCAGAAAATATCAATGGGGTTAATACACACAGAAGATCCCATTTCTTATGAGCTCTTCATCCCTTTGCTGTGACCTAGTAATTTCTTTTTTGTATTTTAACTTATAAAATAGTGAAGTCAATGCATGAATAGTTTAAGTAATTTGAATGGTATCAAACACTATGTGAAAAATAGAGCCAGGTGTACAAAGACTCACAGCATTCTTATACAACCAGTAACATTACTCAGATCTGAATGCTTTTAAGGTAGAATCTTTTGATCTTTTATAACCTTTTTTAGCCTAAAAAATACAGTCTTTGATCAATACTGAATTGTCATAGTGACTGCAATGCAAGACTGCATTTTAGGCTGCAAACAAATCCACCCCCTCTACCAAAAAAGGCGAGTGGATCAGATAACCAGAAGTGAGTTACTGAAAAGGTTTGTAGCATAACATAAAGAAGAAGTTTTATAATACTTTGAAAATCTATTTATAAATTTCTACATGCCAGATGTTTATTATACCAAGTTTTTAGTCAACTCTGATCATGTGAAATTTGAATCATTAATTACACAAAGGCAGTAGTTGGATGAGTTTCCATATTTATACAATCATCACGCAAGGCAAAATTCTCTGCCAAATGCTGCACTAGTGCAAATTAAGCCTGTCTTCAGTCAGAAGAAGGACATGAAAAGATAGAGGGTATGTATCTCCTCCTCCACACTGCAGCCTTGGGATGTTGCTATATGTGTTTCTCCTTCATAGTTGGCCACCTGTCAGAGGAAAGAAACAGCCCCATATTTAATAAACTCAGGCCGTGCCATCATTCACTGTGATACCAATTTGCAAACACTGCCATAATTTCTAGGTATTTGGACTATGATAATCATGAATCCAAGAAAACAAATGGAGAAAGATGCCAGCACATTGTGTGACATTGCATGTTACTGTATCTACAAAATAGGAAGCCATTGTATGGAAAAGGAGAATATAACAATGTTCTGCAGATATCTCTCACTGGCTTTTCAAAGCAGTACATAATAAATAGGGAAGTCTGATCTAATTCAGACATACTGTGTATGAAAACTTAGACATATATACCAGTACTCTTGGATTTTCTTTTTTGTGATTGCTTTAAATTCTGTTCCTTTTTTAAACAGAAAGTGATTAAAAGAATTAAGCATGAATACTATGAAGCATTTTTATATATCTTCTCTCTACTCCCACCTGAAACCTCCAGATTTTTTCTAGCAGAATTGTAAATGATTGAGGTATATTTTCAGAATTCTGTTCTGTGCCGTTATTTTTCTCTGTGATGCTTTGGTTTTGACTGCTGCAGAGAAGGTAAAGAATCTGTAAAAATAGTGTGAAATTCAGCTATACCATATGAAGCAAGCTCAGCTCTCTCTGATACTGACTGTGGCACATTTATTCTGTATCCCATTTAGGCCATCCCAGTTTAGAGCCTTCTTAAAGGACTTTATTCTAGACATCACTTATTTTCAGAAGCTCTTCATCTGAATAGTTCTATTTCTGGATTCTTCATTGTAGGTTGGGAAAGATAACCAAATAGCAAAAAGTTCATTCATTAAACTTCAGACTAATATAGGGTTTGGAGACTAAAGATCTATGAATACCTATTTGAAAAGGACATATATTGTTAGTAGGCAACACAGTTGGTTAATCAAATGGAAATCTAGTAGAGAAAAAGATTAGGCACACCTGATTTCACAGAGATGATATCTAGATGGAGCACTGCTTACACACAAAAAACCCCAACAAACAAACAAAAACCCCCAATCGCTAAAGGCTCTTTGTTACAGGGACTCTGTCTAGGATTTTGGCACATTCCTGCACAGATAATTTTATAATTCAACAATACTGGACCTTGCATAGATTCAGTATTGATTTTTGTATGTGCAGTTTGATAGTGTCACACAATGGTTTTTCAGAGATTATTTAAATTATTAGATATTTACTATTTTGTGTTTATTCACTTTTTTATGTCAGTAGGTTGCAAGCACTGTTTTTATATGTAAGTTCTGACGTTACATAAAGCTTATGATGATTGCATTTCTTCATTTAGAGTTCTGTGTTTGAACTTAATTGAAAACCAACAAAACTGACATAAAATATGTAGTAGATAAGGTTTTGCACTCAAATTGACATGATGAAACACTGAGAACTAACTGACATATATTTTTCACAGTTCAATGAGATTTTAAAAGCCCACTAACTAGGCAGTCTAAGATGGTAGTAGTAGTAGTTTAGAATTTTTACTGAGTTAGGCTAGAAAAAGTCTAGTGAAAAGGAAGCATTTGTTTCAAACTCCAGTAAAGTCTACTGTTATATATGTTTTAAAGTTTACTTTTCATGCCTGTGTATTTAACAGGGCATTCAAAAACTACATACCAGGTCATATTATTTTTTACAGTATCACCAACAGACTATAAGAAAGCTATGATGTATTTGATTATTGTTTCTACAAGTAGCTTTCAGTGTTTCCACACTGAGTGCAGTTAGTTCTTATTCTACCGTCATGGACTGTGGTATTTGATACTACTTTAAAACCTTGGGGCAAATAACTTTATGAAAACTGTAGCTTTCATTATTAAAGAAATCATTATCCTTCAGGGGTGTCTGAAAAGCTCGGTAGTGTGTGGTCAAAAAGTGATTAGAGCCTGGTGGAAGGATTTTGAATGACTGGGACAGGAAATCTGTCGAGTGTAGGTTTGCCCTCGCTATTTAAGCTCAGTTGATGCCCCCAAGGTGATATGACCAGGGACGTTTGATGATGTTTGAAATCTTTAATTTGACTGTGATTTCAGACTGATGTCTGTTCATTTAGATATGATTTATGTTGATTTCAACAGGAGGTGTGTTAAAAACTGCATTACTTGAAGTTATTCAATGTCCCTTATTTCTGCAGTCTTCTGGAATAACTTCTGGGTTTATGATCCAGGAGCTATTGAAAGGCTGGAGTTAGTTTAGTCCTTGATGCTTTTATTCTGCAGTTAAATGTGATGTCAGGAAATTTTTGTAAGTGAGTAGCAAAAATCTTACCAAATTAGTTCAATTTTTGAATCCAAGTCCCTAAAGATACTTTTTAAAGGCCAGTACTCAAAGGAATGCTCAGAAAACTATCTCATTATAGGTGTTTATTCTGATCAGGATTCAAGAGTTTAACCAACATGTTTGAAAATGAATCTTAGACTTATACTCCTCTGTGTTCATATGAGTTTGGGATAAGGTTAAGTGAAAAAAACAAGAAACAAAACATAACTCATGGTGTGTTTTAATAACTCCTGCAAGTATATTTTCTTTTTCTTATCTAAAGTACTGAAATTGTCAGTCAAATGCATGGGAAATAGCCATGCATTTCTAAACATAACTGTGCAAATGGGAAAGGAGAAGGTCATTTGGTATGAGACAATTTACAGAGTCCAAATGAAAAAATAAATAAAAAATAACAATAAATACATTTCTGTTCTTCTAATTCAGAAGTAGCTTTCAGATTACATAAACTCATAGTGTATCCTGAATAATGTTAAGCTAAAATCTCCTCGTACTTTTCCAGAGAATACAGACAAAAAAAAAAAAAGGAAGTTGTCAAGATCTTTAAATTATAGCCAAAGGAAGAGAGTTTTGTTGTCAGAACTGTTTAAAGGGGATTAAGTTTTGCTTCTGTGGTGTACTCCAAAGAATACTTTCAGCCTTTTCATCTGGTGTATTAAGCCTTTAAGCCCAAGTCACTTTAAGCTGACTACTGTGTTACATGACTGTTAACTCTAATATCTGATTCTAGAATATGTCTATGTCTTGGGTTGAGCTGGCAAAACATCAACTGCCCAAGTACAGAGAAAAGGTTGTTCCCCTCCAACCAGCCAAGGGAAAAGGGAAGAAGAAGGAGAGGGAAAAAAAACTCCAAAGCAGGTTTATGCTGAACCTAACTACACTTATTTATACAGAAAAGAGAAAATTAAGAGAAAACTACAATATAACACACATTTATACAAGTTATATATAACTTCCCACTCCCCAGTAAGCACAGATTTTACCATTCTAACTACAAATCGTTCTAAAGAAATCAATTCCCCAAAGACAGACTTAAGCAAAGAGAAGAACTAAGAACAAACATTTTACTTCCCTAAGATAACATGATGGTGAGCCGGTGCTGTGGCCTTGGGCCTCCCCATCCCTCCTGGGACAGCACGGTGTGTCCTGCTGGAGCAACAGCTACGAAGCAACTGCCCAAGCCACTCCCATACACTGGATTTTTCTTCTTTTGAGATGATGTAGTATGGCATGGAATACAATATTATTTGCTAGAAGAGGTCAGCTGTTAGCTAGCCCAGCCCAGCTTAAGGCAGCTGACAATTTCAGGCCCAAATCTGAGTTTTAAAGCCTAAATTTAGGCCCACCTGGCTAAACCATAACAGTCTATTGCCAGAGATTAATTTCCTCTTTCTTCGTTGTTGGTTGAGGACTGGACAGCTGATGTTGATTAAGAAAAAACAGTGAAGTTGGGTGTCTTTGGAAGGATTAATCTTCTTTTGTCTGAAATGGGGCCTAAAGAAATAAATATCTAAAGTGTTGTAAGAAAAGGAGAGGAAATCAGTTTTAACTTTAAAACCTTTTTTAAAGAAGAGTGAGTTGGCTCTAGAATGGTTGTAGGTGAGAAACAGCAGCAAGAAGTACCTTACATAGTTTAGATTAAATTAAATTTGCTTAGTCAACATGGATGGCTTGAGCTCTTGCTCCATTGTTTTAAAAGACCCTTTGGGAACCCTTTGGATTTCTTTTTTTTTTTTAATACTTTTTAAAAATTCCAAAATATTATCTGTGGATTCATAGAACAAACATGATTGCTTATCATATGGTAATAATAAACCTTACGGTAACTTAAGTCAGAAGGGCAAAGTGAACTACGTGACAAATCAAAATATTAACTTGCTGTGAGTGACTATTGCAAAGTCATGTGCTGTGGTTTATTTTTAATTAACTTTCTTGACTTGCATTTGCTTTCCTGTTACATTCAAGAAAAAACAGAATTGTCATATAGAAGACACATATATTGATAACAGAGGTTTGGCCTGAGGAAAAAATAGAATAAATATAACTGGTACATTTTTTTTTTTAACAAAGATCCTAGATGTTGGTTTGCTTTTTTCAAATGTAAATGAATACTAGTGTATTAATATATATTAGATTTGATTTTAAGAGAATTTTCAAGCAAAGTTACTGTCGAAAGTACCAGCAACTGAACCTTGGAGAACCCAATTGTAACGATGCAATAGATTTTATTTTACATGTTGGAGTAAACTCCCCACTTTCATGTTTCCCACATCTCAGGAAACAAAGCCTGGGACTGAACTGTTAGGAGCAGATCTGTGGGAGGATAATAGCCTGGGAGATTGAAAGCAAAGTTGGAATATTTTAATTTTGGTCTGTGGCAGTTGGGATGGGTATGGACATGGAAGAAATTCTGCCCCAGACATGCCCTCAGACCAAGGTCTGTCATGGGGGTGGTGGATCCTTGGAGGGAAAAGAACCTTCCTGAAGGTCTGCGGAGACACAGAGGTTATTGTCACACAACTGCTACCTTTTCCCTTAGGATAGCTGAGGACATTTTCCTTTTTCTCAGATAGAAGTTATGACCTTTCGATGAGATGAATGTCAGTGCAGTCTGTTATAATGCAAATGAAACATTTGGATGGTATCAGTAGCTCCCCTTGGTTCGTTGGCTTGTTGGTTTCCATTGTCACAAACTGCAGGAGTTTGTGTGGTTACTGTCCCCCCTGCAGGGCAGAGGACAGCTCTTTTTTTCAGCTATTTTAACTCAGGCATTTACTTTTCTCTGGCTTTATTTGATGCCACAGTCTCAACTGGCATAGCAGTACTGGCAAATCCCTTACATTTTATTTGGTTTTAAAATTGTTCTGCCTTTGTGTCTACACCATTTCCTCAGCTGATACCAGCAAAGCAAAAAAACCCTGGCTTCTGTTGCCATAAATTCAGAAGTGTGTCACCAAAGGCTGTGCTGGCAAAGTGAGTAGTAATGGAGAGGTTTAACTGTTCCCATCTGATTTAACACTGGGGTGTTTCTTCACAAAAAAGTGTAATAAAAACCAGGTACAATTTTGTGAATGTGACTAATAGATTGACCTGGGTGAAGAAACCTATAAAGATTAACACAAATATTGTTATCACAGAATTATGTAAATCCTACTCTTTCAACTTTTCTTTTTCTGTTGTGTTCTGGCAGCATTTATTGAGCGAATTCAATGATCTTTTAACTCAACAAGTAGAGATCTCTTTTGAGATTCCAGCTTTGAACCACACTGCTAAAGTAGGTCTAAAGAAATAGTGTAATATTTATTTTTCAATCTGTGGTTCTTCTTCAGTATCTTTTTTTTTTCCTTTTTTTAATAAACGTGCAGAATTTGTATCTGCTGTCTATAGATTTCTTGGCTGGATAAACAAGTTTAACTCTTTTTTTAATCTTTTAACAGGAAAAAAAATAATCAGTCTGAATATCCAATCAGTCACAACTTATAAGACAATTTCTAATGTTATTGGGTATTTAAAAGGAGCTGTATTTCCTGGTAAGTGCCCCTTTATCATTTATATCAATTTTTTGTTTCATGATGGCTGAGGGTCACAGGTGGGATGAGGATGCTGTTTTGCCAAATAATGCAGTGGAAGGAGAAATCCTTTACTATAGTAATTTTGTGATTTTTTTTCATGGCAGAACTTAAGGGTTAAAGAGAGAATGAGCTCAGGGGGATTGTAGTTACAATGAGCATATTTTTACATGGGCATCAGGCATTAGACACAGACCATGGAGAGTACTAGTAGTTTATACCAAGTAACTATGTTGTGGTCTTAATTTTAGTATCGTTTTAACACTTGCTGCAGCTCTACTTTGTATTACAGTTGTGCCTTAAGCTAGTTTTATACAGTCCTATGAATAATAATTACTGTTCTCTATATCTAATAATTAAACAATAAGATTCTAAGTGCAACTGGGGCATAAATCACAACCCCCTCCCTCCTCTGACGCTATACATGGATAACATGATAATCAGGATATTATAAGAATGAAGATCCTATGAAGATATCACAAGAATGAGATTATTGTTTCTGTAAGTGAATTTACCTAAAAGGTGAAGGGTTTCTGCAGTGTGAATCGACACTGTTGCTGGTTGCACACACAGTGCACAGCATTGAAGACAATTCCTACTGTACAGTTGATCATCATCAAAACACCATCACGAATACTCTTTGATCAGATTCTGAGGAAAGGATGCAAATTTAATTAGAGTGACTCAGGAGGTGGGCCAGTCATTTCATATTTTAAGTGATGGAATGAAAGAGGTAGAGAAAATTTTTATTTCTGTTAGTGAAATAACGACTCAGTTTTGTGTGTGCTGAATGCTTCTCACCAGAATACTGTGAATTCACCAGTGAATACTTTTTACCAGATTTTTTTTTTAAACAACGTGGAAAACAATTAGCAGAGGGAATGTAATTTTAATAAAGAATTTAATTTCCTTCATGAATTTGAAGTTACCAGTCTAGTATTGCTAATGTTTTGCAAGTAGCTGCCATGGAATTTGAAGGGCAGAAACTGCCATGTTTAGACATTCTGTCACCTGAATTGTGAAACAGAAGCAAGACAAATAATAAAAAGCATACATTAGTTTCTGTTTAATACATCCTTTATCTTCTCTGTACCTGAATATTTAATCTCATTATTACATTCTTATTAAGAAGCTACTTTATAAAGGTTTGTCAATATATGCTGAACTTTAAGAATTAAAGGCTATATAATCAGGAGAGGTCAATAGCACTACCCAGGTGGCAACAGCTTGTCCTGTAGGTGTCTGGCTGGGCAAGGGTCATAGCAACTGACTGCTAATGTAGGCACAAGCTGAATGCACACACAAACACATCTAGGTATTGGAGAGCTAAGCTGATGTTCGATCTGAGGAGTAAGAAAGAGCATCTGAATTCTAACCAAGACATTAGAAGATTTAAGAGAAGATGAAATGTGACAGTTGGTAGCATTTTAAAACCTCAAAAACGTGACACTGATTTTATAGCTCTACTGGACATGATTGAAAATGGGATGTGTAACAAGATAGGGCAGTATAAAGAGACCCTTGTTTAATGATAAATCCCTCTTGTCCAGCCCATCGTTACCCTGAACACTATCCTGTGTTATCACCTCCAGAAATATCTGATGCCTATTTTTTCCTTTATCTCTAGTCCTTTCTTTTTTCTTACCATGTGATTCTTAGAAAAGACAGCTGCTGCCTCTGCAAGCATGACAATCCTTTCTCCTGCGCTTTTCCTGTAGTTGTTCACTTCAGTGTGTTGCCCCTATTCAAGGAGAGATGTGCAAAGATGGAGAATTTCACAGGAGACACCAGCTGTGACGTTTTGCCCCTGTTCATTCAGCTGGCTTCTCTTACAGTAAGCTGCTGCTTGTAGCTTCTCCATCAAAAAGTCCTACATTATTTCAGTGTCTCTTTCCTTTTCTCTTCACATAATATGGGGCAAGCATTGATCCTGTCTGATCCCTCTGGTCTTAGTGACACTTCTTTTAATGACCCATAAGCCTGTAAGGCCATAAATTTCTTTTCTAAATTCGTATCATTAAGTGAGTTGAAGGATCCTCTGGTTTTTCACTGTCAGTGCAGCCTATAATTAAGTATTTCATGGTGCAGCACACAAGTTGTAAAATTATGTGATTGAGATTGCATTTTGTTGCATTAAATTGTCATGTACACTTAGACTTACACTTTGCATATTTGTTTTTAGAGAAATTCTCGTTTACATACCTACACACTTCCCAAGCAGTTGACTGAAAATGTTGTGTTATGGGCAAATAATAAATCTGCTGTTTGTAAAGCATTTTTGATTCCCTATAAAACAACATGCCCATGTATTTTGTTGAGCTGGTAAAAGTCCAGTTTGATAGAGAATGGGTTTCTAACCAAACTATGTTGATGTTCTGTTAAAATGGTTTCTAGGCAACAGTCACTGTAAAAATACTGAGGAGTAGATATATAGTTTTATAAGCAAATATAAAATGTTGGCATTTTACCACCTTTTTGTTGGTACGTTCTGGTGTACTGACAGCAAGTAAAAGGTGAATCCCTATGGATAAAGGAAGAAAACAAAAACTTCTTGCATTTTTTGGAACCCAAGCAACACTCAGAGATTGCTGTGGATCTGGCATCACTTGATAGCTATTCTGTTCTCTGTTGCTATCCTGAAATAGGGAAAGAAACCTTTAAAAGTCTAGATCTTGATCAGAAAGAGACTTTACTAAATATCAGAAAAAAATCAGTGAGCAATCCTTCAGAGAGGTTTGGCTGTGAATTCATTTCACACAGAAGGTCTAATAGATTAAGAAGTCATTCAGCATAACTCTGCTTTGACATCTTGGACAGAACTCACTCACACTTGTCATTCATACTATTTCATAGCACATCATCATTTTTGGAATAAAATAAGGGTTTTTTTCCCCCTTGTGAGTGGTATATGGATTATATAAAATGCCTTCAGAGATGAAGATTTAATTTGATTTCTCTGAAAGAAAAGTGTGTGGGGGTGATTTTTGGTGGGTAACCATAGGCATGTTCTTTATTTCAGGTTGAAACTTCTTGCTTTTCATTCTATAGAATACTTTCTCCCAGCATTAACAAAGCTATGAGGTCTGACTTATTGTTTCTGTGTCATTCATTATCTCTATTCCTCTGTCATGTCTCCTCTCTAAACCTGCAGTCCAGGTGTTTTAATGTCTCCCTACATGGAAATCTAATTCCTGATCTCTAACCGCTCTGGTACCCAGCTGCTGTTTCTGCCATGTCTTTTTTGAGATAGGGTGGTGAGCACTGAACACAGTCTTCCAGGTGAGGGAGTACTAAAACTTTGTGTATTTTCTTTATGTTTCCTATTGTACTACCACACCTTTTGTTTTCTTTTTTTGGTTACTAATGTATATTGAAGATCGATTCCTACTTATTTGTGTATTTTCGTAACACTCTAATGTGAGCATGGAAAAATTACATTGTCCATATGATGAGATCCTGCTGTAAAATGGATAGACATCAGATATATAAGGAGAGCAATAAGTAAACAATGAAGGCAAGGGCACAGGGATTTAATTAGGAAAGTACATATATATATATACATTTATTTACTAGTTCCTTTTTAAGTAGTTCTCACAGTTTTATGTAAAAATGTTGTATGATTGTCTTGCACGTCATCATATAAATTTTTGTTGACAGCTTTGTGTTTATTAATGACATTACAGACCACTAACACAGTTCATTTTTTAGAGCTATTTAGAATTGTTTTAATGCTAGGATCCAGAAGAAATAAGGTTCTTGTTTGTCTTCTTTTGTTCACATTTCAGACAGATACGTCATCATTGGGAGCCATCACAGCAGCTTGAACACTCATGGGGGACAAGGATGGGCCAGTAGCACTGCTGTTATCACAGCACTGGTACAAGCCTTGACACGGAAGGTTAAGAGGGGCTGGAGACCTGACAGAACCATTGTTTTCTGCTCGTGGGGAGGAACAGCCTTTGGGAACATTGGGTCATATGAGTGGGCTGAGGTAACATCATTTTAGAAGGACTCATTCCAATAACTATTGCGTTTGTTGAAAGCACAAAAACAACATGAAATTACCACATGGAAATCATGGTTCACTAACTGGTCTGTGAGGTCTGTCTCTGTTCATTCATGTACTACATAGCAAATGCAGGGAAAACATCTTTTGAGGCCGCTCCTGTGGATAATGAGATGGGAAGATGTTTCTGTAGCTGCAAAGGTTGCATATACAGCACCTTTGAGAGCTGATTTGCCTCCCTAATTCAGCAGAGCATTGTAAAAGGGCAATGCCAGGATTTGGTGGAGGGAAAAAAAAAAACTCAAAAAATGACATAGGCCCAGGAACAGCTTAGAGGGCTTTTGGTCCTTCCAAGAGTTCAACATTTATTCATTTTTAATTGTAAGGCTTAGTGTTGGGAGAAGTGAATCAAGAGCACAGTGAATGAAAAGGAGAGAACCATGCTGTGGTTTCCGTTAATTACATAAACATTGCAGTACCTCTGTGACTAGTGCTGATTCACTTCTCACATATTTGTGCAAAGGAGTTAGATAAAATCTGACACAGACAATTCCTTGGGCTCTTGCTTTCAACATAATAGAAATCAGCTTATTGAATAAAAAACCTTAACAGGGTATTGATGATAATATATGGTTACAGTGGACTTCAGTTTATAAATTAAAGGAATAGCTGGCAGAGAGGTTCATGGCTGCTTTTCCAACATTAATGTTTCTATGGTTTTATGAATTAAAACAGTAGACAAAATAAAGAGTTAATTGCTTTTTATATTGCATAAGAAGCAGGCAGCCCTCATTGAAATTTCATACTTCCAACATCATTATTCTTCAAAAACAAGAGGGGGTGAAAAAATCAAATTGAAAAGATCCAGGCTAGAAGCAAAATTTGTTTAGTTCCACTTCAAGTCAGCTTTACATCAGATGTAATTGCGTTACACCCCTTCTGTTCAATATAAAGAGCCACTTCATGCAAAGAGGAACTCATTACTGAGAAGGCAAAGGGGATCTTTTTAAAAAAGAGATAATAATTGAAACAGTTTGTACATGGTATTTTTATAGGCTGAAAAATAATAAAATGAAAACACTGGGAAAGTTATGCAATTCAAATATGAATTTGGTCTCTAAAAATTTAAGTCCATTTAACTGTTGATAATGATTGCTTTTGAAGTTTGTCTTCTGTCAGGCATAAGTTTAAGAGGCCATCACACTGTTTCACAGTGTGTAATGTTTTCATTTTTTGCCTTACAAGTGTAGTCATTTTTAATTCCTCCCAGACCTGTTTGCATTTTGTTGAGATGATGTGTGAAATGGAATTAAAATTTCTGCTATATAGAGAAATAGCACTAAGATATCCTTTGAAGTTCCTAACAGCATATTGTAAGTAGTAGTAAAGTATTACTTAGGAAATCACAGAGGACAGAAACAGAGGGTGCAGTTTTCCCCTAGAAGGAACTGAAAGAATAAAACAAGCCTTAATTGTAATGATGCAGAGCAGTAACCATTGTTCTGCTTGGGTTGTAGGATCTCAAGAGAGTTCTTCAAAGAAATGCTGTGGCTTATATCAGCCTTCATGATCCAGTCAGGGGCAACTCAACTTTGCACCCTGTTGCATCCCCGTCTCTTCAGCAACTGGCAGCAGAGGTACGGAAATAAAATATTTGGTTTCACACATGGTTTTTGAGGTTACATGGTTAACCCCCTTGATACCAGCTGGTTTTAGAGAACTCTAGGTGGAGTGTGTTTTGTTTAAGAGGTTCAACCTCACAGATACAGCTTAACTGTTTTTACTTAAGTAAGCAGGTTAAATTTTATTTTAAAAATAATGTATGAAGAGGTTGGAAGGGATAACTTATTTCACCTGCTTGTTTTGTCCTAGTGTCACCATACTTGCATGCCCTATAGCTTTTTTTACTTTTTAACAGCTTTAAAGTAACACATTTGTTATTCTTTAGCACAAAACACATCTTTCTCTTCCTAATCAGATCTTTCCAGGCCGTTTCTCAATTTGCATTTAAACCTGTATATTTAGCAGATGTAACATGACACACAGGGAGAGTATTACTATTACTATAATAAATACTGTCTAAAGTAAGTATGTCATGTTCAGTGCTCAGTGATGCCTCTGTGGCTCGTCTGGAGTCAGAATATTCCACAGTTACACTGGTGTAAGTGCACGTAGGCTTTAAATGAAACTATAATGACCTTATTGCTGTTTCTGAGGTTGCTGAATTTATTATTTTCCATTAATTGAAAACAGTATAAGGAACATACTAAATGACAAAATCAGTTTAAAGTAATATGTATAAAATACAGTTTGATTCAACCTTCATAAGTTATGCTTTTTAGGGTTTTTTCATATTTGCCAAGCTAATACTCATTAGGTAATTCTGATGTTTCTTTGACTTGCCTCTGAAGCATTTGATACTAAACACTCCTCGGAGTAGCATCTTGAATTAAACTCAGTTTAAGACTGATCTGGCTTGGCAACTAAGTTAGGAAAATGATATCAAGTAAATTGCTTCTCAGCAAGATTTTAACCACTTCCTGTCCAGTGATTAGGTTGTAATTTCCTCATGAAACAAATCTGCTTTATTCTTTGTAAGTATTGTGAAAAATGTGATGCAACATCAGTTCAGGGGGAGAAAAAAGCTGCTATTGGTCCAAAATTGTTTATAATGTTATATATGTGAGTCTGCAGGTGTTATGGATATGTCAATTCAAATTTTATTATCATTTTTAGCTATTGTGTTTGCAAAAATGCTATCCTGAATGGTTGCTAGCCTTTTGCTAACCTATTAGTGTTTGCAGTCTTATGTCCATTAAAACAAGTGTTTGTCATTTAAGGAAGCAAATTTATTACACCAGGTCCTTGAGGTATTTGGTTTTGTCTTATTTTCTTTGATTTCATAGCACGATCCATGGCAGTAATTTGAAAGCTAAACTGTGCAGCAGATTCTTCAGTGTCTGTCTATCACTATATTAAGATTCATTTCTTTCATTCTAATAAATACCATATTAGTATGAGTATTGCATTCATGGCCTCTCTTTTGGAGAGAAAGCAAAGGAAATCTCTTTTTCACTTCCACTTTATTTCTGTGGTGTATTCTGTGCTGTTTGAATATTCAGTAATTCCTGGAATAGCCCATGGTGTCCTGTTCAGCAGTATGGCCACAGCCTCCCTTAGCAGTCCCACCTTGCACCTCTTCATTAGGTTACAGACAGTAAAACATGACTAGAACTACTTTTTTTTTTTTTTTAGTTCCACTAAACACCTTTCATCTCACTTCTCATCCTTTAATACTGAGAGTGTATCCACTCTGCATGTTTACTCAGAAGCCCCATTTAAAAACTAAGGGATAAAATGCCTGTGAGGCAATCTGTATGGTTTTACTTTCTGCAGGATATTATTATTTGTAATTAATGCATCTGTCATACAGTTTGTGACGTTAAAAAGATTTGTAGGAATTATTACTTCCCAATCTGGCTGGATTTCTGAAATCATGTCAAGTATATTGACAGTGATGGAGCAGCCCAGCACAGATCTTCATTTGTTCCCACGGGGGCTCACAATTTGCCACATGTCTGGAAGATTTTCTCTGGAAGACTGATCTGCTTATAAAGAATATTGATATTGCTTCCAGCACTTGCCAAAAAGACAATGTAATTACAGATTACCTCAAAATTATGGTAGTGCAAAGGGGGTAAAATGTGACTGTTTGGAGCTCGTTTTCATCTTGAAGAAATTGTGAGTCTATTCACATGAGACTCTTGTTACCAGGTGCAGGTTGCAAAGAAGGGCTTAAACATTCCAATGGGACACAAAGATAACTTTAATTTGCAATAATTTTCTGAAATTGTTATAGCAGGGGAAAAAAGGGTGGAACAAGAATGTAGAGTTAATAACATGAACCCATTTTAAAGTTAAAAGAAGAAATAGCCTGTCTTGTTTAGTTAGGAGTTTTCCATAATTTGTGGATACCTGGAAGATACTGCAGTGTACTTTTGCATTCAATGGTAAAGTTCATATTCCATTTTAGACCACAACAAAAGACACTGTCTTGCATTATTTTTTTTTCTACTGCTAAACAGTGTAACAACACTGTTTTGAGGAAAGGGAGACTGAATCACACCTTTTGCCCCAAGGACAGTGCTCACTGTTGTGCTAAAACTGTGGACACTCCACCTCAGTAAAACAGAGGGAGAATGTATTCCTTGGGAAAATTACTCTTTGTTACACAAGCCTAAAAAGGTTATGTTTTGGGATTGTAGGGAAAACAGTGACAAACTAGAGATTGTTGTGTGAGAAGATCCAAGTCAAAAAATCACAGTAAATGTAAAGCACTCTGTGGATGCTCCAAGGAATGCAGCTGGAAGAGAATTTGGAGAGGGCAGCCTAAGATGGGCCAGTGCACACAGCGCTGTTTGCTTTCTGTGCTCTCCTAAAATAATATATTGGACAGTTGCTAATCACTGCAACTTCCAAAACACTTTTTTTCCTTAATTTCTGGGAAAAGTAGGGAAGAAGTTTTAGCTGAAAAGAGGTTTGTCTGAATATTCTAGATTTAGCAATGAAAAGAATCACAAACCTAATAAGTTGTCTACTAGGTGAGATCTAGCAGCCACTTAGAGAATAGGATAAGTGCTTGGCTAATTAACAGAGACCATGTTTCTTAAAGATGTTTTGTATAAAGGGATTACATCTTCATATTAGCAGCAGGTTTCAAAAGGCAGCTACATAAGCAGTCTGCAAATAATAATTTTATGTGCCTATCTGTGGGATTCAGTGGGATTCTGGTTGAAACACCAAATTACATGGAGAAGCTAATTTAAATATTTGGATTAATTAAGCAAAGAGGAATTCAAACAGTTCTGAGACCTTGACATATTTAATTCAAATCTTTTTTATATAACTATTCTAATTAGTGTCCACATTAACAAGAGGGAAATACTGCCAAGTTTTATTTTTGTCTACTGTTATTTTGTAAGGAAAATGATTGTTAATTCGCTTGCTCAGTTGGTGAATCACCATTTGTTGGCAGAGTGTCATTGGTAAATTGAGTTTGTTTGATGCTGATATTCATTCTCTGTAAATAAGGCCATTAATGATTTTTTCTATAATTAACATTTCACGAGTAAAAAAAGTTATTATGAAGCATGAATTCTTTTCTGTTGTCTTTTAACTGATTGTGTGACCATTGCCAATCATTCTTCAGGTCTGTTATTACTGCAGAGCCCAACAAACCTTAGTGCTCTTGTCTGCTAAACAAAAGAGTGTTTTAAATCTATTGATGAATGAGTTGCACATTAGAAATGACTGCCAAGTATTTTTCCATGCTATTTATCAGTATTTTTTTCTACTGATGGATTAAAAGGCATAAAACATCTTTACTTTTAGAGGTGATGTTATTGACAGAAAACTCTTTTTCCTTTATGAAGTAGAACCAGACGTAAAGTTCTGTATAGATGCTTTTTATCATCATTATTTCTTGATTTTTTTAAAAAAAATCTTGTATTTTTGTCAGCATTGATTCTTTTCTTCCAATTTCTATGTGTTTTTCATTATTTTTTAATGCTACCAGCATTAATAATAGGTGTCCCAGCATCATCTATCGGTAGTTGTAAAAAAAAAGAGAAAAAAAAGCATTATTATTTGAATTGCTTGTTGTGTGCCTTATAACAGAGGATTGCATCTTCCCCATGAGTTTTCAGTCTTTACCTATTAGCACTTTTAGTGTTATATTTGATTGCTGGTATTAGTTTTTATACTTATATTGAAAAACAAAAAGAAAGCCCTCTTGAGAATCAGAAGTTTATACTGTGAATTCCTGTCTCAGGAATTCATAACTGTGAGAAAAGGATGCTGCTAATATAGAAAATACTTCATTGCCAGCTCTATTAAATTAATTAAGATGCTGCATCTCCAGTGTGAAATGTTTCATTTAATGGTGGATTTGATTTGCAGCAGGTTCTTTGCATCTTCTATTGTTTCTTTTCTTTTGATGAAATGTTGGTTTGTCCACTGTTACATACTTTTCCATTCTTCTTCCAAACTGAATTGCTGATTCAATGAGTAATCATTTAAACCTATGCATAAATTTTGAAGTTTTGAAAATGATATTAAACCTGTGGAATGAAAATACTATCACTATTAAACATGAGGAAGAGAGTTTTTTAGCAAGGAATGATGCAAGTGGACCAGTTTTCCTGCTGTGATCTTAGTGGAGATCTCCTAAAAATTCTTTGTTTCTAATGAATCAAACTTTCTGCCTCTGTGGCCTTCCCTGTCTTTACAACACAGACTACTACTAGAGGTATAAATAATGTATGTTTTCAGAAAGGTTTTCTTGTTTTGAAATGTAAATGTCTACTTTGATAGCCCTTATGGATGAAAGTGAATAAATCTGAACATTTTATTATCTTTAAGTGTAGCACTGTAGTATGGAACATTTCAGTAATTCCTTTCCTGCTGCAAAATGGATTTTGGTTCTAGGTTTCTATTGCCCAATCTGCTTAAAACTGTCTCATATAATGAGCTGTACTGTGTAAAGGAATTGTTTTTTCTTTCCAGAGACTTTAGCCAGACTACCATATTAGAGAAGTTAACTTCAGTTCTGTCTAAATATTCCTTTGTTTAATTTCATCTTCATTATTTCCCTTCAGAACTGACTTTTTCATGTTAATAGAAAGACATTTTCTTAGTGATAGAGAAGCCTTTCATGTAGAGTTTAAAAGTAAACTTCTAGTTCTTACAAAAGAAGAGAGATTGAGAGCTCTGGATATTTTCAATTTTCTACATAAACACAAATCATTGAAAAGTTTCTCTTGCTGTTTTTTTTTCTCATCATTATTAAATATGTTGCTGAATGAAATTAAATTGACTTAATAGCTATAAGCTGTACTAGACCAACAGTGCATGGGAAAGAAATGCATCTGCAAAAATGATGTGTGTGGTAAAAGAACCAGAAAAAAAGAAAGCACCTCTAAGTCAGAATTGATAAGACATTATTATGAAATTAAATGAGACTTAAGCCTACATTAAGTCAATTGGCCCACAGCAGTTGCAGCCACGTGCTTTGCTTCTCCTTGTGACAGAAAAATAATCAAAATTCTGTGCAGCACAACCCACTTCCCAATTTTCAGATTGATGTTGGAAAAAAATGCGTCTGAGTAATGAAAACAGACCATTTGTTTGTCACAAATAAAAATGGTGACATATTTTACGTAAAGTGATAGATATTTAACCTTGCCAGAAGTATCAGATATGGCCTTTCTGAGTGTGCTGACCTCATATTCTCCGAATGGGAAGCTTTAAAGTGCTCTTTAACACACCATTGCTCACTCTATCTCAGTACGCTTTGCAGTTGTGATTGATTATTCTTTGGACAAGCATGAAGATGTTTATTTTATTGAGCACTGTGACTTGAAATGATTTACCAGGAATTTCTGCTGTAAAATTGTATTTTCAGAAGGTCCTAACCAGGCCACATACTGAGAAGTCAGAGGCATGGGAAGAGCAATAGGTTTGTAGAAACTTGGGAAGGTGGTTTATTTTTTGTTGTTGTTAAATTATTTCTCCCAGGAAGAGCAAAAAAAAATACCTCTACAGGATGCCAAGCCAGTGACTGAGGTGAAAATGTTGAGCCAAGCTCCCTGGGAAATGGCTGTAGGGAAAAGTGTGGAATTCCTACCCATGCTGAGAGATTTTGAGGTTGGAAGTTCTTTCAAACATGGGCCCTTGTGGTGCATTCATGGGAGACTCTATGTGTGTTCTAGTGTTCAGGTTTAGAAATCACCTTAAAATTATGGTGATTGTTATAGTTTGGTTTCATAAATATGTCACCCAAAGTATCCTTTTAATTTCACTGTTGTTGCAGTTAAACTTCCTACATATGAAAACAAAAATCTAATTGCTTTAAGGTTATTAATTGAATATCTGTGTCTATTCCATAGGCATAACTATAACTGTTCACTTCATCACCAGCATGTGATGGTGTCTTGTCCAGTGTGAAAAAAAAAAACAAAACAACAAACCACAGGGCTAGAAGGGAGGTTTTTCAGGACACCATAAACTGGGAATGGGAGTTAGCAGGAAATTTCAAACATAATTACAAGCCAATCAAATATATGTGATAAACCTCTGTATTTTCCAAATTATTATGAAGGTTTTAATGAGCAATATACTTGAGATGTATTTTTATTTATTGAGTCAAAGAGCCACACTTCCCATAGTATTACTACTCCTGTCTTTAAGTGCACACACAATGGGATTTCACTGAATATAACGGAACAAAATTTTATAGCAGATAATGTCTGATGTCAGGAAAAGCCAAAATGCAGGGAATAGTTTTCTTAAAGATTCTGCAAAATGCTTTCTTTCGGCAGCTGAAAGGTCATACAGTTCAAACCTTTGTCTCTTGACAGCCTTGAAAGGGATTTCAAAACCTGTTTCATAGCCTTCTATTTTAAGACTTCAATGCTTAAGTTTTCTTTCTAGAGAAGCCTTCCAACCTTTGGGAGAGCTGCTAACTTCTCTGCTTTGTTTCATATCATCCTCTTGATTAGATATGTTATTGTATAATTACTTGAAGAAGGCTGAGTGTTCTACCTTCAGTAGGTAATTTGGCAGATGAAGAGGGAGTCTTCTAAAAATAACTCAAAAACGAAGATTGAGTTGGAAACTAACTTCCTCTCAGTTTTAACATGCTCATTTTTTTTTCTAGCATGAGAATGATCACTTTTAATTTTACTTGTGAAGATTTTTAGAAAAGCTGCAGATCAAGTTCTATCTTATTACTATTGTTTTTTTTTTTCCATAGGCTTTTGAGCACTCCAAGGAAATTGTTACATTCTGTATCTAAATAGAATATATTACCAGTATCTGTGACGGTCAAGGATGAGGTTTGCTACATTCTGCCTAACCAAAAGTTTCAAGATTACCTTCTAATTTTGTTAAATGCAGTCTGAAATCAAAAAAAATATGTCCAAACTTTGTGAAAAAGTTACTCTCAGTATATTCACATTTTCTACCTTGAAGTTATTGAATAAGTGTCTGTTCTAAATCTCGGTAATACTCAAAAGGCTTTTAAAGTTTCTTTCATGAAATGACCAAGTGGTCAGTGTAATTGTTTAAATCCTGTAATTTTAGCAAATTTTTGTCATGCTTTTGTCAAAAAATTATGAAGGTTGAAATTTAATAGAAAAGTAGGAATTTAGGCCACTAGGCAATGTACACAAATGAATACAAAAATACTTCATGCTGTTTTATCCATTCAAATTGGCACTGGAACGAGAGGAATATTTGTTTACCAAGTAATAACTTATGAGCAGAAGAGAATATAATGTTATAGGGAAAATATCCAGTGCACATGAACTCCATAGTATGATGTTTAAAAGTTTCTGTCTTTTATGCCAGTTACAGAACATCTTACTTGATCTTAAATTCATTATTTTTAAAAAAACTTGTGTGCTGTATTTTCTTGTTTGCCTTTTGTTTGAAGCATTTGGTCTTCTTATCAAGCTTTGTGTAATGATTAGATTTTTATTTGAAACAAGTAGAGGTATTTATTTGCAGTTGTCACTCAAAATATCTAATTAACTCCAAACACCACAAATGTATCATAAATCTTATTTACAAAATACATTCAAGAAGCTTTTAAACCTGTTGCCTGCACAGCTAAAATGGAACTGAATGCTCAGAATTCAGGGTGCTCTGGAACCAATTATATTGCAGTAAATACTTCTTTGGGGCTCTGGGGAATTGGTGAGGGGAAAATCACATAAAAATCGTTTTCTCTGCAAATTAATGGATCACTGTTATAAATGAAACAAATGTGTAGTTTACTTGATAGTTTGGAGTTTGTTTGGGTTTTTTTTTTTCTGTAAAGGAAATAAGAGTTTTATTTTAGATTCAAAATATATGGTGTGATTAGGTAGAATGTACATACAAATGAGTATGTAAAGCACCTTTGATGATACAAGACCAAGACCTAAAAGGACTTACAGGCAATCACTTGATCCAGCTCCTTCTTACTCTACTGCAAAAATAAGTCACTCATATTTTAGCTTCCAGTCTACAACATTATAAAACTTTCTCAAATGATCAGCACTTGACTTCTATCACAGTGCTATTTGGAATTATTTTTATCATTCACTGAAGTCATCACAGTTAAAGAGTAATGTTTCTTTTCCTTTTCTTCAATGGGTGATCTTTATTCTTTTTTACAGCCACCTTTTTACAGGTTGAACAAAAGTTACCATTATACACAAAAGAAAACTATTCACTTTGTACTTTGAATATCAGCTTCGGAAAACTGATACATCTGCCTCAAAGTTAGTGTGAAATTGGGTGTTTGAAATTAGCTCAGACATGCAGGTGAAGTCTCTGAAATCCAGGTTTTGCCAAATATTATCCCTTGAGCCACTTCAACTATCATTTTACACTGAGCTGAAATGTCAGAAGAATGTATGTAAAGTCAAAGTGACCCTACAGTGAGCCTAATAAGCAAAAAAACCCCAAATACAGAACTAAGTATTTCACTTCTGTTTGTTATATGCTTATATTGCTGTTAAAAACGGTATCCTGCATGGTCATCCAGTGAGTCAATGCCCCTTCAGAGAAAGGTTTATTTGGAATATATCTTTATAAACCAAAGTAGCTGTGTGTGAACCTGGAACCAGAGGTGTTTTAATAATTTGAGCTTAATTAATCCAAGAACAGCATGACTTATCCTAATACCTTCTCTCTTCATCTGAATTCCTTTTGTAAAATAATTTTTTAATTCTCCCCTATGTTTTGCTTTTGATTTTCCTTAGATCTTTTTAAAAATGAGCTGAATTTTGGGTAAGTTTTTACCACATGACTAGAGTTTTTCAGGGTAACTAATAGGAAATCATAAAAATTAGAGGAGACAATATGGGTAATTTTGTCAGCCTTGCTAAATAAACATCAAGTTTTTAAGTTATTGGAAGTTATTAAAGAGCTATGGCATCCTGTCAGGGAATTGAAGAAAAAGCTTGAATGAATTGGTTTGTAAAGTCTGCAGATCCCATGAGGCACCAGAGCCCAGAGTATCCAAACTGCAGGGTAGGCTGATTGAGCTGCATGAACTGAAATGTGGAGACTGAAGGTGTTCCAGGAGCTAAAGGAGGGATTGAGTTGAACCAACATTACAAAGGAGAATTGCAATGACCTGTGGAACTGTAGATTGACTAATATTGATAATAACTCAAGATAAAATAAAGTGATAATTGATTTAAACAGGAGTAGAAGGAGGGTAATTAATGCCAGTGAGAATTTTTTCACAGAACACATCTCCATGTCATGAAACTTATTTTTAATCTTTTGAAGGAGTTTCGTGTTTATTCTATAAAGGTCAAAGCACAGACTTCTATGGAACATTTTGTGTGGTACTGTGGAAAGCATGATGGAAGGAATGCTTTGGGATAACTGTTAAGCACATTGATTTCCAACTTACAAAACTGACTGGTAAATCTTCAAAGGTGTTCCATGACGATGGAGAACCATCATGGAATGCTGATTTTCCTACTAACATTTTTCAGACAAGCGCTACATTCAGTACGAGTCAATACCTTCATTATTTATTGGATAGAAACTTGCTACTCACATGAAAGCAACTTATCTCAGTATAAGAGTATTCCTTTTTTTAAAAGAAAAGGCTAAGTTTGACAATATAAGCGCTGGGGCTACAGACCCCAACTCTCAATTCCTGCAGAAAGGATATGATGAAATACATCTGTGTTCTTACATGTGATTTCTAATATGAGTGCCAACTATACCAGCAACCAGTACAGTGAAAATCAAGTCTTGGAACTTCCAATCTGTTTATAATTTGAAAATAAGTGTGTGTGCATATGCATGCTTGATTTTGTATCAATGAATAATCCTTCTGAGCTTAGAGAAACTGTTCCTATCCATAAAATTATTTGCATATGCAATTATAGCAGGGAGGCCAGAGATGCAAACTGTGGAAGGTGGAATGCACAAAGATTTAATATTGAAGCAAAAAATGAGCTCATGTTTATGTGATTCAGTAGCTTTAGTCCATTAAAATATATCAGGCTGTGAAGTAAATTTTTTCCTCGCTGCTGACTGGAATCTGCACCTTTGAAAGTTCATGTAGATACTGTATTATTTAGTATTCTCAAAAATCTATGTAGCCTTCATTAGTCTTCCTTACCTGGTCAGAATAAATAGCTTTAGATTGCACTTTACTGGATTTGTCAATTTGTTTTCTCAATGTGTGCAGTGGAAACATTTCTCCCTTATATACTGTGTGGGCATTGTTTCAGAAAGTTTCATTTTATTGCAGCAAAATTAACTTTAAAGATTTGAATCTGGAGGATTAAACCTGAAATATGATGTTATATTTTTCTAAGACTATACTGTGCAGTAGTTAGCAGCTATCAGTTTTCTGTCTTACATGTCTGTACTAATCAGTGCTGAAATAAAGTGCATTATCAGCCTTTCTGGGATTTTCTTACTTGTTATGAAAACATGATGACATATTTCTGAAACTGTATTAACAATAATTCCCAACATTTTCTAAAAAAATTGAATGCGTTTTTAGTCCTCCAATACTTGACAGCACATGAAAGTTACAATATCCCTATTAAATACTATACTTTGGTTTTGGAAAGACCTCGGGTAATAATCTTAATTTTCAGTGTGCAAAAGGAACACACCATTTGCATGTATGATGAGTTTTGGGTAATAGTTGGCTCCTGTATGTTTTGTTGAAAATCTTTTCCAAGTTCCTTGGACTAGATCAGATTCATATATCTGGCTAAAATCATATTTCATTCAATTAGTTCTTTTCCTAAGTGTTAATATTTCATAGTTCTTGAAACCAAGGTCAAGTGAACTTCTGTAGAAACCAGAAAGAATCATTTAACCATTGGCTTTCCCTGCTCTAGTTTTTTCTCTTCTCCTTTCCTAGCTTTTACTGTTTCCTATGCAGTACAGAGGCAACACCAAGGACATTTACTTATGGTGTAAGGAGATACAAGTCAGAAGAATCTGGTCAGGGAGAGTATTGCAGCACCAAAGTGAGGGTTTACAGAGGTCCATTTGTCCCACTGCGGTAGAAAATAAAATCATTTGACATCTCTTGGATCATTTAATTTATCTCCCAGTGGAGCCTGGAGACCTGCACTTGTGGTGCTGATACACTTTAATAAATCTGCTTTGTGATGATCTTTCTGAAAAATTCAATTTATACAGATACTCAATATCTTAAGTGCAGGAGCTGTTATTATACCATTTGCTCAATTCTCATTGAAGTCTAGAAGAGGGTTTTTATATGAAAAATATGATGGTAGTTTATTGACCTTCATGCTCTGTATGGACTAATGAGAGTGACTTTCCATTTCAAAGAATGAAAAATGGTTTTTGTGTGTGGCTGGGAAGGGAGTTATTTGTTCATGCACAGTTGCTATTGAGAAGTTTAAGTGTCAGACCAGAGGGTTTGGGGCAAGGTAAAGCTTTGTCAGCAGTAAATTCCTTTGGCTTCGTTCCAGGCTGGTGCCACAAGGGGAGGTTTGCAATAGTTTACCAGTGTATCAAGAGAGTTCCTCCAGAGGATTACATCTGATTTTTGGTGTTTGTGCCAAAAAAAATTCTTTTTGTCTATTAAAATTGAAGTTGCTCTGGTCCTTGATTACAGTAATAAAACTACAGATTTTGACCACAAATTTCTCCCTCACTTTTACAAGCCTGACCACTGCACCAGTAATACCACATTTATTTATGTATGTCTCCTCTTACTTGGACGATGTGTTGTTGTGGGTCTGTCCTGCCTCTCTGGCCTTTGGTGGAGATGTGCAGGATGGTTCAGTAGGATTCTGAGGTTCCTTAAAAGAGCTAATGTTGGATATTGGGAGTGCATGTGGAACGATAGGGAATATGTGGCACATAATGTGTGCATATATTGCAGGGTTAAATGAATTTTCCTTTTCTTTTTCTAGTGAAACACTCTATGTTGTGTTCATAAGTAGCAGATTGTATATCTCAGCACAGTGTAACAAACCATTGCATGGGGAAAGGGTGGTAGGCTGACCTTCTCTGCAGGGCTGATCCATCTGCTTTGATGGGTCAGCTTTATGATAAAGCTCATGAGAGTGTTTTTGCTGAGCTCATTTGCACTTTGCAAGTGGTTTTGTTGGGGAAGTAGTGCCAGCAAACATTTCTGGTGGAAGTGCTACAGAACCTGAGTTCTGTGTAGTTCAGAAAGCCTGATGTGAATGCTGGTGGTTTGGAGAATTGTAAGTTAGTTACAAACTGTAGTTATCCATATTACAGCCAACTGGGGCTCTAATTTCTACCATTAGGTGCTGCAGTATAAATGCAGATTTTGCTCTGTGTGGTTCGGTTTTGATTTGGTTTTCTAGAAGTGGGCCAGAGGCTGGGGCAGCTTGAGCCCTGTGTCGGCTGAGTGAGGAACAGCTCCTGCAGGTGTGTGCTGTGCCTGCTGCTGGGGGAGTGGTGGGCATTGAAACTCCACAGACTGACTTGTGTAGTTTGCTTTACTAAGTGAGACTCAACTCACTTTTATTGGAAAGTACATAGTGGAAGCTTTCTCCCCCAGTTTTTGATTTTTGTGCTACTATTGAAGACCAATATGAAGAACATGTTGCTGCGTATTCATTTGACATCCAACCTCCCAATGATTGTCCTGTTTGTGATACTTACGAGATCCTGAAATGTGATACAACTCTTCAAGTAATAGAGTGTACGTATCTGTCCCCTTTAGAGCGACAAGTATCTTCTTCCTTTTTTTTTCTTCTTTTTTCCTGTGGGATATGGAGGAACAAGACTATAATCTCACTGGAATGAATTATTTAATATCCATTTGGAAGCTTTCAATGATGCATCCCAAAAAAGAGTCACATGGCAGAGCCTGGTCATCACAGACTACACCAAAATGGGTTTACAGTATTTCTGACTCTATGTCTTATAGAATGAGACTGCCCTTAGGCATTTAAAATGATTTACAAGCCACAGCTATTTACAAAATGTAGTACAAAATGTAGCACAAAATACCACCCATTTGAAAATGAGGTCTTGTTGTCAAATCCTAATCCTTTTACCTACTTAAGCAGTGGGTTTATATTAGCAACAAACATTACTACAGCACAAAACGTTTGGGAAGTCATGCAGCTCTTATCAAATCCCACATTACTAGTGTTTTATAGTAAAACCAATCCATTTGCATTTTGTTAAGCCTGGATTTCACAGCATCTCATTATTTATGTGACAACTAACACTGACCAGTGTTCCTGCTACTGAATAACAGGAAGAAAAAACTTGAACACCATTAAGTCCAGGAAAGTACAACTTCTTACATAATCAAAACCCACTTTGACTGCATACTTTAATTACAAATGCAGCAATTCCATGCTCAAACAATTGTTTATATTGAAAACTAGATTTAAAAATATAAGCTCTAAAGGAAAAAAGGGTCCAAAGTTTTCAGTGTGTTCAGAGGAGACAGGTGCCCTCTATTAATACAGTATTTTCTTTGCTGCGTCCATCATAAGGGAACACAATCTTAAGCTCTTTTCTAAAATTTACCATCAATAAAAGTCATTCACTGAGCCTGTGGCCATGGAAATTCAGTCTTTAAAGTCATTTTACCTGAGATGTTGCAGAGTTTGCCTTTATCTGTGCTGATGGAAAAATATGGAAGAAGTTGTAATGCAGTATTTTCTGGGTGATGAGTATAGAAATCTGGGCTAAGTGGATACTTTGGAGAAAGACAGCTACCATAGATATGTTCAATAGTTTCTCAATTTTATTTATTTATTCATTTATTAAGTCTTAAAACTCTGTATTTTTAAGGTACTGAGATGTTTGGAACTGCTGATGCCATTCCAGTTGCCGTCTTGCCACTTATATAATTCATGCTATGTAATTTTAGCTTTAAATATTTGATTGCTCTGAGGTTCTCTTATCAAATGGGAGCATACCTGCTTGATTTTTACCTGCCTTAAAAAGCCATTAAAATTCCTAGTAGTTTGTACTAGATGTTGGCAACAGGTACATCTGAGTTAATGAGGCATATGACTTCAATTTAGGTATAGGAAGGATAAATGTAATTCATAATTGTATAACAAGCATCAGGAATCAGGGAGAGACTGTCAGTAGATAAAGTTAAATGCAGAAAAATTCCAGGATAGGAAATTAAATTTAGACTATATAATTTTTTACTACCTTGCTTTTGTATTTATTACCAGTTTGATGTAAATTTTTCATCTAAAATTTGGTTTAGTCCTGTGAAGTCCCATTTATTATAAGGACCACTCACTGATGTTCATATTTTTTTAAAAAAATGAGACAATTATTTAAAATTATGTAAATGCTGCTTAACAGAAAGCAAAGCTCTGAACAAGAAATACAGGTTTACGCTTGTTTCATGTTTTCTAGCTCTAATATAAATAAAAAAAATAATGTCAATTTGCAAAGTAGTACAACATATAACAATAGATTTAAATTTTTCACATCCAGCATAGGTATTTCTCCATGCTTTGTTTTACAGCCACTGATATTATAGTTTCGCAGTTTTGTTAGGAAGTCACCATGTAAAGTCAAAATTTACTTCACACTTTTTTGATAAGTAAAACTGGAGTTTTATGTCTGGCAGCTTGTGTTATGTAGTTAAACTGATTTTTCCTTGGATCAGTGGAAATCTGAATACAGTGTCAGAACTGGGTCTTGGCTAATCTCGGTTTGACCTGGCCTTTTAGAAGCATTGTACTTGTCACCAGTTTCACTTTCTTCCTCCCCCTGGTGATAAAGGTCCTCTCTCTCATGCAGGATACCTGCAGGCTTGTTCAAAGAACAGTTATTTTAAAACCATGTGGTTTTTCTAAGAGGCAGTTTTTCCTTGTGAAAATACAATATTATCTTCCTGCTCAATCTAAAAACCAGTTGACGTTTACTCTTGGGATTTCCAGATGTGGTGCTTTTGTGTCTGAAAACACAGAGTCCTCTGGGGTGGGGGATTCCAGGAGGCCAGTGGTGATCCCTGGCAGCTGCAGGGATCTGTTTGAGAATCACCTGCTCTGTCATGAATATCAGGAGGAATTTAGATGTGGAATTCCTTCTCCCTGATGACTTTAGAATCATAGAATCGATTTGGTTGGAAAAAACCTCCGAGATCATCAAGTCCAACCCTTGGTCCAACTCCAATCCATTTACTAGATCATGGCACTTTAAATACGTGCTAACTCTTAGGGGAGTTTTTTTTTTCCCTAGTGACACAACAGTGCTCTCAATGGAGTAGGTGTGTGTGCCAGGACCATCTCTCCTTTTGCTGTGGTGATACTGAAAAACGCAAACTAGGGAAAGTTTCTGAGAGTTAAATGTATCTTTGCTGTGACTGACTCTGCAGTGCCACACAGCAACTTCACTAGAGGTCTTCATCTTGCCCTTAGGGGTCAATAAGTAATGCTCAGGTATTTTCAGCAAAGCTTCACACATTTAAATGAAAGTATGTATAAGCTGGAAGGAAACAATTGCTGAGACACCAAGGATCCAACATTTTATTCAATTAATTATTTTAACTTCGATGTAGCAATAATTAAAAGCACCAACTTTTAGTCATTCTGCCTCATAAGACTTCTTGGTATAGTTTTAATCAGATGATCACTTTGTATAAATTGGCAAATGCATCACATAATGGTGTGTAACATCCAGGCTATTTAAACAACAAATATGTTGTCCATCTATAGCATCTTAATTGTCACCAGCACATTTAGATTTTCTTTTCTTATGAAGAGAAAGAATGAATGAATATAATTTAGAATTATTTTTATGTAGGTACTTGAATCATATCAGTTTGATAAGGCTAAAAATTTTGGAAATATTGTGCATTTAAGTTCTATGTGATTGTTTTACTCTGTGATGTTGGGCAAGAGAGAAATATTTGGTACCTTGCTTGCTTTTAGTTGATTTGAAAAGCACTTTGAGATCTATAGGGGAAAATGCTGTATTAAGTCTTCCTAATAATTTTATGAACAGCTTATTTGCATTAATAGCAATGTATGTGATCGATCAGCAAAGACGAGGAGCAGAACAGGATGTTTATAGGCAAATGTGATGATCAGCAGGGAGAGAGCAGAGGAGTGTGCTTACCATAGAATTAATACAATTCTTGTAAGCTCCATGATTCTTTTTTTTCAGTAGACTTTGGCAGTCAGGCCAAGCAAACAGCTCATAATATTTTTTAAGAACTGTCAAACTTTCTTCCTCTAATGATTTGTTTGCCAGAGTGTAGCAGGTGTTCATAGATGAGAGACAAATATTTTAGATTCCTTTGCTATGCAGCTTCTCTGGCCTTTACTACCTGTTGTTGTTGATTTAACATAACGTGCTTACAGTAATAAAGATGCTAATCTGTTGCTTTCTGCTTTTTACATTGTGACTAATTTAATAAATCCTCTATTTCCTGGCTTAGATAATTTTTTCTTCATTTAGATGGTCTGTCTTATCATACTTCAGGGTCTTAAATGCATTTGCTTTGCACCAGCTCCTAACATAGGTAATAATTCAGCTCAAGAAATAGAGATGGATTATTCATGAAGAATAAGCTTCCTTGCTGTAGTTCTGGAGCTGGAATCACTGACCTATTGTAAGAATGATTGATTAATCTTTAATCTCCCTGTTGAAAACTCCATAGGCATTTTAATCCATTTTCAAGAGCTGGTAATGTTTTAAGTTAAACTGAAGTCACATAAAGAAGGTAACCAGAACTAACTCACAGGTGTTTGTCTCTAGTGGAAGGTGAAGTGTCAAAGTGGCCAATAAATTACTATTTTTTATTATAGGCTTTTGTTTATGCCAGGATCTTAATCTTGTAGCAGAAGGCACCTATGAATGCTTAGTTTTAATTAGTGGTAGAATAAGGTCTGCAATGAAGTAACACTTGATTATACTTCAGATGTGTCATCTATTTTTGAACATTAACCCAAATTAAATGTATTTAATGGGCCATATGGTACTCTTCATTTCTCAAATTTGTAATATAAACCTGTAACATGATGCTAAAACCCAAAATGAACTCCAGAGAAATAAAATTATTCAATTATGAAGAGCATGTGCATCCTTGCACTGACATGAAGCTCTCCTTGATTACTGGCTAACCAGTGGCTTGGTTTCCTTCCAGTCTGAAGGGAGAGCTTGATTGGAGCCCAGCCTGAGCAGCTGAGGCCTCTAAATACTCCTACTATGTGTGTTTACTGTAAAGCTAACTAGCTGAAAAAACTGTGGCTTGGCTACTCTACAACAGGGAGTTGGCTGCGTGTTGCTGATAATCTATTCTAGGTGCATTCTTACAGGATTTTTTAATTAGTTTTATTAGTTATAGGATATTATTGTTCTTCAAGTCCATTAGTTTTGGGAAACATTTCGTTTGTTTAATGAATGCAAAACACTATGTGAACTTTGCAGTGGTTACCAAAGAGCTGAGGAATGCTGATGTAGACACTGCATAAGGATTAAAACAAATTGTAGGAGAACAGTATCTTGCATGTAAAGTGTTCCCCCATATTAGTGCTGTGTTAAATATTTATTGTTGAACTAGTTCGTATCAGGGGCTTGTGTGTCAGAACAGTGAAAGTGGAATAAAGCAGATAAACCCTTAAAATGCTGTCATAAAACCAGAAATCCTATACCATCCAGGGTGGTGATATAAAACCCCAAAAGTACCACGTCTCTTGTCCTTTTAGTCAAATCTGTAAACAGTTCATATGTGAAATTTGGTAGATAAAACTATTGCATTGATGCTATAATGAGGGAAAAAAAGTAACAGATTCTTTTTCAATAATCAAGTTATTCAAATGGAATGTGTTAAGGTGTTTTCTGAGGCCTGGCTACATATCAGACTTGGGTTTCTGACAAAGGAAGACATCTCTTGCTTCAGTTCCTAGTATCTCATAGAAATGGGGTTGGTGTATGTTCAGGACTGACTGTCAAAAGCTGTATTTCACATCACTCAGTAATATTTTAAACATTAAAGGAAGAACAGGCTACTCACCAGTTGTGAAACTTGATCAGCTCTGTTGGGCAGCACGAGGAAGTGAGGAGAGTCTGATCTCACTGCAGTACGGAGCATCAAACACTTGGAATTCTGAAAGGAGCCTGGGTCCTATATACATCTATATGCATAAAATCATAGACATGGCTTTTTGGGTGGATGTGTGCTGTAATGGTTTTGAGTGGGAAAGACTGTAGAAGGTACAAGTGTGGTTATTTAAAAACACCTTTTGAAATGAGTGTATGGTTTGGGCTTCTGCTGTTTCTGTTCTAAATTTTTGGATAGACCTTGCACAACTATGAACAAGAATGGCATGAGCAGAAATGCTTAACAAAACAAAAAAAAGAGAGTGATATAACCACCTTTCAAAAATACTTATGAAATAGAAACTATTTCTTGAAGGTATTTTAAAATAATTTTCTATGAGAATATGCAGCCCTTATTTAGACTGGGTAATAAGCAATTGCATTCTTCATAGCACTGGAATGAAAATGTGCAGCAATAATTATGCTAATTTTAAAATGGAAAAATACCTAGATTTGTCTCTAACTCTTAAAACATTTTCCTGATAACCTCAGGACTTTAATGTACAGAATTTTCTGTATTAGTGTTAAAGGAGAACTAATCTTGCACTGTTCTGCTAGCAAGCTACTAATTTAGTGGGTAGATGTGAGGAAGTTGTTTTACTATATAAACTGTTAGCTAAATGCAAATAATCTCCAGTACTTCAACTTCCTAGCATTCTTGAAAAGAAACCTAAGTAGCTTATTTTCCATAATAGATGTTGAAAGCCTTTGTGCCTTTATTAAGTGTTTAATTACCTGATTTATTTGAAAGCTCCACTAATATCTAGCCCTCAGTCTGGAGCTTGATTTCCAGTTCTAATCTTACATTTATTGCAATTCTGTTGCTAATATTTCACTATTATATACTTACATGAAAGAAATACAAAGATGTCACTGGCAAGAATTGTTTTAAGCAACTTACCCAGAAAATGTGTACTGCCTGTCTTTAGCCTTTTAATTATGGTTTTCTCTTATGCCCTGCTTTGCAATTGCTTCAAATGCTTTCCATTGCCAGCCATATGGTCATAGACCATTGATAGGTACCTTGAATATGATCATCTCATTCAACTTTTTATTATGGCAGAAAATACTGTTACCGGAATAAAGAATTTATTCCTTAGTAGCTATGAAAGACCTCAAAATGTGCTTTCCAAAGGCACCATGATGACCTCTAATCTCATGGCCAGTATGGGGCGTTCCCTGTGCCTTGCTGCTGCTTTTGCCTCTCCTGCCATCTCAGATAGGACTTTCTCTGTTCTCTGAAAGACTCAGCCATGTTGTAGCAAACTTCATTCTCTGATATATTCAAGATGCTTCAATGCAAAGAGCACCGTGTAAATGAGATATTGCCATGAGGCATCAAGAGTCTGGTTGCAAATAAGTAGAACTTTGATTTGTGGGTTTTTTGTGTTTTTTTCAGAGCCAGAGCTTCAACTGTGTGGAAAAGACTAGATGTGCAGGATCTAATGTGAGTTCTGTGCAGATCCAGGGAGATTCAGACTATTTCATCAACCACCTCGGAGTACCTGCCACGCAGTTTTCTTATGAGGACATCAAAGCATCAGAGGTAGCTATGAATAAAAATGGACAAACTGAAAATAACAGAAAGATAGAATTATATTTTCTCACTTTATGTGCTCACATGACAAGCATGCTGTAGTGGAAAGTTATCTCCTGTAAGTGCATTTTCTTAGGTCTTCAGAGGATTGCCACAGAGCTTCAAAGTGACTGATTTTATAGGAATATGGTATTCAAAGAAACAGATAAAAATTGGAAGATGCTATGTTAAAATGGTTAAGATTGCTTTTAGTTTTATGGGTTGCATATTATCTAACTCAACTTTGCAGACTGTTTTCAACATCGAGGAAGCAAGTACTGATGTGCACAGTAGGATGACGCAACCTTCAAAATGAATTTTATATCTGTTTTCATACTGTGAGCAAAATATGATTCTCTGGTATAAATGTTGGTGGTAAAAATCTGTATACTTGATAGGAGTCTTCAAAACACCATGTTCTTTTTCAGTCCATCAGCTTCTGCAAGGTAAGTGGAAGTAGCATTTTATGCTCTTTGGAGAACAGGCTGGAATTGGACATAGATAAACTCTTAGGAAAGTTTGTCCCTCCTCAGCCTTCACTGCCATAGGTTATTTGTACCTGGACAGCTCAAATGTCCCTCAGTTGGTCAGCTGAGGATCAGGAAGCCTGGCATTAGTTATTTCAAGATAAAGGAGGCATGAGAAAAAGCGTGTGTTTTCCCATAAATGCGAAGATGCATTTTTACATTTCAGTGACTTCATATTCCCCTCATTTCTCTTCTTGCACTGTGCTCATCTCCATATGCATACATCCTGCAAGTTTGGGAACAAAGCTGGGGCTGGGTTCAGCTGGAGTGCTTCCTGACACTGCACGCTAAGATGGTTTTCTTTCACAAGTGCAAAACAAAGCAGAGATGTGCCAAGTACGGAGCATTGCTGTCATGTCGTTGTGCAAATTGAAATAGATTAAGTCAAGAATTTATATAAATATAAAGTCTGTGATCTAAACATCGTGGCACCTATTAGGCAAAGTTTTCTCTTTCCGATCAAACACTAGGCAAAGGCTGTAAGGAAAATGTGAAGGCAGAAGACATATGAGTGCAATGTTTATGACAGGCTTTTGGTCCAGAGTGGATTTTTGTTGTCATTTAGCAGCTACTCACGTAGTTTTCAGTCAAAATCTGTGTATATAGTAGCTATAGTGCATGAGAAGGAATCTGCAAACTTCAGTATATCAAAATAGTAAGTATTTCCCAGCAACATTTACAATATGCACACTGAAGGTTCCCTTGGCTATTGTCTACTTTAATCCAAAGTTATTCTTCGTGTTCAGTTAACCTTGTAAATGTGTATTTTTGGTTTCTCAGAATGACTCAGCAGTGTAATTAAAATCATAAAAGAAAGTATTTCCATATTTTCTTAAACATGACATTATAAATTTGGTTCTTTGTTGAAAACTCAGCTTTTGGCCTTCTAAAATCACTTCCTAGAAATAAACTTTAAAAGTGTCATCTGCAGTCTTGAAGTGGATGTACTGCCTTTCTCAGATCGTAGGAGACTTTGGCCCCTTGAGATCTATTTTATGTGAGAAATAAATCTGCTTGGAAAAATGTGTAAATTTCTCTTGGCAAGGGGGTGGATCTATTTCCTAAAATTGAAGTTACTCAGTATGACTAAGTTTGGATTATTTGCTGCAGTTTTGTTATTTATTGTACTGATTGTTAACAGTCCTTCAGAAGATAAGCTTGTTGTCTCTCCTATGTTCTATCAGACAAGCAATCTGTTTGTTCTTTACTGTTTATTGCAGTTGTTTATTGTGGATTCTGTTCATTGTATCAAACAGATATAATAAGGCAAATTGTTTTGTTTACAGCCATATTAATAAACACTGTAGGAATTTCTGTTATGCAGGTTAGTGACTGATAATGGTCTGTTCGTTTGCAGGGAGGGATTTTTGCTTGTTCGTTTCCAAGACATTCAGTTTTTTTAAACTATACCTTGGCCTTGTCAGCTTCACTGCAAAACAAGATTTGGGAAAGCAGATTTCAGCAATGGGCGGTTTTGACAGGCTTTTGCAGACTACCCTTTTGCCAGGCTGCTTTCCTCTGCTCTCTCTTTCACTCCTCTGACCTGCTCAGGAATTGCCTTTGTTTGGAATATACATTGGTTGTTTATCTTACCCACCTGTCAGCCAGCATGCAGTGTCAGGTAAAACTGATGCTATTCCAGTTGAAAAAACCTTTTTTAGAGTGCAAAAGCCCCAGACCTGTGCTTGTGTTCTGCCTACAGAGCAACAGCTACAGGTCAGCGTTAGAGACGCATTTCTTACACAGCCAATGCAATGCCAGTCCACAGAGAGAAGGTTCTGAAAGCCTTTCTTTGACAGGAACCTGAGGTTAAGTAAAGAAGAGGAAATAAAAGTTATAAGAGGAAACATTCAGGCCAGAAGAGTAAGTAAAACTGTCTGGCTTGAGATGATGTGCTACAGCAACCCACAGCCTCAGGGAGGTTAAATCTGCAAATGCTCATGGTCACATCTGTGAGCCACTAAAGTGCGTTCTGAGAATTCAGGCACTGCTGTAAAAACGCACTGAGTGAAATGCAGCTCATTTATTTGCTAGCAGCAAATATGCAGCATTTTAGGCTCACAGTAACTAAACTTGGAAGAATTTCTCAAGTGGAAAAAACCCGTAATATTACTCCAATTTCCAGTGATTCACTTGTAGTTGCTGAAGAAAGCCTTCCTCTCCTCCTGACCACTGGTGCATTGGCTTTTCCTCCATGTGAGTGTCACACTCTGATTTGTAATGTTTGAGGAGGAAGGCTGATCAGATTTTCCTAATACTGCTGACTTTCTTACTTTCAGGAGGAGTCATGCTGTTATAGATAATGGTTAGGTTGCCTCCAAGTGACTGTGTAGAGCCTCTAGAGAGAGACATAACATTGACTTCAAATCAGAGTTTCTATTACTGAAAGCCATGATTCTAAGTCTATTAGTACTCACTCGCCTCAGCAGAGAATAGTATTAGAAACATTCATTTAGCTTTACATCAGGAAGGAATAGCAACATAAACTAAAAGAGATCTTAGATCACAGACTTAGTTACTCTCTGTACTACGATAAAAGTTGGATATCAATCAAATTAATCATATGAGCATTGGGACATCAGGAATAACAGCTTGGAGCAAGTGAGTAAATGCTGATTTTTTTTTTCCCTGTGTATGGAATATTTCTGTGCTCATGAAAATATTGGTCATGTTTGTATGACAATGTATTTTCAAACAAAAAAAATGGGCTAACAGATATAATACATACATGTCCTCCATAATGATAGAAAATATGTGCTTACAAGAACAAAAATGTGGGTTTGGACACATCACTGTTCATCACAACTCTGCTTAGTGCCTTAGATATAAATTCCTCACCTGTGCTGTTATAATTTTGTGAACAAAACATGTTATTCACGTGATTGAAGCTCAGCTCTGGGTTACTTGATTAAAATTTGCACATTAGCAGAAATTGGGGTATTAAATGGTTTATTTCAGTTGAGAGACTGATAACTGTGGTTCTTCTATATGAAGTAACAGTCACTGCAGACTAAACTCTGCTGTTGTGAATGACCAGCACAAAGTAAAAAAAAAAAAAAAGTTAAAATTATTGAAACTTTACAGCAATAAAAGTTTCATTAGTCACATCTGTAGCTGTGGTAACAGAAAGTGCTTTTTAGTTACAATGAATGCTTACTTGCTGACTTAAATGAAATTTCTTGTAACTGGAGACATGAATGGAAAAGAAACATGAATCCATATCTTAAAATGTTGTTTCCTTTCATTTTTACACTGCATTTATAATATAAAACCAGCATGGTCTGGATAATTTTGTGTTTCCTGTGTCTAGCTATAGTTATATATAATTTTATCTGTAGGAGGGACTCAGTACTTCAGAAGTTTATCCATAACTCTTCTTCTACACTGCTTCTGTTTCTTTTATTCTTCTCTCTTATTTCTTTAAGATTGGCCGTGTTTTTTGGGGTTTGGTTTGTTGTGTTTTTTCTTTTTTTTCTTTTTTATGAGCATCATCTCTATAATTTTCTGTCCTCTTGGTAGAGCACCTTAAAAATGTAGTTTGCTCTGCTGGATCCAAGATTCTGATAGCCACTTGCCTTTTTTCTTTCCTGAATGCAGATAGAGAAAAGTAGCTTATGAAAGATCTCTGTTTGGAAGTGTAGTGTGGGCTTCTTGCCTAAAGAGAAAAGTACCAACCCCCTAGCTGTGAGTTAATTTATTTTGATTATTTCCTTCACAGCACAGTTTACAGCATAGCTGCTGAAGTCCTGGAGCATAAGTCCATCACAGAGACTGAGAAAAAGAGCCTTGCTGTGGCTGCCTAATGTTTGGGTACAACAGGAAAAATAAACTGGATTTTCCATGGTTTCAGTTAGCAATTTGTTTCTTCGTCATTGTAAGTCAAACAACATCGAACTGTTTGGTATTTGAGGCGGATTCGATCCCTTCCAAACTGAAGCTGTACAGGTGTATTCTGAGCCTTTTTTCTAGAGGGAAATTTATTTTTATTATTCATTTCTGTGTCATTGCAGCCAAGTTTCTTGAGGAATCAGGGGTTTTTTTAAGTTAAGACTAGATGGTTTCCTATGTTATGTGCATAGTATTCATCCTTCTCAGTGCATCCTATTACATAATGATTCCTCTCTGGTTACACAGAATCTTAAATCCCCTCTGTGATATTGTGGTAAATTATATCAACATTAGCTTTGTCATTTTGTTGTGAATAAAACCAATTGCTGCACATGCATATTATTAAAGAAAAAACACCTTTTATTATTTATTGATAGACACATATTTGGCATGAAACATTTCATGGTAGGTGTCCACATTTGGGTATGCAGGACTTACAGAACATTTACTTTTACACCTCGACCATAAAAGTTGTTTTCCGTATCTTTACTCAAACTTAAGTGCAGGCAAGAAGTATAAAAATTGCCTGTCACATTATTCACAGACTAGACCAAGGTACTGTAATACCATGGACCACTAAGCTAATTTAGAAGAAAAATGAAAAGAGGATTCTTTATAGAAGGCATTTGTATGTAATATATGTAGAAGAGTTTAGAATTTTGACAGTTTGAGATTGTATCCTCTTTAGAGAGAATGCATAATGATTTTTATTTCTGTTGAAATATGCATAACTTTCTGAAGGTAACTTTCAACTTTCATTAGAGCCCTTAAAAGTGATATTCACCCACACTGGTTTAAAACAGAGACCACTAAATCTTAACTCTTCAGTGAATGTGGCTTCTCAGTTGTTTTTACTGTCTGCTTCTGCTTCTTCCCTTCCCCCCATCCTGCCCTTTTTTTCTTCCTTTTTTATCACTCTGTGGGGAAACTTACTGCACTTTCTTGATTTCAGTATTTACATGCTCAGACTGACACATCATGCACTTTTTTCAAAAGAATTCAAAAGCTTGCCAAGTTTTCTTCGTCAGGAGAAAAGAACCAGTGGAACTGTCCTTGATGGAGAGAACTTTGCATGTTGCTCTTGTCTTTTTGATGTGCTTATGTTAATGTGGAGGGAGGGCTTGGGCAGCACGGAGTGCTCTCCAGTGCATCTGCCTTGTGTCATTTTACAGTGCATGGGAAACTGGTGTTTGTACCACACACACATTATTTTCATGTGTGTATCCATCTATATATAATCAGTGTGGCATTGTGGAAGGAAGCAAAGTCTGTGGTACAGTTTTAATTCCACAAGCACAACCCTGTACCCGTGTGTGTGTACATCTAAAGCAACTCTGAGTTGTCTGACCTATGATATCCTTTATTGAGAGCTGGTTTTGTATCAGTAACGGAGTTCACTGGTCAAACAGTCCCAGTGCTTCATGTCAATCCCCTTTTCAGTTCTAAAGTTTCAGATCTCTCTGTTCCTAATGCAGTTATCTCACCATTTTGCATGACATCATTAATCTCTTTGTTACTACACACCCAGATGACTTTCTCCTTTATTTCTGGTGTATCCTCCAGTCCCTGTCCAGTCAGGGAACAGTTAATAATGGTATGTAATCTAGAGATTTCTGACTGACTACTTGGGTTATCTACAGCAGACCAGGCCCTTCTGGTAAACATTCTGCTAGTTTTTGTATGTTTCTGTTTATGTCCTCCTTGACTAAGTGTCATCCAGTACCAACTATTTTATCAGAGCCAAGTATGTTTGTCAAGAAATTTCATTAGAAGGCTCATGGCATCATTTTCTTTGAAAGATCAAGGTAGATCATACTGGAAGACACGATGTACTTACCAGCCTTAGCTGCTCAGAAGAGAACTTCAGGGCTAGTGACATATGTGTGAATGTCCTTAGAAGAGAATTAGCACTGTTTGTTTGAGTCTGGAGTTCTAGGGAGATTCTTAGCCCAAACAGAAGTAGTATTTCTCCTTGCCTATTTAGACTAATAGGGAATTTGCATAACAGCAGTGTGTTGCTATGATGGTCTGCAATTTGGTAGCTTTTCCATCTAAAAATCCAGCTCTGTGTGGTTCCTTGCATTCCCTGTTTTGCTTCTCCTTTCTTCCTGGTGTATGTTAAATTTTTTAAGGAAATAACACAGTTGCCCATGGGGAGTTACAGGAGATGTTTCATGCATATATGAAAGAATCAAAGTACCAGTGTGCTTATACCAGAAAGTATTTGCAAAGGAGCAAATGTGTATCAGCCTCAGAACAGCAGGATGCTTGGGAGCCCAAGATTTCCACTTCTGAACTTTCTCTGAAGAATTTGATGCTGTTGTATTTGCTGCTGAGAGAGTTTATTAACTATGTAGAGCAACTTTACAGTCAACAAGGTGTAGTAATGAGAGTTAGTTGTGTCAAGATGAAGAGAGGGGTTACATTTTTGTTTGTAGACAAGTGGTGAACGGTCAGTGTGTGAAAAATACGGTCTGAAGAGTCCCCAGTAGATTGCCTTGGGACTACCTGTGAAGGTAGGTCCAAACCACACTGCCTTTCTAACTCATGAGCTATATTGACCTTATAATAGTTATGATTTTCTTTATAGATACTGAATTTTTTTTCTGACCAATGTATTTTCTCTTCTCTGTCTTTAGCATAAATTAGTGCTTCTTAATTTCGCAGTTCAGTCAAGGATTATTGTAGTACTCACCAGTAATTCATTAATACATTAGTCCATCTGTTCACTTGGATGCTAATTTAGCTGAATTTGGTATTGAGAGCTTGCTGAAATTGTTAAGGTTAATGACTTGGCATTTTACAAGACAAAATACATTTGATGTTCAATTGATTGCTTGAGTTGTTTTATTGAATAATATGAATATCTAGCTACTTAATTTCATGGAAGAGCATCTTTGTTATTGCTCTGGTGCTGGTGAAGCTGATGTTGTCATCATCAGTTGGATACATTACGCTCTTCCAAAAAAACCTGTTTGGTCTCACAAATCCTGGTACTTTGATGTTCCCCCATGGTGCATCCAAAAGGAGGAAGTTGTTTGCATAAACCTGCCTTATGGTAACAAACCCACACATCTTTAGCAGGCATTAACACTGCACAAGTACATATTGTTGCTGTAAACTGTCCTTGCAGATTCTCTCACAGGCTCTTGTTTCTTGGAATTGACTGCGGACTGTTGAAAGTCAATGGAAGAAAGACAGCCTGGAACTTAACAGGGTCAATGGGATATAGGTAAATGTGAGAAATTTCTTTAGACACCAATTAATTGCTTCTGTTGGATAGCCTGGGAAAGCATCTAGCTACTGGAAATATGTATTATCTAAGGACAGATGTCACTTAAATATCTGTTCTCCCTGGAGAAGTCAATGGCATGTTGCATTCATGGCAATGTTTTACTATTGTCCTTCTGAGTGGTTAAATTTAATAGACCAACAAAAATATGCTGACAGAGTATCTGTAATAAGTATCAAAACTTGGGTTTTGTCAGTAGATATTAGTAGTCTGACACTCAGTTTTGTCTTTTAATACTTGGGGCAAAAAAATCAAAATCATTGGACAATCAAATAGCTCTGATTTCAGTCAATGATTCATTCTCTCAAATAAAATTTGGAATATCTCATCATGGTCATTAAAGAACTGGTTAATAAGGCTTTCAATAAATAAATATTGTCTTTGAAGATATTATTATTCTTAGCAAAAGCCAATTTTTATTCCTCCTGCAAGGTGGTGAAACTCTCACCTACACAACATCTGTCCCTTGGCTAACATCAGATTTCTTCATTCAGAGTAATAAATATTTTTTGGAGCACTAATAATAAAACCTGGAAAATAGGAAGCATTGAATTGGGAAATAAAAGCATTGTGATTTGTAATATTTGTGATTGTGAAAGACATTGTTACTGAGATTCATGACTTACAGGAGGACATTGTTAGGATAACCTTCCTGGCACTGTGTGTTTCCCCATTTTGGATGCTCACAATTGATCATAAAATGTTATAAAATGTTCTTGCATCCTTCACACAGCACATCCAGGGGAAGCTGTGCTCTCTCACATGTACTGAATCTGAGCTGAGCCTCCTATTTCTAACAGTCAGAAACTTTGGGAAGAATCTCTGTGAGGTTCCAGATTTCTGGCTCGAGTTGCTTCCTCCTCCCTGAACTGCTGATTCTGCTTTCAGTTTCAAAAGCATCAAGGGAAAACTGCAGCGGAATAAAGCTAGGGAAGTATCCTGAGATCTTAAAAGTTGCTTTCTTTGTGCTGTGATCTGTAAATTTATAGCTCTACAGTGATTATTTCAATTCACTTACTAACACGAGGAAGAAAACATTAGATTAAAAGAGGTGAGAGAAATGTGTTTATATTCTTTGTCTGTCTGATGACTGTTGGCTTGAATTTTGCTGGCTGCAACTGAGTTGAATAATAAGATAACTTGTGCAGCCGTGCTTCCACTTCTGCCTCTCCTGTATTCTGTGCAGTTTTAGTTGGCAGGCCTTGCTCATTTTGTCCAGCGCTGGGCGACATCGCAAGGTCACTGCACATCTTTACCAGAATATTCAAACAGAAAATAGATTTGCTTTTGTTTCTTTTCTAATAGTTCTTCAGTAAACTGAAATGGTGAAAATACCGAAGAAAAGGCTCTTGTCAGAAACTCCTTCTGACATGCTCATTTTCCAGAGTTAGGAGCATTCTCACTTTGAAGATGCGTGTTAGGCTGTGGCAGTAGCAAAGCTTTGCTTTATAAAAATAATGTAAAAACACACTTTTTTTTTTTGTTTCAGTGAAAACCAACTTTTATATCGCTTTAGAATCTTTTCTGGATTTGGTGGATGATATTTAATTAGATACTTCGAGCATTTCCTAGAAAAGCAAAAGTCAGCCTACCAGTGAGATGGAGAGGCATGAACTCTCCCCTGTAATGTATTTACAGCTTTATTGCTGAGAAATCCTATGTGCAATACATTAATGCCTGATATTATTCCATCAATTCAGTTTAACCCACACGTTAGAAAACCATACTTTGGCTTCATTAGGTTCTATACTACATAATCCATTTTTTTCAGTAAATCTTCGTCAGTCTTAGCACCCTCCCAAGCTAAAAATATTCTAGATAGCTGATGATTAGCTGTATTTTAGTCTGTGAAATACCCTTTTCATTACTCCTTTTTTAATCCTTCTCACAGTAAACTTCTTGTTCAGTCACCTTGTCAGGAGGGGGGAAATAAAAGGGAAAATGAAGAAGAGATGGACTTTTGGCTCAGGTGAGGTGAAACACACCTTCACAAAGAATGCAATTGTGTATTTTCTGCCAAGACACCGTATGCCAATTGCTTGGCTTAGGGTAAAATGGAAGAAGGAATTACTGAGAGCCTGTGGTGCAGATTTCAGAGATGTTTGTGTTCTTCTCACTTCTCTCTCTTTATCTTTTCTCCTGATGGGGCTTTCTCCTTCGTGCTACGACAAATTTTTGCCATTGGTTTTCAGTGCAGATGCAGACAAGTCCTTGTGCCATTGTCAGGCTCTGGGTTCCTGGGGGATAGTTTGGGGCGCTGCACAACTTCATCCTGTGATTCTCAGGTAACTTCAGGCTCGGAGTGAAGGTGTTCCAGGATGATTCTGGAGATGTGCAGGGACCACTTTGTGTTTCCCTGGCCTTACACTTTGTGTGCATCCCTCACAGTGCTGCAATTCTGCTTTGGGGCAGTTGTGTTACAAAAGGGCAGAAAGAGTGAAACAGGTGAATAGCTCATAGAACAGACATATATGTATATATGGACAGGTAACAGATTGTATTCTCAGCCAAAGCAACCCCTAAATTCTCGTCTTCTGGATGTTATTCTTTGTCTGTGTGAAAAAAATGAACAATTTTCTCTTGGCTTTCATCCCTCTCTTGTGTATTTGCTTTGGAGGCTTTAGCAGTATTAGATTAGCAAATTTATACTTTTGGCCTACCTCTACAAATTCCAGAGGGATTTTTGCTTTCACTGCTTTCTTTCTGTTGTGCTCTGTAGTACATCCTTTTGTCTTTTATTTTTATGCCGTATAAAATTGGAATAATAGCATATTAAGGAATTATTAGTTGCATACTTTGAGTTCAAAAACTGATAATTCTTCTAAAAAGTAATTTTCCTGTTTCTAAAGTAATTGTCAAGAAAAAGGAGCTGTTGTGGATGCAGCCTTGTCCTGGCCTAGTAAAAACATTTTTTGTTGCATGTATTTACAGAAATATTTCCAGTTCTAAGACAGTGTGTGGTAAATTTTTATATTTTTAAACCTTTTTTTTTTCCAAATTTAATGACAGCAGAATAGATCTCTAAAGTATGTCTTGGTATTTATTCTGTTTTACACTAAATTACCAGAAGTGCTATGGGATTTTATTCATGATTTAAAATGCATTGCTTGAAAGTTGGCATATAAATTGAAGGTATGTTGTGAGACAGTACACAAGGGATGGCAAATTTAGTACCTTTAGAAGGTGAAACATTCTGTTCACTTAATTAGTTGAGGAAGGATAAGTTAGAAAAATGAGTCTTGTAAATCAGAAGTGAATTTTAGTGCAAGTGTCCATCATAAATAAGCAAGAGTAAGCCACGTTAAGGTTTTTAAAGGATTTTCACCTGCATTTTCGATCTCCATTTAACTGATTCATAAATCAATTAATTACTGTCACAAGACCCGAGGGCAGCAGGAAATTGGGTTCAAATTAAAAAGAAAAGGAGACAATTTGTTTTAAGATTGAAAGTTGAATGTTCAATCGAAGTTTAATCAGAAGTGACCCATTATTTGAAAAGTGGAACATCAATGTCTTTCTAATTTCACAGAACGCTTCATTAAATGAATATTGAAAAGAGCAGGTTAACTGGTCATTCCAAAGGGGAGAAGAGACAAAGAAAGGGTTTGGAAACCCACTTCCAAATACATCTTATGCTTGTTCATTTCTCTTCTGAAAAGCTCACAGAGAAAACAATTCATTGCATTGGGAATTGAAGGATAACTATGTCAGAAGAGCAAATTTTCTTAATCCATTTAAATAGCTGTGATTTTAAATAAAAAATTCCAGAAGGTAATAACCATTGAGGAGAATATTTTCAAAGCATAACTGGAAGTTGGACCCCCTGAATTTTAGGATGTCTCACAGTGGTCTGACCTTAAAACAGTTCCATGATTTGATATCATTGTCAGAACATTCAGCTGCACAATGCACAGGAGACTCTGCCCTTTGTGCAAAGTGAGGGTGATGCTGATGCCTGGCCAGGAGAGAAGGCAGATATTTGTGTGTTTAGGAAGTGAGTGTGGCAGACTGTGATGAAAACAACTGCAGCTGTAACTCCAGCTGTGGTTGGGAAGCATAAAGGAATAATATAGTTGGGTTTAATGTTCTTTGGATTAGCATTTCCCTTTCTTAGTGTGTATTTACTTGAAATTTTCTTAGCAAATTGCTGTTAAAAAACCAAAGCCCAACTCTCACTTGTTATTGTGAGCTTGCTGAAAGAATAAATGAGAAGTCTGATTCAGTTTCTCGCTGTTGGAAAGTGTTGCTCTTGCTGTTAAATGCTGAGAGGTGCTCTTGGAACATCATCTGTACTCATCCCTGTGCCATGTGCTCCCTGGGATAGAGTGGGCTTCTGTTAGTTAGAAAGTTCATGCAGCTTTCTCTCATGAGCACAGTGCCTGAAAGACAATAAAAGGCAAGAGAAACAGAGTAAGTTGCCCTTTCTAGTAGTTCTTTATGGAGGAGACTTTTATGGGGGGGAAAAGGGGAAAACAAAAGGAACACCAACTGTTTTAAACATTTCCCTTTATAAGTGCAGAGCAAGATTATTTCAGATGTCAGCAAGTTATGTGAAGTAGTATTCCATTTCAAGGTCTTACCAAGCAGAGTCTGGATTCCTTCATGAGCAATATGACTTTCATTTGTGATGTCCAAATGTGTTTTGATGTATTTACTGATCATTTCTTACGTGTTCCTTCAAAAGGCAGAGGCTGAGGCAGAAGCAAAGGCTGCTGGTTTACCTGGCCCAGCTGCTGTGATCTCTGCCTGGCTGGGAGGTGTGCCCAGAGTGGTGGGAGAAAAGCCAGCTAAGCTTTACAGACACACCAAGCTCTGGATTCCAGAGAAGGAATATTTGTCTCGATGGAACAATAATCTGATATTATGTAGCCAGTCTAATTCGTTAGTCATTCCCTTCACCGACTCTCAGTAAGGTGAAGAGAACTAATGTGATTCTTTTTAAGTTATTGATTGCAATTACAAGAATGATGATGAGCAGCATCAACACCACCACAGCAGAATGATGGTTTTCCTCAACACCCCCAATCAAATGACAGGACTCTGTAAACTAGTGTGCAAACTTAAAGTTGAATAGGTGTTATGAGTTAATCTTGAAGTATGGATTTTATATTTGTAATAAATGACTTTGTGCATCTTCTCCAAAATATTTTATGAAGGGAAGAATGACTTCATTTATTTTTGTGATACTTCTGATACAACTTATGCAACACACAGATGCATCATGAACACAAAAAAATTATATGATTCAGTACTAATTATATACTTATTTTTTTAACAAAGTGATGGGAGCTTACTACCAGAGATCTCCTAGAAACATGGAAATTCTGGTATAATATTGATCGTGGAGGCATTAATATGTTAAAAAATTTAAAAAGCAAACTTGCCAGCAATGTAATGTAATGTAATTTTAGGCATTTTGGGTACCTTTGAGGTTTGGAGTTTTGTTTTCTATTGTTTTGCTTTCTTTCAGTCCACTCCTTGGTATTAAGTTTGCTTTTTCCATGTGACAGCAATTCTGCAACTTCATTTCTTGCTTTCTTACAGTACAAGAAGAGATGAACATCTTGTACAAACAATATGTTAAGACTGACTGGTGTTAAAACAGTGGTCAACCTAAAGTATATAGCTTTAGGGAATTGGCAAAATTCATTGTCAATTGTCAACATTATTATGTAGATGGTGTTATTGTACAAAGAAGTAGGATGGTTGCAGAAGCAAAAAGAGTATTTTCTGATTATTGGGGTTACATTTCTTTTGAAGACTTAAATCATAACACGTTTAATAAAATGTCTGATTGCTGCTTAGCTCAGAATGAAAGCTGTGTGGATATTTTTTCTCCCCGTAGGCAAAATTTTTAGTTGCTTTGGGAAGCATAATTACAGAGAAAACTGCCATTCCAGAAATAAAGTATAAGACTTTGGGCTTTCTTGCCTTTTTCAGAGACTTGGAATCAGTTAATTAGATCAGGGAAATAAGTTTCATAGTTGTCAAAACTTAAAAGCAGTTTGAAGGGTTTTTCAATCTTTCAACAAAATCCTATAAGCATTTGAAGGAGGAAATCATTGTGAAATCCTAAAAACTTCCTATGTCTTTCTCACAGAATTCCAGCTTTCTCTCTGAAGCTCTTTTCCCTGAACACGCAACAAGAACTGAAGAGCTGGATCCCTCCTTCAGCCTGCATGAGACCATTGCAAAGGTAAGAGAAATGGAGATCTCATTTATATAAAACTTTGCTTCAGATGGCCAAATTTGAATTTGTAAACAATTTTGAAAGATAATCTATTTTTTTTTATGTGAGCAGTTTGAATGTAGTTCAAAGCTGTGTAGTTTGTTTTCCTGGAGCTCCACCTTTGGATACAATATTCTTTACTGTCTCATTGGTCGACTTGTGTGATCAAAGCAGTTTTATGTGCAAATGCTTCTTTTTCTGTGATTCAGTTGTATTTTGCTTGTGACACATTAAACTTCCTGGCATGGACACAGGGCACTGAGCCCCAGGGGATGACAGAAAGCAGCGTTTGTTGCTGTCTGCTTTGTCCCTGACTCTCTGAGGGCACCTTCACACGCTGTCACAGTGGTATTGGCATGGGAGGAAGGGATGACCATCCTGTGCTTCTGGAGGATGCCCTACAGAGGGGATGCTCCCAAAGTTAATGTGTTCTGATTCCCCTTTCATCACTCCAATATAATACTCCCTCCATGTTATTTATTAATACAATCAAAATTACTCCTGACTCGAAAGTGCTGCTTCTTCTGACAACTCAGCAAGCCCCATTCCTACAAAGGGACATGACTGCAAATGAACCCAATTAAGGCATTCATCCACTTCTTATAACTGTATTTCCTATAGACCAAAGCATATAACTTTTTATTCTTATTTTTCACTGCATATCATGCAGTCTGCTTCATTTGTATGAAAAAGCTTGTCTTGAGCAGGAAATTATTTGAGGCCCTTCATCTCACTGAGGGAAACAGGGCTTTAATGATTTTTATTTCTTTTCCCATGTGGATGGCTTGATACCAAGTAACAATGTAAAAATTCAAACATAATTTCTTAGATGAAGTTTGGTGTAAGAATGAATAAGCAGCTAATTGTGGCTTGTGCTCTCTGACATCAGTGGTTGCCTTAATTTCATGAGCACTCGGAAAAAGTTGAGATTTCTGAATGTGGCAGAGAAAATGATTGAGAAATGTGCAGCTATTAAATAGATAGATCTGTAATCTGAGTGCCTAGAAGACCAAATTTGTCAGAACAATTGTCAGAACTATTTATCTTAAAATCCTGGCACATTAAAGGTGGATTTAGGGTGGATTGCTGTGAGAACCAGGCTGATCTGAAACATTCAGAGAGAGAGAAATCTGTAGGCTTCCTAGTGGTGAAGAACCAAGACATTCATTACAGAATTGTGTTGCAGTGCAAAACTTAGTGGTATCTTAAGTGAGATTTGCAGATGCTGTAATTTCAAATGTGTTTTGTAATGCATATATTAAGTATGAAATTGGAGAAGTGTGTGCCTGTGGGACAGAGAAGGGATTTTCCAATCTGACCAGAAGTCAGATAAAACTGTTGTTACCAAATGCATACTCAGAAAAGTATGTGCTTTTTTTCAATTAATTTCATCAGTGTTAATCAGCACAGTGTTTCATGGTAACCAGTCAACTGGAGTGACTAACAAGTTTGAAAATATTTTTGTTTTCTGAGTTGTTCTCACTGGAGTAACCTCATAAAACTGGGATTGTGCAGTTCCAAAAGCTTGAATGGCAGACTTCCAACAAGGAATGCCACTGGAGCCACTTACCCAGGAGCAGCCATGGAAAAACATCTTACTGACTTTTACTTTGGCAGGCAGATGTGACATAATTGGCTTTATGATGAGTTATGGATGCTGACAGATAACTTTTGAGAAAATTATTACTGAGTCTGAATATTCAACACTCCAATTATGGAGTAGTTAGTAGAACTAACTACTGTAATGCAATAACTAACTACTATAATGCAATTAACTTCTAAACACTAAATAAAAGAGTAAGAGGGAGAACTGTTTCCATTTCTAGGGTAAATATTTTTTTTTGTGTAACGTACTCTGATTCTTCCATTTTTTAAAAATATAAACACTTCCAAGAAGATGACGGGCAGATTCTCTTCCTGAAGCAAACGGAATGAAAAGTATGCAAATGGAATGAAAAGATTGATGGACTGCTGGTAAATGAAATTCACATTTTGACCACAGATAAGGTACAGCACAAGAATGTTGACTTGAGGCATTCTCTAACAGGATCAGACTAGACTGTTCTGTTCCTTTGAAACATGGGAGGGATATATATTCCTATTTACCCATTGTCTGGTCCCATTAATGCCCTAATATAGGGAACACTCATTCATCTTGGCCATGCAGTGATATCCAAAACTTTGGTAGTTCCTTTCTCTGTTAATTACCCTAAAAATGAAGATCTGGGGTTTGGTGCATGCTACCTATGCTAAATATTTTTATCTTCCTGCTGGATATCTGCAAATGAGCTTTTCTTTTGTACGCCAAGATAATACAACATATCTAAATTAACATGAAGGTATCAAATCCTTTCAATCCCGAGGCTGAGAGTGCAAATTCTGAATCAGTAGAATAATGATGTGTATGGGATATCTGCATTGCAGAGTTTTACCAGAACCATTTCTAACAGCTGTTTCAGCAGAGTGCATTCTTGTTCCTGTGTTGTTCCTATACATTGTGCCCTTCTGGGGATCAGATTGTTCTTGAAAAATCTCTGTGGCATTGTGCTTGGACATGCCAGTGGCCTTTGCATTGGGACATCTGAATTTCCTTTCATGTATCTTCTGTTTTCATTTAAAAATTTCCTCCATGTAGAGGTGGAGGATTTGGCAGAATTGTTCAAGATTTCTGAGCAGCAGAGACACAATATTCCTCCAGTCAGAGTTACAGCACTTAAAGGGTTAAAGAGCTTGTATGGTGGGTGCAGAACTAATCTGAAATATTCTGCAAAGAGAAATCTGACGTACATGAATGTATTACATATCCAAGCCAAGCCCAGAAAACCCTTTGTCCTTGCAAGGCCCAGACAGATACATGGCAGGCTTCCCCCCTCCTCACTGTGTGTTGTACTCTTTGGAAATTTTCCTGTATACCATGATTTCCATCATGAAAATGTGACACTTTGAGTGTCAATTTTCACAGGTAATTTCTCCAGTTAGCTTTCTTCAGTGATGTATTCCGTTCAGCGTCATTTTTAAAAGTCTTGTCTGCCATCACATATGCCAGACTTTCCCATCACTTCTCAGTCCCTTCACCATCGTCCCTCCCGAGGCATGAGTTCTGCACAGACCAACAGAACTCTAATGTCTTTTTAAAGAGGTAGTATGTTATGATTTTGTACTTTCAAAACAAATTATTCCGGTCTCCAACCAACAAGCAGAAATGTGGGCAGGGGTGGGTGACTGAGTGAGGTTAACACAGCAGAAGGACAGTTCTGAGTGTATGAAGTGAGGACCAAGCTGGGGGCCCTGAGTAGTATCCATATTTGAGATAGTCTGTTATTGATACTGTATTTTTAGATGTGGAGTTTGACCTTGTTGTGAAGATGCCAGAGTTGTCTGTGGTACCATTTGGGTGCTCTGTCACACATAAAAGCACCTGTGTGGGTTTGGGGGCTGAGAATTGCAGGATAACTTGGGGTATCTTTTGATTTTTCTGTTTGTCCTCCCATAGCTGGCAGCAACTCATGGTGTTTCAGCAGCTCTGATCTGCCCCAGCATGATGTAGCAGCAATTACCACAGTCACTCCATAACTTAAATTACTTGCTTTGCTTTACTGACCAGCGTCTCATACTGGTTCTGAGCATCTCGCTGGTATTTGTGGTTTGATGGTACTTGAGATATCCAAAACACAGCTGTGTTGTCTGTGGTGGCAGTCTGGCTGAATTTGCACAAAACCAAACTTGCTGAATTTTTTTTCTGCAAAGCAGCACAGGCAAACATGTTTCACAGAAATGGTTTGATTTAGTACATATTCTCTTAAGCACACAAGTGAGACTTCTTGTTTTACTCTTAGCCTTCTTGCATGAAAGAACATATTATCCAGTTCAAGCGGAGGGTAAATACAAACCTGCTGAAAACACCCTTCTAACAATGTGTATTTTATTCTGTAGCTATTGTCGGCAGCAATAAAAGCAAGAGCAAATCTGGTGATATAACCTGGCACAGTAACTTTGGGGATGCTCTGTGAATTGTGGTGAACAGGGAAGTAACAACATTCGAAGGAAAAAAAAGCTGTTTGGGGATTTTCTCAGCATTAGATGTGAAAGAGGTGACTGCTGCTAAAGACGTGAGGTTTTCTGACAGACAGTCATACTGTGTTTGGCCAGACAACATATTCTCTATCTGCTCTAGCCTAGTTAGGAGAGATATGCTTGGAATTTTTCAGGAGTTCTTTGTTCCTAAAAGCAAGTAGCCTCAAGGACTCTTGCATTTTATACTTGAACTCTTATGGATAAAGACTAGGTAATAAAAATAAGCTCAAATTGCAGAACCCCTGGTAAAAATTTGATGAACCAGCTGCACCATCCAACGCAGCTTCACTTGGTTCAGTCAGGTATTGAAAAACAACCCCATTCCCCTACCCCCTGAAATTTTCCTTGTATTTCCTGCTGATATGCTAATATGTTTCCTTCAAAATGGCAGAAGAATTACAGGACAAAATTAATTATGTTTCCTCGTGTGCCATATTCAGGAGGTTGTGGAAAGATGTCAAGAACAAAACTCCAGTATCACAAGATTGTTTCCAGGCTATGTTTTTGGTTGTGTTTTTTGAGGGGGTTGGATTTTTTGGTGTTTTTTTTTTAATTGCTGGAATTTAATGTTTTCAGCACAGAGAACTCTGACAACTATGAAAATATCAAAGTAACCTAAAAACTCTGATTCCAGTAAACAAGAGGAGCTGAATGAATGGAAAATATAGGTGCCATCAGTAGCATGGCTTGTGTAGAAAACATCCCCACAGATTGTCTGTGTACATTCTTAGCTGTTCAGTTCTTTGACTGTAAGGAGAGAATTAATTCTGTATTCCTTAAATATTTTTGACATCACAACAAGAATGTATGTCCTTTATAAAAGTTAACATTGGATTCTGTCTGAATATTTCTTAACCAGATCGCTGTTTGGAACCATTAGTTCCTGAAATCATCTTTTAGACCTAACTTTTATCAAGTGGCTCAGGATTTGTCTGTCAGCTCAGTGGAAAGGGAAAAAGTCTTTGCATCATTTTTCAAGCTAGAGGTGCAATTTAAGTGAAATAAGCAAATACATGTCAGATCCATCGGATCCAATTAAGCCACAGGATAAACACATACATTGATACATTATGTATCACCTTAAATCTTATGATAGAAACCCAAGATTGGTATTGTTTGCACCTCTCATGGAAGACACTTTTTACTGCAAATTACAGCAATCTGACTAAGCAAAAGAAGTTAAGTAGGAGTGGGAGGAAACATTGTTTAGTCCTTATTTTATACACCAGATAATGAAATACCACGAGTCAGAAATGATTCTTACTATGAGCAACTACATCTTCTCATCTGATTACGGAATTATCTTGTAAAATCTGCTGATTTTTCTGACACTGCAGGCACAGACTGAGACATATTTCAAAGCTGAAGCGAGATTTCTGCAGTTGGAATTTGGCACATATTTGGGATTTGCTGAAATTTCAGCTACTGGCTGTGACCAACTGGCCATTTTTCTGCTCTGTACTGAGGCCACATCAGTGCCTTGTTAGTGGGACTTGCCTGCCTTGGGAAGAAATTATATTTTCTACAGCAGTGCTTTCCTTTCCTGTGCCTTATTTTGGTTCCATTGAGATCTGACTGCAGCTGTAGCTGCATTGGTGACAGTCCCTCAGCAAAGATGTCTGTGACAGGTGTCTCATTTTTGGGGGGAGGTTGATAATCATGACTGTACAAAGAAGCCACTGCATATTTATTGCACAAGTCAAGTGATTGTTTTCAGTTTGTCCTATAGTGGCTTCTTACTGTGTAATGAGCTAATCTGTTTTAAATCCTTTGCTTTTATTTCACAAATGGAAGTTTGCTGTGAGGGATGTCAAACAATTGGACATGTGCATGGATTTTTTAAGGAATGCCAGCACATGTTTATAGAATTGTAGAATCATTTGATTTGTTTTCAACCACTGAAATTCAACAATTTTAAATCTGAACAAATCTAAAAAGCAACTCTGCAGCTTGCTACTCTAGTAGCAGGAATATGCCTGAGGTTATTTGAATATTCCCCTATTTCTCACCATCCTGTTCTTCACACTTAGTTAGCGACTTTATCAGACCGTCATTTTATTAATCCATTCTTTTGCATCAGTACTACCAGAGGCATTTGTTGTTGGCTCACATGCACTGAATTTGGTGGCTTTGCAAGGAACATGAGCTTTTCCTTAAAGAAGATGCCAACATTCTAGAGGGATAGTTCCTCTGGGTACTCTCAAAGTACCTTGTCTGATGTAGCAGCTCACTGTATGAGCTCTTTTCTGTCTATAGATCTTTTGACAAAGATGTCAGATCAGAATGTCCTTTGCCCAGAGCACCCCCCTTAAAACACAAAGTTTCTATTAACAAATTATACAGTAACTACTCTTTTCTCTTTTTCTTTTAGTTTTTCTTTTCCCTTTTTTTTTTAATTTAGTGTAATCCAATTTACATTTGAATGAATATGAGGTAAAATCAGTGCAACTTTAGTGTCTGCTCAAGTGAAAAGAGATGGAAGTATCTGGTTTCGTACTATGAATTAATTAGTTGGTTTTGCAAACAACTTGGAGAAAGACCTGGGGAAATACAGCTGCTAAGGTGTATGTTTGTTTGTTGGTTTTATTTTTCATACCACACTTATAACTTCCTTCGCTGTACAGTTGTACAATGTAGCATAGACATGTTTTGTCTTTATATCATTCCATGAAATAACTGGAAGAATTTTACAGGTGCTGAAGTTTCCTTCTTGAGCTTAGTCCTGGATTCAAAACTAGATTTTCAAGACTTGATTTCCTTAAGGAATTTTAAAGTGACAGATATTCCCAGGAGACTTAGCACAATTCACAGTGTTTTTAATCTTGTCTTTAAATGTCATAACCTATTTAGGTATCGTGCTGATAGCTGAACTCGTCTGAAACCATCCTCTTGGTGCTGAGCATTTCTTGGGATTGTAGCCATCCAGAGAGGGGAGGATAAAACCAAAATTAAATGTCTAGACAGTGAATAAAAAATGTATGTCCTGGAATAAAGCTCGTAAGAATCAACACCTTGGGCCCTGAGCTGAGAGATGCCTGCAAGGAACCTACTAGGAAAAATTAAGCACAAACTACTGCCTGCCCTCATATAAAACAATTAGCCCGTAAATCTGGTCAAGAGCCAAAACAAACACCTGAAACTTCAGATACAAATATGCTGCACCTTGAAATTCTCTATTTGCATTTTGCATTCAGGGTGGCACTAATGGGAGTGGCTGAGCCTCTTTGGTGCCTCCATTGCAGCTGTGCCGTGAAAATCCGATTCCAGTGGCAGATAATCTTTATTTGAAATTCTTGTTCTGAATTGGTTTGCAACTGGTTGTGTATGAGAAACTTGATGTATTCTCAGTGATAAAAATCTTTAAGAGGTTTTTGTAACATACTCCTGTGCATGAAACTGTAGTTTGCCCTTGTCCTTTCTTTTATTAGGTCTCCTCATATGTTGCTACGCAGGCATTTAAACTGGGTATAACTCAGAAGTGCAATTATATGTTTTTAAATAGATCTCCTGAAATGAAGGATAGCAAAATCAGCATGAAGACTCTTTTCAAATACAACTGGACAATGTGAAGAAATTTTGTAAAATGTAGAATTTGTAAGGTACAACTAGTAAATATTTTTTTAAAAATATGATGAGTCAAAAAAAAAAAGAATATAAACTAAGGCATTACAAAGTCCCAGGAAGATCATCATGTTTATTGATCCATTTTTATTATGGGTGTAGTCAGTAAAAAAATACTGCCAGTTTGCTAAGACATTCAAGTATTGAAGCAGCTAACATTAGACCAATTAATGTTAGTTTAAGAATATGTGATTAACCTTAAATAAAATTTCAAAATTAATAGCAGTGTCTTTCAGAGAATTGTGGACTAAAGATCCTGTATCAGAAAAAGTGTGGGTGGTTAAACTGTTGGGGTTTTTTATTTATTTCAGTAAGTACAAGGAAAGAGATCATCCTGCTATAACATCATGGATTTCAATGTGTTCAACTCTTTTGAGAAGAGAAATGCTCTGCTAAGCAGTGATTGGGAGTAGGGAATACTGTCTGTCCTCCCTGTTTCACCTCTGGGAGCCAGAAACAAGATTTTTGTTCAAGGCTGTTATAAAAACAGTTAATTCTCAGACAATCAGTGTTAACAACACTGAAAGAATGTAGTATAAAAGAGCAAACCCACCTTCTGGAGTCCGTTCCTACTGAAGAAGGTCACTGTGGGGCTTTTGAGCTCCAGAGTCACATGGTAGATCTGAGGATTCCCACTTGGATACAAGGGCCAGAGGCAAATAAGTTGGGACTGCCCAGGGTCAGTCTTGCCTTCAGGACTTCCACGCTCAGGTTTGATCCTTCCCATTTCCATTTGAGTCCAACAGAATAGACTCAAGCCTGTGTGTGTTACCAGAATGCCCATGGGATTTAGTCAACCCACAGGAGTGGAGTGATCATCCCACCAACCAGCAGTTCCGTGGGCCAGGGACTGGGTATTGTCTGTAGCAAACTATCCATAAAACCAAAGCAATATAAAAGATGTACTTTCCTACAGTGGAAATGATATTTCTATTTCATAAGCAGAGATTGTATGCTGGCTGTGAAGCTATTTTTTATTTTAATACCTTCTTGTAAAATTAATGGCTGAGAGTTACATAAATTGAAACCTGATTCCAAGCATGCACATATAATATTGATTTTAAAAGGTGCAGCATCTGTATTATCTATTGAAATAATTTTAGTTCCAAATTTGAACTGATATTACAAAGTACAGCATTTGGACCTAAAATATTTCATGACAAGAGCCCAGTAACCAATAAATGAAAAGCAACTTTTCAGAAGTGTAGAAGGAAAGAAGGATAGAAAGTGCTCTGTTGTAATTGAGTAGTATATTCTGGTATACTGCAGCCTTTTCCTCATCTAAAAGTTATATGATTATGTAGAAATGGAGAGAAATTTCTTCAAAATCAGCTTACCAATAAAACTATATGTCCTGAATGATATTTCCTTTGAGGAATCATTCATGAAAAAGTAGTGTTTTCTTATGTGATAATTCTTCAGCCTCAGAGAGTTCTTGTCTTTTCCTTAGATAAAAGAATAGCCCATTTATTTTGTTGCTTAGCTATAACAGTAGTAGGTGCACATAGATAATGTGTGTGTATATTCAGAGAAAATGCCAAAGTTCTTCTTAATCTGTTTTAAATTTTCACAAGTAAGCAATAAAATAATCTCTGTGTTGTTGCCATCAGATGTGATCTTTCAACACTTACATGCTTCCTTTTTTAGGAGAATGAAACTGTGAAAGGAGAACCTTTACTTTCTGGTGACAAAATAGTTCTAATTCTTTAATAGCCAAATAAATAGCAATACATTTGCATCTGACTGATGTGGATGAGGTTAAACCTACTTATTTCAAATTTCATTATGAAGTGTTTTTCTGATCAAATTGTATTTGATTACCTTTTGTTAGTAACTTATGATTCTCTCCTTTCATTCTGATGAGGCCAGGTGGTGTGGCTTCCATTGTTTGGGTAATCAAATATTAAGAATATGTAAATGCATAGTGACACAATTCATCATTAAATATTGTAGTCAAGGAGAGTAATTTGCTCAAACACTGTAGCCTGTCCTGCCATTTATCTCAGACTTGCCTGGACAGGGAGAGCAGCGTGGCTAATCCATCAAAATTCATGAAAACTCACTGGAGTTTTGAAGCATCCAATGAAAACATGGGTTGTGCAGTCAAGGTAAGAGGAAAATTGGCATGTTCTAGGTGTGAGACAAGTCAGCATTATCAGAAATTAATGCTTTTATCATGTAATTAAAATAAGTATCAAAGCAGTTGAATACAAAGTGATTTTGATCCTTTTGGAGAGACTGTGACACGTTGTTATGCTAAAGCTCACTCCCTTTCGACCAACAGCCTTGTGTCAGCACAGCCTTTGTAATCTGGAGTGAGGCAGCCTCAGAGACTTCACTTCATCCTGGCTAAGAGTTCCAAAGTTCTGATCCTTCAATAACTCAGAGAAAGAAATTGGGCAGTGACTCTCAATGAAATGGCCTTCCCTTATTGGTTATTAGCCCAATATTCTGGTAAAAAATCTCACCAAAAAATCCCCGCTGATATTACAGACGGATATAAAAATATAATTGCTGAGTGTGGTTTTCTTAATGACTTTTGAAGTGAGATTTTGGTTTGGTTATTTTTTTAATTTCTTCGAAGCACTTTATTGGCAAAGTCTTGCTTCTACTGGCTTATTTGAGCTATGTATACACACAGAGACTTCACAAAATCCAAATATTTTTATAGAAAAAGAGATGCTGCTATAAGGATTATCTGCTCCATGACATTTTCTGTGTTTTTACAAGCTATTTTAAATGCAACTCCATTTTTCTTTTTCTAAATGCTCAAATCCATAAATGATCAGCTTTCTAGCTTTACTGTCTATTTTTTCATAAGATATTTCATATGTAAGACAGTTTTTAAAAAAGTTAACAGTGCTCAAATCTATAAAAGCTCATCTTTCTGGCTCAGCATATTGGCAGTTGTACACTAGGGCAAACTGGCAGACTTTTAATCACACCTTTCTGAAATATCCAAGGCAACAACAAAAAAAAAAGAAATGAAAATTCACTGGCTTCTTCTGAAATTAGTTTATTGTTGCACTACTTCATGATTAATTGCTTATTTATTTTTACAAAACAGCTTTAGAACACAAAAGTGAAGATTGTGTAAGTTGTTTTTTGGGCTTTTTTTCCTCTCTAAGGTGTTTCCTTGAATATATCATTTTGAGGAATCTAATTTTAAATGACATTATTGCATCTGTCAGGGTGCCAGCATGTGCTAATCATTCAGATTTCACTTTTTAAAAACACTGATTAGTGCCCTCTGATAGATAAATTAACCTGGTGAGCCCAATCTAATTTCTATTATGGTACTAATTGCATGTACTTGTGTGGAGTTCACTCTGGATTCCACCAGTAGAAGAGCCATTGGCCTACATGAAGTGTGAATAAAAAAGATATTGGCCAGATTTTTAGCTGCTGGTGAAGAGTTTGAGCCTGTATAGGTGGAGGTGCACTTTCAGATTTTCAGGTGCAAAGTGAGAGGCAGCAGCTGCAGATCTAATTCATTATATCTCAGAATAAAATGTGTAGTTTTGTTCTTCTTAGTGAATATAAGACCTCCTGGGAATTAAATTATAAACCATATTCTGCATCACATCCATAATCATCCAGCACTGTGCCCTGTTGGCATTGCTTGAGAGGGGAATTCAGTCCTGAAGCTTAAACGGCTGCAGAGGAGCACTGTGAGACAAAAGACTAAATAGGCAAAATACTTATATTTATGCAAGTGAAAAACTTGATTAGACTCAGTGGAGTGAATGCTCTGCTACAGAAGTTTTAGGTATCATTAAAAAGCAGATTTGATCTGCCTTTTTCTCTTCTTTCTTTTCACTTGAAATAAAGAGAATGTTGCCTTGTATGGGCAGAGCTTGTGGCTCAGCACACTGTGACCTTTGAATTGTGGATTCTTCTCTTTTGGGAGAGGATTTGGCAAATGAGTTTTTTCATAGAAAGCCCATATGTAATATAAGGAATCATATAAATACAATTAAAGTAAAAATAATTAAATAAGTACTTATAGAAATATATGTAACCTTAAAACTTTTATCTATCTTGGTTTTAATATCATCTATTGACCTTACCATGGAAAAGCATTATTGGAATTTAAGTTGCCAGTTCAACTATTTTCCTATTATTACAAGTATCTCTGGAAAAGTAAAAAAATTTTTACAATAACAAGAATTACTTTCTTCCCTCTGTGTTTGCTACCTCACTTGTGATTCTCTGCCTCTTCCCTTCCTATCACCTGTATCCCATCAAATTCTGTGCTGAATTTCAAGTTTCAGCACCTGCTACTGGAACTGGATTTTCAAAAGTCTTTGCCACTAATGTAATAATTAAGGTCAAGAGACACCTCCATCAGTTGAATGTTGCTGACTTTATAGTTTCTCAGGTCCCCTAAGCCCGTCTTAGTCTTAGCACGGGGTGAGCAGGATTGAGTTTGATCTGAGTGAAAAGGAATCATTTGGGTTTGCTGTTGGTTTTGCTTTAGGGCTTGTTTTGTTTGGGGTTCTCAGATCTGATTTGCCATCCCAGCTTTCGTGCCTGTGGATGGTGACAGGGAGAAGTGTATGTGGAGCACAGCACAGGAGCAGCCACAGCATCACTTTTGATAGGCTTTGAAATTCGAACTGAAAGGGTGTTAAAATTGGCCTGAGGAGGGTTATTTCTTTACGTACACTACTGCAAGTTGATTCTTTTATCTGCTTAAAATTAATTTCTAAAATTTAAATAGTGTTTTCCATGTCTGTTGCTGTTGTTATTCCCATAGAATTGTAAAAGCATCATGGCTAAACCTGACATATAATGACAAATTGTTCCTTTTACAAAAAAAACCAAAACAAACCAAAACCAAATAACTGTGTCTAGAGTAAGATTTATTTTGAACTTTGAAGGAGAACATGAGAAGCAGATTACAAATCCTTTTATGAAACTCATTATTACATCTGGACTTTAGGAACTCACTGTGGAAGTTCTAATTGGAATTTATAAAATCTAATTAAGAGTTAATGTGTAAGGGCTGTATTTGTAATTTTAAGTTTTAATGCTAACAGGTGAGCCCAAAACTGTGATCTAGAAATTAATCTATTGCTTGTACCCGTAAAATGCACAGGAAAAATCAAAAACTAATCAAAACTTTATTTAGGTTTATTGGTAAGCCTTACATATCTGTTATAGTTTATATAAATCTCTGGCAGGGTTTGTAAATATGTTTTCAGATTAGTAAATCCATTTGGACAATATTTACTGAAAAATCTAAGAGTTATGCATTACTTGGCACTTAAGGAAGTGTATGCTTTAGGGAAATTCCTAAAAATGCTTTCTCATTTTAATGGTGGCAGTGTTTATGGTGAGTTATTGAAAAGCAACCTCTGAGAGGTACATTTGCATCTCCCCATTTTATTAGGTAACCATTGTTTTTATTTGCCATGAATAAACTGGTTTCATAATGCAGCTTTAGTGTTGCTCAGTAGCTAAAGAAAAATTAGTTCCTATGCTGTGTGTTTAAGAAAGCTCCTTTTCAGAGTTACATCAAACATGAATCGGGTCAGGCTTGAACTGTAGAGTGGTTTGCTATTTAGTTACTCAGACTAGTGTTTTTGCTGTGTGCTGTTCATTCTTTGCAAACTCTGTTATTTGCCACAAACTATAGTTAAATAATCCCTGTTTATTTAATTGGGGAAATTTCATGAATAAATGAAAGACAAATTAATATTTTACTTTTGCAGAAAGGCATACGTTCAAGGGTGTATGGTTTTGGTTTGGCCAGATGAGAATTTTCTACAGCCAGGTTATGAAACGTAACAAAGACATTGCACTATATGGCCATTTAAAGGGTTTCACTTTCCCATTTTGGGGAGCCAAGATGAGAAGTGTAACTGGGAGGACAAAGCTGGTGGAAGGGCCAGAACATGTCCTTTGGGGTTGTTTCGTTGGGAGAGCTAAAGGGAGGCTAAAGGGCAGCCCCATTGTCCTCTACAGCTTCCTGGGGAGGGGACGTGACGTGCAGAGGGAGGTGCTGAGCCCTTCCCTGCGATCCAGTGATGTGAGGGAATGCTGCTGAGCTGTGCCGAGGGAAGCTTTGACTGGACATAAGGAAGCATTTCTTTACCAAGGGGATGGTCAAACACTGGAACAAGCTTCATGGAGAGGAGATTGTTGCCCAAATTCTGTCAGTGTTTAAGAGGCATCTGGTCAATGCCCTTAACCACACACTTTAACCTGGTCAGCCCTGCATTGGCCAGGCAATTGGACTGGGGGATCGTTGTAGGTCCCTACCACCTAAGTTAGTCAAATCCACTCTATTTTCTGTGGATGTCTTCTGCTGTGCTTTTTCTGTGAGACTCTTCACAAACCTGGAAAAGGTTGACAGTGAGTTTTAAAGCAGCTTTGTGAAGTCTCAGGATTTATAAGCTAGTTACCCCAGCAGTGCACAGAACATGTTTAATAACTGGCTCTAGAAATTTGCTTCATCCAGACATCGACATTAACCACCTTATAAAAAGAAAAAGGGCCAAACTCTTAGTGAAAAACACATTTTGTGTTTATCTCTCTTATTAGCTGTTATTTAAAATGGCAGCAAAACAAAACATAGTTCATTTGCCATGTCGTGGGTCCCATTGCATGAGGTGACGCATTCACTGAAAGCACTTGCACAGCAGTTCAGAGTTCCTAGAAAAGGCTGCATTCCCCTTTGGTGGTGCTTGGGAACTGCCTGCTGGAAGGAACTCTGTGATCCTACATCAGCACTGTCATCTCAAACCATCAATACTTCTATCGTCACATGAAAACTATTAATTCATACAATCTCCAATATTAATGGTTGCAACTCCTAACAGCTATATTGTAATAAAAAGGCAGCATGGCAATGAATAAGAGACTGTAAAATTATATGAGCACATTAAAACAGGTATGTCTCTTGGAATCAAAGATCTGATACGAGGAGCTGTTTAGCAACTATTGCAAATACAATAAAAACAGAGCTGCATGAAAGAAGGTGAATAACAGGAGTGTCTCTTTACTACAGGACTGGACAGAAAGCAGTAAATTTCAATTTAAATGAACACAGCCTGCAGAATAACCTGAGTTAAATCGCTAGAATTTTGAAATTAATAATTTTCACATTGCCAAGTATGAAAATGCTCTAAGATTGAATGTCTGGTCTCCCTGGCCAATTCAAATTTGAATACTATTTATCTTCTGTGAAACTGTGATCCTAAAGAAAGTATTTCTCAGCTGAGAAAAGAGCACATAACAAGAAGTACATGTTGGAATCATTGACTGAACACCTTTATATAGTGTGGTTTGATTTCGGGGTAATTGCAGGCAAGGTCAGGCCTTTACATACATACCATCTCTTCTAAAAGTGCAGAAGGAAATGGGGCCACAGAAAGATTCTGCCTCAACTGGCATGAATGATATTCTTCTGAACTTGGTGTTCCAGCCAGGGCACTCCTTTTGATTGACGTATCTAAGGAAAAGTTTAAGCTCTTTTCTTCTTTTTTTTTTCTTTTTTTGTTTTTTTTTTGTCTTCAGACAAACTGAACAAACTTGCAGCTGACAGGATCTCACATGAGATCCTAATGAGGCAAAGAGAATGAAACATTTCTTTTTATGCTGAAGTGTCAAACCCATAATGACATTGTATCATGGTTTCAAAAGAAAATATGAAGATAGAAAAACTTGCTTGTAATTCAAAAGATATTTCACATAATATGGTGGACTGAATGCTGAATTTTGAGAAAAAAAAGTTAATCAAAAATGTTGTCTCATCTCTTTTTCCTTTTTCCACATGAGGCTGGGAATCTTTCTTTTGCATTCTTTTTCTCTTGCAGGATAAAACTTGGTCCACATTAAAATCTTACAGGGCAGAGAGAAACAATTATTCGACAAATGCAACTCTTTCTAATTATTTTCCAAGTAACCATTCTTTTCTGGGTAAAGTGTGTTGCAGATGTTCAACTGCTTTTCTACACAAGCCCTAGAAACCTGCATTTCAAATGTTTAGTTTACATCACTGCATTTGAAAATAAGCATTATCCTAAATTAGGAAGTTATATGCTGTTCCAAATAGCACTACTATATCAATCAGACCCACATAAAAAATATAAAAAAAAATTAGTAGTCTAAATTTTAAGTAGATTTTGTTAAAGTAGCCAATTTTAAAAAAAGGTCGAAGTTAATACCTTCATTGACTTCAAAATATCCTTCACTGGAAGGATTTCTGAGTTCGATTTAAAACAAAACAAACAAACAAACAGAAAAACACAACAGAAATTAATGAAAATTTCTTTTCAAAATTTCCCATTATTCCTTATGCTATTAGAGTGACAATGCAGTGTTGGCATGATTGTTCTTGACCCCCTAAGAATATTGCAATGTTCTTTATGCCCTGCACACTTAACCTGTTGGAGCACCTTCTCATCACACCTGGGAAAGGATACGGAATGGGAAACAGGGAGATAATATCCTAACACCCATTTTCGTAGGATGGACCAGTTTCTGTGGATGCTGCATCACCAAAAATGGCAGTAGCTCTCTTTAACGTGTTTGACTACAGTGTACCTCAGAGGGTTTTTTTCTTCGCAAATTACAACATGTAGTTAACAGATAAGATGAATTTTTAATGAAAGAATTCAATTTCAAATCTTGTTTCTTTTTATTTGGCACATTTTTTAATTAATCTGGATTTGCTGGAGAAGGACAAGGATACTCTAGAGCCATTTATTTTTCTTAGTAAAACAAAAGTAAACAAAAATAAATCTTAAGATACTTGGGTAGAGTCAATGTCTGACTCCACAGCAAGTGCTTTTATCTCATCATACTGTTATTAAATCATCAGTCTCTCACTGACTAGTTGTCAGAGCAAAGATTCAGCTTTTTTCTTCTTTTTAAAACAAAACTCTACTCCTACCTGGAACATGTAATTTTTCTCCTGTTGGTGTCTTCTACTGGGCTGTACAGGCACCCTTTTTGCAGACCACAGTGCTGGAGAGTGAAGGACTTGCTAAAAGGAGCTTGCAGATGCACTTCAGCCCCATAAGTGTTTGGCTGGCAGAGATGTGTCCTGTGAGTCGGAAGGCCTTGACTTTTGACTTACTCAGCACTCATATACTGACAAGAGAAATTATGTTCTTGCTTGCTGAAGAAAGGTTCCTACAGGAGCTTTCTTTTGGCAGGAGCATCCAAATTCTGACAGGCTTTGGACAGTGGTGTTGCAATTAGATAACAAGGCAGAAGCTACATGAGCACATTTTTAAAAACTGAGCTCTAGTTCAAAAAAAAAAAAAAGCTATAAATCTGTGTCCCGTATAATATCTTATGCATTCAGCCTGTCCAGAAAGAGGTGATATGTTGGTGTTAATGATCTACTTTTCATCCTCAATTTCCATGCACAGTAAATTGCTGCTAAGTTTTCCTGGCGGAGTTTTAAAAGGAGAAGAGATCAATACTTGCAAATGCGTACAAAGTTTTTAAAAAGCAAGCCCTTAGAAAATATTACAGTGCATAGAAGTGTTTCCCAATGTATTCAAAATTGGATCAGAAACCAAAGCAAAGATGTGAATGTCTTGGTAAGGAGCACCAAAAAAGAGATTTTTTTGGTTTAGATCAGATTATTTTTCCTGCTTGTAATTCAGGCTATGTACTATTACTCTGTTCTGGTATTTGGAGAGGACAAAAAGAAGCAGAAATTATAATAAGAAGTTTCTTGTGTTCTTTTGCTACGTTGACTATTCAGTTGTCTGCTTCTGTAGAGATATTTTATCCAGTAGCCTAGTTCTGGGTTAGGGATAATTCTCCTATAGGGTAAGAAACTTGGATAAATCTAATAGGCATGTGCTTGAGTAGGTTTGGGGTTTTTGCTCTTTTTTGGATGCTGTCAAGAAATATTTTTTGAAGGGCTGTAGGGTCTTTCTTCATATTCAGTGATTTTTACTGTGTCACTACTGGAAGCAGGATGATGAATTTTGCTGCTTGTGTTTTCTGTCTCAGTTTATATTAAGACTTACATGTAAGTTAGAGATGATTATGGTCATATATGGAATAAAAAACTTGCATCCTACCAGTGCAGAATGGATAGGTGCTTAGTATATCACTTGGAAAAGCTGTGACATGCTGCTGAAATATGTTTCCTTTAATTAAAAACCTTCAGGTTTTGTACATTTCAGCTTGAATTGCTATGTAGATCATAGAAATAGAGTTGATCTTGTGAGAATATTGTAGGAACAACAAAAACTACTCCTTTGGCTTAAAATACACCTTTTACTTGCCATGACTTCCCAGTAGCTCATTTAAAGCTATTTATGTGATTGTGCCATTTATTGTACTTAAAAATGGGGCATTTTAGTGAAACATCTTAGAGCTCTAGAACTTTCTGAAGGCAAGGATATAGCTGACCAAATTAACACTATCAGAGCCCTCACTACTACAAAGCATTAGTCTGTAACCCTTGCAGTGATCATTTGCTGGTTCCACAGCCTAAAGGAACTAGAGAAGGCAATCCACTATTACATGTGAATTAGACTGTGCAGTTACTGCCTGAGACTGAGACACTGAGTCTCCAAATTCGTGTTTGAGGAATCTGCTTGGCACTTCAGATCTTACAGCCTGGTTGTACTGCCTGTGTTTTTTGTTTGCTTACCCACAGCATCTCTCTCTGACTATAAATATTCTAAGGCACAGCATGTGAGTTGGGCTCCTTGGTTGTATGTCAGGATAGTTTAAAGGCTGAACATTTTTGTAATCAAGCTGCTAACAAACATTTATCATATCCTCATTCCCCTTTATTTTTTTCTGCTTTTATATTATGTAACATAATCTGTTACAGTTGTGTAAATGACTTTTAAATGTAGGATCGAAATAGATAATGCCTATCAAAATTCATGTGTTTCTCTTCAATACATTAGTTGCAAGTTATATTTCAGACCCTCAAATCTATAGCAGCAATTTAGTTAGTAACCTTACCTTAATTTTTAAACAGCACTTTAAAAGGGACATAAACATAGAGAATCCTCCTCTGGAACAGCTCTGCTGTGAAATATTATTTTAATTTAATTTCTCTGTTAACACCTTAAGGTGCAAGTTTATATTTACTTATTTTTATTTTGGGGGGGAAGGAGGGATGGATATGTCTGTCCACAGTCCTTTTCTTGTACTTCATGCGTTCCTGTTCAAGGCTGTCGGTAGTGTATTAACCTGAGGAGCACCTCTGCTTTAGAGCTCAGCTGTTTCTCCATCAGAACATAGGTCTGGTGTGTCACCCATAGGAGAAATATGGAAGTAGCCATGAAAAATGGGAAAGTAAACCAAAAGAAATATAGTCATTTGATTTACTGGTTGACATGTGTCATTTTCATGAGCAGGCAAAGAAAACAGGGAATTTCCCAAGGCTGAAAGAGTTGAAGACAGTACTTTTTTAAAATTTCTATTCTCAGCTTGGACAAATCCCTGAATTTTCATAGAAACTATAAAAAACACTTCCTTATTATGAACTTTTTCTAGAAACTTTTGGGTTTTATTTGAACACATGAAGCAATTCAACTTTTTTGGAGAAAAGCTAACCAAAGTTTGATACTAACACAAGAAAATATTTTTTCTAGCCTGACTAAGTACTTGTTAATTCATAGAAATTTTTCTTAACTGGAAGCAGAAAAAATAGTGACCATTTATTCTCCTCAGTCTTTGCCTGAGCTTTTCAGAACTACTTGAACTTAAGCTAAGCAACTAAACTAAGTCCTACATGCCCAAACTTCTAATTCTTGGGTGTATGATTTGCCTGTACTTTCTGCATAACAGAACAAAACACTGGGAAATACATACACTGTTGTAAAATTCTCCAGTCTCCTCTGATCCATAACTGTGTCTCTTGGGCCATTTTTATCGTAATTTCCATAGTTGTAGTGGACTTTCAAGCTTCCATTCTAATGACCAGGTAGATCATAAAATTATTAAAGTGTTACTTTGCAAATGAAAAACTTTCAATTACTGTCTGTTCCAATAGTTTCAGCTCTCATATTGTCTCAAAAGGCAGCAAAACTGGAAATCTTGCTTTTAGAGTTTGTGTAGGCAATACTTAAGATGTTCTTGAGTCGTGTGGTTTTACTAGAAACATTAAAAATGTTAATAAAGGAGCTCTTTCTCACTTCCCATTTGGCTGGTTTAGTGCACTGAGAGTGAGTTGTGTTGCTCTTCCTGCCCAGCTTAAGCAGTTTTAATTCAGAGAAAGTAATGAAGAGAAAAATGCAAAACAATCCTTTGCACTTCTAAACAGCAACGGTATCATGTTTGTGTTGTTTAGAAAATGTATTGAATTGCCTAGTCCAAACTCATGGAAACCAAAGGCAGATTGTTAACAATGGTATATAATTAGGCTTTACTGACTCTTTATTTCATTTTTAACTCTTATGACTTAAATAAGTTCCCTTTTTCCCGAGAAGCAGATAGAAAGGGATGACAATATCAGAGCTAAGATACAAGGTTGTCTGGTGTCCACTCATGTCTTTGAGTTGTTGTTGAAAGGTTGTTCCAAAGCTCAGGTTCTATTTTCAAAGGGACTGGTGGTACTGGCAGATCTGCAATGTAGGATCTTGCTGGTTTGCTGACTTTATCCCTTTTAGCTACCTGTCATCTAATCTGGGATGAGAAAACACATACTCCAGTTAACACCTCCAGCCACAAAAGAGGATTCTTTACAGCAGAGTAAAAGCCTAAATTAATTCTGAGATTTTTCCCCTGTTTTTTTCAAGTCAGGTTTCAGTCACACTGTCTTTAACCAGTAAGACACAAGAGACAAGACTGTTAAGAGTTCTGCTGACCTTCAGTGTTTAGAATAATGCATAGTGCAGATGACTACACATAGGGGGTTTTATTTGCATTAATTTAGACAGACTTGATGACATGCTGCTGACTATCTTTTCCCTCAAATAGGAAATCAGAATGAAAATGAAATACCATGGATGAGATACTGTGAAACATTATGATAACTCATGCTAATTGAAGTTAGATTTCAGGACATATGAATTACCTCTGCTCATTAGGTTAAGATAAAGAACTTTGAAGTCATTTAGTCCATTCCTGCTGGTACAATACAGTCAATTCCTTTCTTCCTAGGTTGTATTTAACTACCAAAGAAAAAAGTCGTATGCTATTTTATTTGATGAACGGTTCCACAATCCAAAATGACTTCTCACTAAGTTTTTCCCTTCTCTTATTCAACAGAAATAGTTTTTTCCTTAATTATATTACTTTACTTTTGGTTGTTTCTTTTAATTTTTACTTGGAAACTTGAATTTCCTGTAACTACTGTGTTCTTAATTTCTTTGGTAAAAGATCCTTTATTTTGAGATCAAAGAATTCTGATATACATTAGCACTTTAATTATAAGCTACAGGATGATAACTGAATGAATAGGGTGAAGGCTTTTTTAGACTAGCAGGACTGACAATTAAAATGCTTTTTCATGACTTGCAGCATAGCCTATTCTCTTTTTTTGTTAAATATAGCTATTATTGTAAATGAAGATTAATAATCACTAATAGCTACTGGGCTCTTTTAATGTAATATTCTGCACAAATAAATCCCTCAGCTGAAATGGTACTAGTCCCCCCTTCATCCCCTCTTTTGCAAATGTCAGTTGTTACTTGAGCAGAGTAAGCAGAAAAAGCAATTAACTATCTGTCCTCCATCAGGTTTAACCTCTGTCTCAGGGACATGGGGGTTTCTGCAGGGGGATGCTGGAGGTAAAACAAATCAGCATAATGCACTGGTCTAATCCAATGCTGTGTCTGGAGTCTGCTGTTCTCAGGAGGGAAGATTTAAGCCTTTGGGAATGGGACGGACATGGTGATGCCTACAGGGCTCTCAGGACAGCCCTGCTGACTGTGACCCCTCAGCAGTACCCACTTAGCAATGCCAGAAACCCTGAGATTTGGGGTCATTTCCAGTTTTTCTGTTTTAAATATTTTAATAGGTCAATATTGATAATGTCAAATGGAGTTTAAACTGTGTTAAGGAACTTAGAGTTTGTTACTTGATACCTTACTGATTATTCTAAAATTTGTCTATAAGTGGAAACTATTATTACTATTGTAATAGTTATTTTACTTATTTATTTTTAAGTCCAGTATCAAATATGCATTCTGATCCTAACTCCAAAAATGGCCCATGTACTTATTATTGTTTGAGGCATGGATGAAAATATTGTTGATTAGGGTTCAGAAGCTGTTACAGCTCTTACACATCAGAGCAGTTTCTCAAGGGCTTTTTTAGTTTTTCTGAAAATGCAAGTGAAAAATTTGAAAATGTGTTGTGTGATTTTGATGTACCATGTGGACATAGTGCAAAATGTTCCAGAAATTTCACTCTGATATCAACATTCTTTTGAAGATTCTTTACATTCATTTAAAGCTATTCAGAGTACATCAAATGCCCATACACATTGTCTTTCTAACTGGGTTGGGGAAGGAGGAATTCTCAGAGTCTAGAAAGCCTTAATTTATTTTTAGGTCTGAAAATTAGTTTTATCTGCAACTGCATCCATTTGCAATTTTAACCTATGGAAGAATTTTGAGATGAGTTCTTCCCTGATGTTTGCATTGCAGTGCCCTTACCTGCTGCAGAGATCACTTGGGATGCAATCAGCACTCCCACTAATTTGTTCACTATGGGTCAATGCACTTTTTCAGTTTAGGGGACAAGTTATTTAGAATTTTACATAGTGTGGTGAAGTTATGCCGGGTACTCACTGATTACAGTATGCTGAAGGACATTTTAAGACCTTTTCTCTGGTATGATCTTCCTCATCTGTACTTTTCATCTTGCCATCTCCTCTTTCAGGCATTGCCTGGTTTCCTGTTGTTGTGCAGCAAATTCCAACTTGTTTTTCCTTCTAAATCTATCACCTTTCTCAAACCCTATCCCCTCCACTCTTCAGTCTCTTCAGCATCTTCCCTTTTATCTTATTCTTTCACTTCAGTCATCAGATTTTCACCCTTATCCTTATATTTGGAAAACTTGAGCAAGACTTATCTCCTTGTGTATTTGCCCATATTGAGATCTTGTACAATAAACATATGAGATTGCTTGCAATGAACTCCTTTTTTCCGGAAAGTTAATCTAAAACTGGAGACAAATAGGCATTTGTCTAAGACATCGAAAGGATTCAATAGCAAGACCAGAAGGGAACAAAAATATGCTGCTCACCGACAAGGTGAGTTGTGGCATTTGAGCTGTGCTTACAACAAGGTTTGTCAGTGTCTCAAGTAACCTGGGCCTTGCATGGTTGTTGGGGTTTTGTTTTGGTTTTTTTGTTGTTGTTGTTGGTTTTTTTTTTTGCTTTAATGGCTTTAAAATGAAAGAGAGTAGATTTAGGTCAATATTAGGAAGAAATTTTTACTGGGAGAGTTGGGAGGCCTTGACATAGGTTGCCCAGAGAAGCTCCATCCCTGGAAGTGTCCAAGGCTGGATTGGACAGGTCTTGGAGCAACCTGGGTAGTGGAAGGTGCCCCTGCCCATGGCAGGAGGTTGGAACAAAATGATTTTTAATGTTTCTTCCAATGCAAACCATTCCATGATTCTGTGATATGCCATAGCCCCACTCCACTGATTCTCCTGGGTAAGCATAAGACAGGTGACAACCCTGTAGATTAGATGTCTTTTGAATTGTTTTCTGAGCCATGCAATGTCCTTTTCGTGCTAGGACACTAATGCTGATTCTAAACATTCATAAACATATTCAGAACAGGTAGTATCTGGAGCAACCCATGGTGCAGTTCTGTAGGTAAATATTGATTTTTAGGGTTTTTTTTCTTAGCAGTAACTGCTGTCATTTAAACAAATAGTAACGTTTTCTGCAGTATTGTATGATTATATGCTTTTAAAATGTGCTCCTCTATTTAGCATTTGCTCTTGCCATCACATTGTGCTGCCTTTATCATTTTAATACAGAACCCACATAAAGATAGGGGACAGTGCAATGAAATGGCCATCATAATTTGATGATTTTAGTAACAGGTGCATGATTACAGGCCCAGATGTGGTAATAAATCTCAATTTTACATTCAGATACTTTGAATTTTATTTGCTAAGGTTCCTTATGAATTTCAAGGGCCATTCTGTAGCACAGAACATTCATCTGAGTTTTCTTTCTCTGTTTATATAAATATTTTGTGATGAGAAAGATCATTTATGAGGATTTTATTCTTTTTTTTTAGGTAAAATGGTAGCCTCAGGAGCATGCCAGCTAATTACAAAATACTTCAGTAGGTCCATCAAACTGACCTGGGATTCTCTAAGACTCAAAGAGTTTGTCAGACTCGGCATTCTCCCCAAGCCTGAGGGGAGCTTGCTCAGGCCCAAACACATTCATCTTTAATTAATGTTTTCTTTTTAAAATAAAACAACCAACTTTACCTCACTTTCATTTGTGAAGTTATAAATTTAATTACAGATCTCCTTTTGAGGCTTAAATATCAAATTATTATTGCAAGTCAATTGATTTCTTCTTATGCTAGTTACAATGAAGATGGAGTGTTATGATACAAAAACAGATTAAAAAAAAAATCACAGAAATTCCACTTTTGAATTCTAGTACTAGTAAGAAGGTTAAATACCTTCCTGGTTTGGTAAATACTGTGAAGTATATCCAAGAACAGACTGTGACACTAATTGAAGTAATTGCCTAACAAGGAAATTGAGCCTCTTTGTGAATGCTGAAGCATATACTGGTGTCTGGGGATAGCCCAGTGTATTATCCATAGAATTCTCCCCTGAGGTCGAATGTTTATGGGTTTTTTCTGTCAGCTCTATACTACAGAGCAAGGCATTTTCAGCTTCCCTTGGATCCTCAGCCCTGTGATTCACTCCTGCCTCTCCCTCAGGGCTGGTCTGTCGTGTTTAATGAACTGTCAGTGCTCTAATCCTGACTGATTAGGGTGACCTAAGTGGAAAAATTTGCTGTACCTTCGCATCAAGAGGTGGCAAGAGAGAAAAGAGCAATATTTTCTCTCTAGAACCATTAAATATCAGCTTTTCTGAGTTTGAGAGGATAGAGACACTTTAATATGTAATGTCACAAATCTTTTCACAATGCTTTCTCCGTTGAGTCTATGCTGAATTGGCTGTCCACGTTTGGCAAGTTCCTCAAGGAACTATTGCCTCAACCCTTCATGTCTGCTTTTCTTAAGGTCCTTCAACTCCTAAATTCAGTTTGTTTCATCCATTGTCTCTGGTTCTCCCTAAATCCTGTCACTCTGAGGACTGACTGCTGCCTAGCATGCATTCTTCTTTCATTATGGCCGCTTTAAAGACATAATAGCAAATAAAATTCAGGCAAAACAGAGTATAATTTGAGGCTTCTCTAATAGCATTTCCTCATCTCATCTCACAATCTCCATCGTCATGTCTGACTCATTTTGAAGGTCATACAATGCAAGATTTAAGGATGGTGGTGGATTAATACATCGCGGTGTCCTGATATCATGATCATTAATCTTGAAAAAGTGTATAAATGGAATGAAGATAGATGAGGAAAAATAGGAAAAAAAAAGGTATTGTCACAATAATGGAAGAAAAATAATAATGAACATCAAGGAGAATGACTGTTCAGTACTGAAGCAGATTATATGCATTATTTTAATTAAGAGTGCCAAATAGTACATATGGTTTTCCTTGAATAATAATTGCATGCAGATGAAGTGTGATTAGAGACTTTTTTTTTGCAGTTCAATTAAATCAAATCCATTTCTGTGAAAGGAGAGTGATTAAAAAGATGATATCAAGGTCTAAACTGAAAGCTGTGGTTGAAGCTTCCTATTGCAGATTTCTTTATTTTTGCACTCCTTTGATGACTATTATCTAGTTTTTAACAATGCCACAAGTTTCAGACCAAGTCCTATAGATTCAGCAGAAGAACTGGCTTTACAGATGAAATAGAAACTTAGCAAGTACTTGGATGTCCTTGACTGTGTGATCCTGGGATTGCTCCTAAGTCAGGAAGATTCATTCCTGGTTCATGCGTGAATCTTTGAATCACATGAGAAGATACTTTGGTTGATTAGACCTGTGAGGCAACATGCTGGGTTTGGGGCTGATCTGTTTCTGCAGAGTGCTTGTGATGCTGGGTGATTAAAGGCAGGCTTGTGCTGCTGCTCATTTTATCTGCAAGTCATTACTGTGGGCCTTGGACGACTCCGGCCCCAGCCACTGTCTGGCAACTGCTGACCAAATTATCAATTACTTTGTTGAGTCCTATCGTCTTGTGCTTTGATTATGCTGTGAGTAAGGGGGGCTGGTTGTCCTGACATCCTGATTGGCTCCTAAACACGTACATAATCAGGGAAAGGTAATGATATTAATTAACTGGGAGCAAGCAGAATGAGGCCTTTAGTAGCATGGAAGAGCCTGGTGTCCAGGCTGTTCATCACAGCATCCTGTGCTTTCATGCCATTCCACGGGTATCTACACAGTTACATCTTGTCTGTTATTCTGAGAAACCTTTTACTTTCTTTACTTGAAACTTCCCTTTATGGCTTAAACCAGGAAAAAATGCATTTTTTGTCCTTAAGTGTGTGCATTGATGGCTGGCTGCATGTTTTATCCTGAAAATGTCTGTATTACATATGCAAACAAAGAAAAATTTGTAAGCGATGCAGTTTTGGTTTAAGGTAGTAAAGATCTGTCCAAAATGCAATTTCTGTACATGAGCATTGTCATTAGAGATCTTTGATATTGGAGATAAATTTTGATTCATATTTCATTATACACATCTCTTTCTAGCAGGACAATAACTAAATCTGTGTCCTCAGGACTGCCTGTTGCCAGCTCAGGCAGCTAATGTTGCTCCTTTAAAAAGGATCTAGGACTTATTTCCCTTTGCTCTTCCATACCTGAAGAGGGTGAGAGAATGAAAGCATTTAAGAGGTCATTTTCTGTGCAGTGATGGCATCTTGGTTTATGGGAATGCTACATGCAAATCATCCTGCTTTAGACCAAACTTTCCTGTATCCATCACTCTCAAAGTCTGCAGCTGGTAACCAGAGCAACCTGGCTTTAAAGTTGGAGGTAAAAAAAGAATTAACACTGGAATAAATTTTTTAAATTTTCCTGAGAAATCCAGCATGAGGGTTTGTAATGATGTTAAGATTTGTGTTGTCATAGTGTGGCCTCCTCACCCAGAGCTCAAGTGTAGAAGAGTGTTACGTTACACGGTTTTGCATGCTTGTAGGCAGAAGTCTGACTTAACTCCCTTTTTACAAGAGATTCTAATCTAGTGGCCCTTCTAGAACTTAATTTCACTCTTTCTTTGCACCTAGATACCACTAGAATTTGACATACATGATTAGAAAGTCATTTGAAGGTCATTGCCTCTCACAGTTGTGTGCTCTGCAGTTGACTTCATGGCTTGCTGCGTGAGCATTAATCCCGGGCGTTCTGTGCAGACATAAAGTGGCTCTGCCTCACTTCCAAACCAACTGGGTTGAGCACAAGTTCATTTACACAGTGCCAAGGCTAACTCAATAAAGCTATTATCTTGGAAGTGAGTTAATCATCCCTGTTCTCTGCCCCTGCGGTTACAAGAGCTCGGGAACTGCCGAAACGGGCCAGGCTCTGACTGTGTGAGGAGCACTGGGATGACCCCTCCACGTCCTCATAGCCCTTTCACTGGTGATCTGGATAGAAGGTAGGAATGGGAAGAAACTCTGTATAATCTCAAGAGTTACAACCCAGGGCATGGGGTGTCATTGCTCGCTATAAATTAATGTAATTTAAAATACATTTTTTAATAAAATCACAGAATACCCTGAGTTGGAAGGGACCCACAGGATCATTGAAGTTCAACTCCTGGCCCTTCACAGGACTGCCCCAAGAATCACACCATGATATACCATGTATTAGAAGATTCACATACATGCATTTAGATATACACAAGATACAGATCTCCATATATTTTTTATAAATATATTCCGAGAAGTAGTATTTTCTACATTTACACAGAAAAGAAAGCAGAGATAACTGTGAGTTTCTTTTTTGTGCAAGAAAGTGGAAGTAGGGGGATGAGTGATCCCTCCCAGTTGTGAATGGAATCTATGCAAAGTGTACATTCACTACTCTGAGTGCTGTATATTACTAAATTGGCCAACAAATTAGGTTTTAAGCAAATTAATCATTTAAGAGTGTACTTTTGACCTTCATTTCTCAGAACCTCATCATGAGCCATGTAGAAAACATAGTATACAATTATGTAAGTAGAGTATTCCAGAGTCAGCCCAAGCTGCCATAATTGTGGCATATCTTTATATGTAATTTTGGGGCTGCCCAGTGCCGTGTGCCGCCGCAGTACAAATAGGTAAGGGCTGTTTGCTGGGCACAGGACACCTGCAGGGAGGGAGAATCCATGGTTTATTCACCATCACTTTTATTTCCTAATCAGTATTTTCTGTGCTAAGAGTAAATAAAACAGTATTAAATTATGGAGGGGGGTGTTGAAATAAAGTATTTAATATATGCAAGACCTCACACTTTCCTTGGTCAGAAACAGCTATTTTTTTTTCATGAATTACTGTGCACAGACTCACCGTACTCCTTTCTCAGAGAGCCCTCTACTGACCTAAAACACAGTGTGTTCTACTGAATGATATCTCAAAATACCGTTTGACCTGTAATGTAAATACATGCCCTGGTGCCAAGGTAGCTTTCAGTAAGGAAAAAAACCCTCATATGGTACTACTACATTTTAAAGAAATTCTTAATTTTAAGGTTGACAGCTTTAGAGCAAAACAAACATGTTTGTGGCCAGATTTCTTTGTCTAATCAAGGAAACGTGGTTTTTAGAAAAATAGAGGGTCAAAGAACTGGCTGGTTTTTCATTTTCCTGCCTCTGACTTTTCTTGTATGAATCAGTTAACTTTTTGGAGGGTGATGAACTTAAGAAAATTGCTGCATAGACTGATTCTGTGTAGACTGATTCTGCAGGAAATTTTTCTACAGCAATTTGAGATCCCACTATTAAAAATGCTCATTAATTTATCATGAGTCTCACAACTGCTGCCATTCATCTGGTAACACTAGGTGCTGATTCAGGGAATTTAGCTATAGTAATAAAAACATTTCTTTACTTTTGCGGGATGGAGCAGTTAGGGAAGGCTGATTATTTTAGCATTTGAGATTGCTCATCTTGTGTTTCTGAGAGGAGATCTGAATACATGCAGGGGTTTAAATCCTTATTTCCATGGGTGTGGAAGCTGAAGCCATTGCTGGGGCAATGCCACAAGATCTCATCAGGTCACTCTGCTCATTAGAGCATGTGGAAAGAAAGACCCTTGGTGCAAAAGATGAACATCTGAGACTGACAGTGCAACAGCCAGCCAGGAAAGTTAAATCTTTTCATTCACCTTTACAAGTTAAAAAAGGAGTAGGAGTGTTATTTTCAACATGCTGTTATTGCTCACCCAAAACAGCCCAGAATCTTGCCATGCTTTGTCCTCCTCCATGAAGCCCACGGATAAGGGCTGAAGGGAGAGGTGCCAGGTGTGAGGGCAAACATGACTTGAAGTGAATGATGCTGATACCAAAGGAAGCTGGGGCTCCGAGTTCAGGTGAGCTGCACAGTGTCACACACTGCCCAGTCACCAGGATTGTTTGAGTCTGCACTAGGCAGTCCAGAGGGCTGTTGAGTCTGTGTTTGGGAGCCTACACAGGCCTGAGACACTACCTTGGTACATTAGCTGCTTTATAACATGGTTTGTCGTGGGTTTTGTAGATTAGCTGCCATGTGTGTGCTGCTTTCCTCTAAAAGTGCCCAAATCTCAGTGAAGTCTTGATATGCATAAAATACATTTACATAATACACTCCTGAAAATTGTAGAGAAGGAAGGAAGAAAGAAGGAAGAAAAAGTATGTTGTAGAGGTTTGAAATGTAAAGGAGTTTCTGCTGCACAGCTCAGATTTCAAGTAGCTGTGTCTAATTCATTCCAGCAGGTAAAATTGGAGTATGTCACTACTGAGGGGCCATGTTCACAGAAGGATAAACGTGGCAGTTTACGTGATTTTTTAAGTTACGCTGTTTGTAACTTGACATATAAAGAGATCTAAGATGTCTGTTTGGATTTTAACACTGTTAATGTAACTAAAAATGTCCTAAAGGCTCAGCATTTACACCCACGGAGGTTTACACAGCACAGGCACGATATGGAACAGTTTCAAATTTCAGTAGACAAAAAACACCCAGAAAACCCAAGACTAGCATGGGAGTTTCTGTGGTAAAGAAACTGCCTGCACGCTGAATGCTGATGTTTATTTTAGCAGACTGATCTCTCTCACACATAATATTTTCATATCTTCATATCCCCTAAATACCTTTTCATTTTATTCATCTTACAAGTTGCTCTTCCTATGACACAATGGAGGATGGGTTGCCATGCCTCCTTCTCAGTGAAACCAGATAAAATTTAAGGCTTGTCCCTGCAAGGCAGGCTCCACAACAGCATGCCCCTAAAGCAAAACTGAATCTGTGTAAAAGAGACTGTGAGGAGTCTTTCACAGTTTTCTATCCTGGATTTAAACTGTTCATATTTTAAAAAAAAAAAAAAAAAGGAAGCAGAAGAAATTGTATGCCACTAGATGTGCTTTATGTTGTTAGAAGTCAGCTTGGATATTTGAAGAAAGGGGCCTTAAAGATCACCTCTTTCCAGCCCCCTGCCATGGGCAGGGACACCTTCCACTACACCAGGTTGCTCCAAGCCCTGGCCAGCCTGGCCTTGGACACTTCCAGGGATGGGGCAGCCACAGCTTCTCTGAGCACCTGTGCCAGGGCCTGCCCACCCCCACAGGGGAGGAATGCTCTGTAACTCTATAACTCTACAATTATTGTTATGGTTTCTATTAATATTTATCTTTAACATAATTAGAAGTTCACCAAAGACATTTTTATTTACTGAAGAACACCTTTCCCCCAGTCAAGTATAGTGGAAGTGTTATTATTTTTTCTTTTTAAAATGTATAAGAAAATCAGTATGGAATCAATTAGCATTTGAACTCTAAAATCTTTCCTTAGACTTGATAATTGTGCAAATGTTACTTCAAGTATTGTATGCATTATATGTATATTATTATGTATTTGAGAAGTTGTAATTTGTGTTTTAACCACTTCAGTATGGGAATAGAATCAATTATGCTGCTTTAGCAGTTCACTTTAGGAGAAAATTGTTGTCTTTATTCTTGGCTAAGTTATTCTTGCATTTAATAATTCAATAGTCAGTCTGATCCATTTTTCACCTGGGAAAAGGGGGCAGAAGCTTGTCTTTATTTTCCATGTATATTCAGTGTTGCACTCGGGGGAATGGTATATCCAAAAATAAGACTATAAATAAGAAATCAGTAGCCTTTTCTGTCTTGCTGCTTTATGTGGGTTTGATATATGCTTCTGCAGCGTTATTACTTCCTCTGTTCAAATCAATGCTCTGAGCTTTCCTTTGGGTGATTGATTTCCTCCAGATTAGCCTACGAAGGACGTGATTTAATAAACCCCACTTTTACCTGTTTACTAACACAGAGATGTCTGCAGTATTACAGAGATACTATAAAATTTCTAAAAGGGCTTCAGTCAGTCCTAAGATTTTGATGGTATAACTTTATTTAAATAGGAAAGTGAAAGCACCTTTGGTCTTACATAGTTGAAAGCAAACTAAAGTTGCTTGGAAGAAATACAAATAAGACAAGAACTTATAAAAAGGAGATAATGATAAAAGGAAAGCTACTTATTAGAGCATCATCCTCTTTAATGCCACTTTTCTGCTTTAAGAAAGAAACATTTTTTCCATGTTTCTGTGTTCTTAAACATTGTAGTAACAGATGCTAAAGTATCAGTAGCAATGTATAACTGTTGATGTCCCTCCCTAAATTATACCTATGGATATGGATTTGCATTACCATTTAGTTTTTTTTTTTGTTTGTTTCAGGAACAGAGTGTCAAGGGAGAATTTAAGTGTATCAAGCTAACCTTTGAGTGGTTTGTGTGATAAAGTGCTATTTGGGGGTCAATGGTTTGGCCTCCATGTAGAATACCTGCTTTTTATTGGGATGTTGTTTCATTGTCACAGTTGCTTATCCATAGCACCTGACAGGGTGTGAATGTTCTGGGCAGCTATAACTTGAGAGAGTTCCATGCAGTGCAAGGAGGGATTTTGTAGGGCATTGGGATATTTAAAACAGATTTTTTTACCGTTGCTCATGGCTGGATTATATGGACCTGGTTAAGATACTGTTTTGTACAGGTTTCTGTTCATCCTCACAGCTTTATTTTTTGTATTTCCATAATACCTCTCTAATACCTTGAAAACCAATGTTTTCTAATGCTTTCCAACCCAGAAACTTTTGTGTATAATCACTGATAGGAAATCTAATGGTCTTCAAGCACTGATGGCCTGTGCATTTGGGACTTTTGAAGAAAGATTTCCTGAGTTGTTAATGTGTAATATTTTAACCCAGATTCCCAAACACAGTATATTTCAAGTTCACTCTTAGTTCTTTGTTTTGCCTTATAATGGCCTGACATAGTATTCTTCCTCCCTATATTTTTTCTCTCTGTATATATGGTAGGGGTTTTTTTCCTTCTTGCCTTTTTCAATATCGTATTTTTTAGGGGTAAATCTCAGTAGCTTCACAGTATGTCTTTGCTCAGATGGAGGCTGCAGTCTGATATACAGCAAGTTCCTTCAGTCTCTGTACCCTGACCAGTCTGTGGCCAGGTCATTTCTTTAATGCTTTCTGAGAAATGTTGTGGGGTTCTATTAATCTTTCTCCAGGAAACTTGTATTCCTGATATTACCCTTCTTTCGTCCACTTTCCTGGGAGATGGGTTTCCTTTTCAATTGCTGTACTATTGTTTTTAATATTACTAAGGCTTGTTGTTTTTCCTGCTACTTTCTATTGTAGAATTAAAATGCTACTTTTGGCACAGAAACTGTCATATTGCTTTTGAAGGATAGATATTATTCTTGCTCCCCCAATACCTTGAGAAGTATTGTACAATACCATTCTATTCAGTCCACATTTTTATCCACACAGTCACCATCACCTGCAGCCATCATTCCATTTAGAGCACAGCCTTACAGGTATTTTTTTCCATTTTGCAATATCAAGATATGAAGAAGATGAATGAAAGTTTCTTGCATGTTTTTGTCAGTGTGTTATTATAGCTCCCTTGAACAGTGATGGACTTGGCAGCCTAGAGACTGAAATCCTCTGTTTAATCACAGACCAGGTACAGTTCAGCAGAAAGATGTATTTCTATACACAGCCCCTGTAGCATGCCTAAGCCTCGAGCTGGAGAGCCAGACTTCTATAAGTGGAGACAAGCTCTCAGGCCAGTCAGTCCCTGGCCTCATCTGTGGAACTGTTGAAAAAGAAGCATTTATGCCATTGAGTTTTGTGACAGGTGCTGACATCTAGTCTGGAGTGGACTGAGAGTTCTCTTTCAGTCAGTTGGGAATGCCTTTCTGTAACTTACCGTAACTCAGTGCACAATTTAGTGTTCCATTCAGTTTGGAAGTGGTACATCTCTGTGCCTCAAGTTGTCACATAGCACTGCAAAAGGCAGTGGGTTTTCAGGTCAGCTTGCATTTAGCCCTGGGCTTGATCTCCAGATTATTAGTGCCTGCGGTTATTTATTTTATTTTAGTAGTGTGAATTCTCAAAATCCAACAGCTAAAACAAGAGAACTAAGTAAAACAATAAACCTCATTCCTATGTTTAGAGTATTGAGTATATTTTATTTGAAAACAAGTTAAAACTAAGGCCCTTCAGAGACTCCTGCAACCATCCTAAGTCCACAGAAGGCATACTGCACAAAATTCTGGTGCGTGGTGATAAATTCTGATCTTTTCATATTTTGTAATGGTGTGTTAGACAGGAAATGGTCCTGGTCACATTCCTTTTCACAGAGATGTGTTTATGGGGGTTTATTAATTTTTCCCTAAAAATCCAGTCTAATGCAAGTATGTGCTATTCCAGAAGAAGTGCTGGCTATTAAATCTGGTAGAAATAAATTGACTGTTGTTTGGGGGGGTTTTTTGTATTTTTCAGCTAACAGGACAAATGACTTTGAAAATTGCCAGTGAACCAGTTTTGCCGTTTAATGCCCTCGACGTCGCTTTAGAAGTTCAGAACAGTCTCAAAGGTAATTTTCATTAGAGGAGTATTGTTCTCCATTAATGGGGGAGGGAGGGAAGGGATCATCTGATCCCTAATATGGATTTTCAATTGTCACTTGAATGATAACCAGTGATTTTACTAGTTAAACGTACCATTATATAATCCTAAATAAAATGCACGTTTTGTTGCTAAATAAATCCATAAAATAATTATATGTCCTCTGATGTTACTTTGTCAGTTAAGCAGTAATTAGTATTAAAATCTCATAATTACAGTCCACAATAAGAAACTTGTGACTGAACTTGATTTTAATTCCTTTCTAGGCTTTGTTCAGTACAAACAAGAGAGGACTTCTAATCACATTGTCGTTTGGATCCTTAGTTTTCACAGTCTTCTTCCTGGCTTGGTTATTCCACTAAGTCACCTTGTTGCAGAGCATGCTAACTTCTCTCTTTTTCCAGCTGTGACAAAGCAGGATAATTTCCCAATATATATTGTTTGTGTTGACTAAGCACTGATACCTGGAAGCTCCATATTTACACTGGCATGTTTAGGGCAACAGCCTGGGGTTAGGGACGTGGGCAAGAAAATTCCTAGTCAGAAAGTAAACAGAAGTCACTGTTAACTAGGAAGTTATGCAGACAATTCTTGTAGAGTCTGGGTTTGGCACTGTTTGTTAGGTATAGGATGAGTGCCTTGATATGAGACCACTGCATCAACACTGGGATGCCATTACAGATACTCCTGTGTTGCCTTCTTGGTTAAAGAACAAGCATTCTGCGGTCTTTTTGTCCTATGCTGACAACAGAACTCCATGAAGCCAGTAGCCTTTTACTAAAGCAGTTTAAGATAACTCACTCACAGAGTGCAGTTGTGCATTCCCTTTGCTTCTGGGGGCTGCTCTTTTTTTGGTTTGGGATTTTTTTCCCCCATCTCTACAGTTAGAAGAAAAACATTGATATGTTGTAGGGAACTAAACTCATGTTATGCACTGAAATGTTCTCTGCTCGTGTCTAGACTACAAAAGAGCAACAAACCTTCTTCTTATCAATTATGAAAAGAATATGCCTTAGCTCCAGTGCTGAAGTCTAAGGAGGGAGAGGAGGTCTAGGTTTTAATGCTATCCAGCCTCATTCATCCATATAAATCTTATCCTTCAGTATCATTTGTCTACCTCCTTCCATGCCGTCCTTTTTCCCTTGCAGTTTCCTCATATTCTAGTGTATTCAAATGAGATCCAACTCTCTTTCCTTTTCAAAGTGACTAGTTGAAAGCATGCTGATTGTGGAGAGCACATAAGAAGCTTAGTCCTTGAAGAATAATTTTTTTGATAATTTAGCTGCCAAACCCTAACATAATTCCTTCAATGTGTACAAAATGAGTTATTTCAGAAGGTGGTTTTCTGGTCAGAATTGATTAAACTTAAATTGTGAAAAGCACATCCCTGACAAGAACCCACATGAAATGTGAAAGATTCATCCAAAGCATTGTCTTGTTAGGACCTCACAGTGGGAAAATGTGCAATAGGTAAAGCCATGTTGTTATTTCCTGGTCTCCAATTATGTCTCTGATACAGATTGCCTGTAGTATCATAAGGCCTTTCAAAAATATTTTTATGTTTGTGAAACTTTCAAGTTGACCTGTTAAACAAAGATGTAAGTTCTACAAAATCACACCCAAACTATAGATATACTTTAGCAGAATGTGAGATTGTATCTCAAACATAAAGACTTTTGCAATCTGGAGGTGCTGCCCCTGCATTTCATTCACTCCCTACACTATAAAGCACCACTTTTCTGTAATACACACTCATAGAAGTATGATACCTTTTCTTTAATCTTTGCCATCCATCATTGTCAAGACCTAGGAGTCAGTAGGCAAGTATTGGTCTGGAATCAGTGAGCATCTAAAAAGACAAGTAATTTTAGCTCTGTTGTGCCGCTTAAACATTAGTTTAGTTCAGCCTAAACACAGCAGGGAATGATCATCAAATGAAAAGTGTGGCTCAGCTGGTATTCCTTCAACTGAACATGAGATGTCTGCTATTGTTCCTCCTTTTTTCTTTATTTTGAGTAACAAGAAATGTTGATTTAAACTGACATTTTTCCTCTAACTTCAGTTAGATCATTTATCTCCACCACTGCAGGGGAGGGAAGGTTATTTCTTTGGCTGTAGGGCCAGGAGGATAGATTTTCTCCTAGCTGTTCACTTAGGAATTTTGTTTAATGATTTTTTCTCATGATTTTCATGTCTTGTCTATCTCTGACTTCTGTCAAATAACAGTTTATTTTCATTTTGGAAAACATTAATACAATAGTTTTTTTTTCTGGTTACTTAAATGAGAAGTACTTTATTACATGGCTCCTGGGTTTCTTCACTCTTCAAAAGATTTTGTGTTGTCTGAAATTTCCAGTTGAAAGTGGCACTGTCTTAGTAAGCCGTTTCCTTTCCCAAATCAATGCAAACTGTAAATATAAAAAAGCTGATGGTAAATTTGCATGAAATGCTAGAGGTTTTGTTCATTAAGCCTAATTTTATACCTCTGGGATCTGGTTCAGCCAGTCCTTTAAATGCACGTTTTATTACCCTGTGGACTTTCTCACATGCTTGAGTTAAATCATATGTATAAATACTTGAGTCACTTCAAGTCACCAGTCTCCTGGCTGCACTCACAAAAGGTGGTGATATTGGGATATTACTCAACGCTTTGCAAACCATCTCTTACATTCCTGATAGTCTGGATGGCAAGTTATGTCATCCACAGTATGTTCACATCTGGCTCATGGCCTGTTGCTCAGAAAGGTGGGGAAAAAGCTGTTCAGTGACATGTGTTCTCTCCATTTGCACCCACCAGAACTCTTGGACACAAGTTGCTGCTTTGGGGTTTGTCTGAAAGGAAGGGCTGTGACTGGAGAAATGTTTCATTTTGTGCATCTGCTGATGATCTGATGTTTAACAAGAAACCTCATGGTCATAAATGAGAGGAGATGGGTTCCAAGACTGAAATCCAGGTCTCCAGGGCTAGTCAGGCTGTTATCTGCCTGATCACAGATGTGATAGTTTAGACAAATTCATAAATAGCTTCAAATATTCTCATTAAGTACACCTTGCTGTTGTATGGTGTTTGTGCCTTCCATACATTTAAAATCAAGACTTGCTGCAACTTGAATCAAATACAAGAACATCTCACTGCGCCTGGAATCCTATGAAAACCCAATTTATCTTTTGAGGTAGAGCACAGGCAAGGTGCCAAATCTGATGTGTGAATGATACAAATAGGGCTTTTAAGCCCTTCTGTAGAAGTATTTTGTATGTATATGCAAGTAGAAATGTGTACTCATTTGTATAGAAGTATTTTGTATTAAGATAAGCATTGTTATTCAAAACATATTTGTAGTTGCTGCTGAACACAGTTAGCACTGTGCAGTCTGGATTTGCTCCTTGTAGCCTGTCTTGTGCTGGATTTGAGCCTCTTTAAATTAGTGTATGTTACAGCAAGTTTCAGGAATTGATGACGGAGGTGCTCAGGTGTCTCATTAGGATTAAAAGCTTTTCTGTGTCTTTGCTTCTGACTGTCTCAGCAATAACAAGTTCAATCACACGGTTTACAAAAATAAAGGCAGCCAGGTTGATGCTGTAGAAGCTGATGCCATTTATTATTGCCAGTCACTTGGGCACACCTAGGCTCATGGAGACCTTTCAAAACTAGATGTCTGTGCCCCAGCCCTGTGGCTGTGCAGCACTAGGCAGGCGAGGTGAGATTCCCCAGCTGTGTCTGTCATCACAGGCTGCTGAAGCTGGTAAGCAAATTGTAGCCATCTCTGATAGGCACCGGCTGAGAGAGAGAGGCTTATGAAGACAAATTAAGTGTGGGCGAGATTTTCTGGTTCTCCCTTTATGGGAAGTGCAAGAGCTGTGATTTAAAGCTCTCTGGCTGATGCAGTGTCAATTGTGTGTGGTTTCCTATCAGTTAGGCCCTTTCTTCTCCCCAGAATGGATGTTGTACAGATGTTACAGCAGCTGAAGTACTCGAGGTGATAATAGTAGGCAGCACCAGCAGAAGTTAAAAAATAATCTGGTTTATGATAAGCCATTTCTAGGAAAGTCTCTGTGACTTTCCACAGCCCTGATTCAACCCATACATTTCAAACCATCAGGCTAAAAACTGTCCTTAGAAAAATCAATACAGAAACATATCTCTCTCATTTACTTGATGGCTGCGTGCTCATTGCCTACAGCTAGCTGCTTGTCTTCAGCTTGGCGTCATTTTGTCTGCTTGACTGTATTTCCCTGATCATTTCAGATGCTTTTCAGAGTTAATTTCTCCACCTGTCTGTAATGTTGAGAAAGGTTCCCTTTTTACTGTTCCCACCCATTATTCTTGACTGCTACAGAGGGGGAAAACGCAACACTTTGTTATCAGTATGTATGACAGAAATGCCTCCTTTGCCATGAGACACTGATACGTTGTCTTTGGTATCCTTTCAAGGTTAGTGTATATTAGTACCTTCCATCAACCTTTAAAAAAAAATGGAAAAATGCATTTTCCAGGAACAAAGCATTTGGTGCTGAAGGGAAAGGATGAGCAGCTGTTCAGCAGCTCTGTACAAAGTCATTGATAACTTCATAGAATCATGCCATAGTTTAGTTGGAAGGGACCTTTTAAAGGTCATCTAGTCCAACCCCTCTGCAATGAGCAGGGAGACCCTTCATCAGACCAGGTTACTCAGAGCCCCGTCGAACCCGACCCTCGATGTTTCCAAGGATGGGGAATCCACCACCTTTCAGGGAAACCTGTGCCAGTATTTCACCATCTCATTGTCAAAAATTTCTTCCTTATATATAGTCTAAATCTAATCCTTTAGTTTAAAGCCATTCCTCCCTGTCCTATTGCAACAACCCCTATTAAAAAAGTTTGTTCCCATCTTTCTTACAAAGCCCCTGCACTTCTGCAGGCTCCTTCTGTATTGACATGCATGTAGTGATATGTCACAACATTCCTCTTTAGTGGTAGCCTCTTTGAAAAGAGTCTTCTTGTAGCAACATGAGATTAGTTTGCTTGGGCAATAGCAGTCATGGTAGCAAAATTGAAGCTGATGGCAATATATTCCTTGCACTGAGGATGTCTGTGGATTTCTGTTTCTGCCCCTTTAGGGTGCTTCCTACAAAGCTTTTCCATTCAGATTTTCTACTGCCTGGTCTGATCATCCTATTTTGCACAGCATGAAAAATCTGGTTTGTGAATACAGCAGCACACCATAGCTGATCCTGAATTTGCAAGCTAATCAAAACCTGAAGCAATTTTCCTTCTCTCTTACATGCAAACACATATTTGCATGCATGGTGAGCAAGCATAACTTAAGCTACTGATTTGTGCGTGCTCACTCTCCTATAGGTACTTGTAGGCAAGTACGTTCCTAACAAAGGGCACAAGCACAATTTAAAAATGTTAAATCTCTAGCAGTGCTTTTCGCTAGAGCAATCAGGCTGTTGTATTCAATGTCTGTAAAAATAAATATCTATTTGGTGTAACCTGTTTCTGAATAGAATCCAGTTACATTTAGCTGGTGTAATGAAATTCAACGGTGTAATACTCTGATCAAGAATACACAGACTCTTGAGTCACTTTCTTGTACTTGCAATTTTATTTTTATAGCAACTAAACAACTAGCTTAGATGATTCATCATGATTCATACTAGATACAAAAGGACAACGAATACAAAAATATAATAACATGGCATTGTTTTCTCTTGACTGAAGTAACACTTGTGCTTGATTTTTGCTATAGAAGCATCACAAGATGTTTAAGACACCATTAGTTAATGCATCCTTTTTTTGAAGAATCATTTGCCCTTCCACTCCCAGCTTCTCAATTTGAGAAAAGCATAAATCACAGTTTGCCTTGGTGGGGAAGTTCAGTTTTTTGTAGTTTGCTGTGGTAACAGTGGCCATAGACACTTGCAAGTTTTGTACTGAAGTATTAAAGAGGGGCCTGGGTGTGTGTTTTCTAAGAAGTGCTGGTTTAGAGTGTGTGGTAAACAATGCTTCTTACTCATGAGTCTAAACAAAAGTGTAGTTGGCTTAGGTGCAAAATGTATGCTGTGGAGAATGAGTGAGAGCATTTACAGGATTTTTAAGTATTAAAGATTGGTCTGCTTGGCTTTATTTCCAAATATAGAATGATGGATTTTCCTTTTATCTCACCTTCCCTATTGAAAAGGCAAAGCTGACATTTGCAATTGTTTATATAATATTCAGAATAAAAATTATAAATGTTTTATATTACCTGGAATACAAAGTGATGCTGAAACAGAAGGATTTATTCTAACAAGGTGAATTTAAACATTTTCCTATGAGAAGTCCCAGGATAAGGTACACACCATGCCTCATTTATATATAGGAATGGCAAGTTCTTCAGCTGCACAGGATGTTTGCCACAGATTTGAAAATTAAAAATATTTTGCAAAATACCGCAGTTGTACCACATTTATACACTTGGAGAACGTTTTTCTGAGGGATCAACCTTACTCTATCAGAAATAAACTACTCCAGTCTCAGTCAGAAAGATACCATTCCTGTGCATCAAGGTATTACAGTACCTGTTATTTATTCTAGTTAGGGAAAGGTGGCTTGGTCAAGTGGCATTAACAAAGGAAATTGTCCCAAACCAGGGAAGACATAAACCATCTTCTCTCACCCCTGTTCCCACAGGGAGCTCCTGCTGCTTGTTGAAATGCATCTTGATGTCTCAGGAAATCTGACAATTTCTCTTGCACCAGCATCCATCTCTCCATGTATTTTGGATCATTCCATGTTTTGCTAGATTGTAATGTGTTAGTCAGCTGAATGGCAGGAATACATGGGGATCTATGAACTCCTTTTCCTTTGCTGGAATGTATCCAGTAATAAATCTATTTTTCCATATAAGAGGGAGTATATGTTATATTCAGGCATTTCCTTGAATATTTTTGTTATACCTGTTTGCTTTTCCATTCCTATTATGTGCTCACCTTTCAGACTCCATCCATAAATAATATGAGAAATGGGTTGATGTTTGTCCTGATTTTGACTAAGAGTTAATTTTGTTCCTAGTAGCTGGTACAGTGCTGTGGTTTGGATCTACTATGAGATTAAGGTTGATAATTTATGGATGTGTTAGTTGTTGCTTAGTAGTGCTTACTCTGAGGATGTTCTGGTTTCCAGGCTCTGCCACTCAGGAGGTTTGCAGGAAGCTGGGTGGGAGCATGGCCAGGACAGCTGACCAAACTGACCAAAGGGATATTCCATACCATAGAACATCATGCCCAATATATAAACTGGGGGGAGTTGGCCAGGGGGGCTCATTGCTCCTGTGGGCCAGGCTGAACGTGCTTAGAGGGTGGTGAGCAATTATACTGTGCATCATTTACCTGCCTTGAGTTTTGTTCCTCTCTCTTTTTCTTTTCTCCCTTTTCAGTGCAATATTACATTTGTTTCTTTGTTTGTCTTTAAACTGTTCTAATTTCAACCTATGGGTTTTGACTTTATTTAGATTCTTCTCCCCATTCCATCAGGGAATTGGGAGGGCATGAGTGAGCAGCTTCATGGCCCTTAGTTCCCAGCTGAGGTTAAACCATGTCAGTGTTCTCCAATTACTATTTTTGATTTCTCCATGTATCTATTAGACAAGAAAGTTTAACATTCATTTAACTTGTGTCTTGAACCACTTTCTTGGCTTAATCATCTCAGTCACTAAGATAATGAACTCACTGATATTTTTACATTCAGCTCCTAAAGCTGCATGGTTAATATTGATGAATATATCCTTTGAAAGTTCTAAGGATAGTTGATTTTCTTGTCAATAGGCAAAGTGAATTTTGGCCCTAAGATAATTTCTGCATCCTGGAAATGTTTATGCTGACTGAAATTACTTTTGACTTTTTATCAGCTTCAGACTCTGTTCTCTCTCTCCATGTCTTTGTAAAAATGGAAGCAGTCTCTGCATGCACTGGGAAAGGAGGCCATGCTCTCCACCTGCACTGCAGGTGGGAATAGACTGCACATTCACAATGTTCCAGTTCCCATTTCACATTCCTCTTTCTGGACAATGAAAAAGGAAATACTGAGATCAAGGTGTGCTCCAAAGTGCTGTGGACTTTTATTCTTTCAGTGTCTGTGTAGGACTCCTAACAAAGCAATAGTTAACACTCCAAGTTTAAAAAGTTTTGAAAATACAGACTGGATTAGAACATATATTTGGATATCAATTGAAATTGGCTCGTTGGCATATCATTTAAGTGATTAAGAGGAACAATTTCAGATCCCCTTTACAACTACTGTTAACCTCTAGGATTCTAAAATATTGAATCAAATTCAATTAGACTGCATAGTACAATTTTCTATCCAGCAGTTATTATGGAATCCAAGCACAGGCTTTCAGACTTGAGAGCAGTAGCATCAAATGGCATTGAGTAAATGCTGTCTCAGAAGGAGATGTTATAGTTCCTGATTTATAACCACTACTTCCTGCATGCCTGTATTTCCAATGCTAGATTTCAAGCCGTACCCCAAAATCATTCCTCACAGCTTATTAGATCTTAAAACATCAGAGCCCAAATTGATCTTTGAAAAGTAGATCAGAGGTTACATAGAATGATCTATGGCTTTTCTTCATTCTTTACATACTACTCAAGGGAAAAGAGGCTCAGGTTTTAATTGGACTATTAATTTTGACTTGTAAGCAAGAGTAATAAGTGGTGTTCTCTGAATCACTGGCAGCTGTCTTGCCCTTGCTGTTCCAGGGGATGAAGGAGGAGTTCCTCAGCTGCTTGCAGTGGCCTCACGTCTGAGGGACACGGCCGAGCTGTTCCAGTCGGATGAGATGCGCCCAGCCAATGACCCCAGGGAGAGAGCTCCTGTCAGGGTCAGGATGCTCAATGATGTGCTGCAGAGCTTGGAGAAAAGCTTCCTGCTTCATCAAGCTCCTCCAGGACTTTACAGGTGGGGTGTTCCACACGTTCTTTACTTGAGCTGAAATGGTATTCAGCATTGCTTGGTTTGCAAAACTGTCATTCATTTAAAAAAAAACACCTCAGCGAGTATCTAAGATTAAAGCTCTTTTTTCCTATCACACCCTTTCTGCAGAAAACATTAATTCATTACAATACAAGGGCTCATTAGAATGCAGCACTGTAGCATTTCTGTCATGACATCTTTGCTAACAAGATGCCCTGTGTGATGGCAAGGCAGGCAGCGTGATAGATATGTGTGTTAGATGGTACAGTAAGCTTCCAGAAGAAAATATTTTGAAGTCTAATACTGCTTGACAAGCTCCACCTATATTTTATTTAAAACTTTTTACAGTTCATTGAAGATTCAGAATTATACAAGATACTCTGTAGCATTATTTAACATATTTAATTATATAGCAGCATTCTTGGATGCATTTCAACCAGTCAAAGTCAGTACAGTGCAGGGAAGTAAGAGGCCTTAGTCAGTCACTATTCATAGCATCTTGTCTCTGGTTGGAGCTATTCTCTGATAGGGATTCAGCTGCACTACCCAGGTTGATTTTAAGACATTGTCGTCATTCCATCTTTTACTTCTATGGAAAAAGTCTACAGGTCTATATCTCTCACCATGGATTCCTCTATAAGGAGAAAAAAAAAAAACAAAGTCAACCTTATAGCAATCAGTAGGTTTAAAAAGTTTGAAAAACAAGAATTGGCCAAGCCTGCCCTGAGCAATGCCTGGCTCTCTGCCTCTTCAGGAGAAGGAGCAACGTGTGTCCAGGTGCTTCAGTACAAACTATCTGAACACTGCAACCCATCATGGCTTGAGCCCAGGGGCATGTTCTGAGTGCCCTGGGCTGTGCAGGAGGCAGTGTGTGCTGTGTGACTTCCTCAGGGATTATTGTGAAGAACTCTGTGGTGAAGATATCCAATGGCTCATCCATACTGCTCATTAGGGGGCATTCCCAGGTAAAACTGCCCCTGAAACCATATTCAGTTTTACTTTAGGGAAAACTGGTTGGCATGCTCAGAAAAGAGCTTGGAAAGTAACTGGCACAGATATACAGAAGACAAACTGGAGCCAGGACGTAGAAGTGAATGCACAGAATGCACTGGCAACCAGAACTGACTAGAGTAACAAAACAGTTGTTTGTTTTAGTTGATGAGAAAAATTATCAAATGTCTCCTGCAAGTGATTGTTTCAAGTGGACATAAAATAGACTCATGGTAGAGGTAGACTTGAGAAGGAAAGCAGAAAGTAAAGGAAAAGGAGGAAGAGAGTCTTCCAAGCATTAGGAATGGCGTAAAACAAATGCAGTCATCTTTCAACAAAAGCAAAGGGGGAAAAAAAGAGTTTTTGTAGGGAGCTCAACAATGTCAATGAATACGAAAAAAAGTCTTACAGCTGTGATAAAGAAAATATAATTATATTTGAGGGGGGGAGCTAATTTACTTCCTTCCTGCTGTTACTGGATTTATAACATAAAGCAATAATCTAAAATGTGATTAAATAAAGTCTCATTTTCCAGGTTTAGCACTGCTGTCTGTCTTGTCTGAACTGGTATGGTGTTGCAAAGGGGCTATAAAACTGCTTAATATAATGTAATGTCTGTGTTTCATCGCAAGGGCACATTGTTGAATCTGGCCCAGTTCTTTATTTGTAAAGATACATTGTGCCAAAATTTAATCTTTCAATTCTTGTACTGCTTGCAGTATTAAGTTTGTTATTTATCAAAATGTAATTGCTAGATATGCAGGTATAATGTGACTTAAATTTATCACCTACTTTTCATGGTACTTCAGTGTAGAGTAAAGTACTTTCACAATAGCCAGTGTGGAAGTGAACATTTTGTCTTTGTTCCCCTTCTGACTTAATTAAATTTGACACAAGATTTAATGTTAGATGATAAGGTTCCTTCAAAGTCTGGGATGCTGGCTTTGACTTTATTCCAAATAAGTTTACCAAATATCATTTGGAACATACAGCAGTAAAGGACACCTTGTATATTATCATTTAGAAAGTAATTTTAAAAGAATGCACTCTTTGTACCATTAAAAATCTACAGCATAGTTTCTTCATTAAAAAAAAGAGATTTAACCATATGTCTTTATTTGGACTATCTTTCACTTTTTAGGGATCGAAAGTCATTCTATTAATTGATGGAGTTAAATAAATATATTTTGTGTTCTGAAGCTATGATTGTATCAGAGGAACCCTAGAAATACTTGAGAAACATGATACACTTTTTGGTTTTGGTTTGTATAACTTGAAGCTTATTCTTTTTGTAATTTGGTAAAGAAAACAAACAAAAAAAATCAGTCTCACAACCAGGACCTTGTATGCCATGTTTCATCCCAGTCAGAAGATTGATAGGCAAGGTATAAACCCCTGAAATAGTGGTTTATAATGGAAATGCTGGCAGCCCTTTGACTATAGCAGCACAAGCAGTACAGCAATAAATACTGTGCTTCATCTGTAAACAGAAATTTAGGATGCAGTTTGCAGCCTTGACCTTCAGGCTCCAACTGTGTTTAGATCATTAAGATTCCATAAATACTGTAATTTACAGCCTTCTGAAGGAAGAATTTGTGTGCACAGTAAAGGACGTATTCTTCATGAAAAAATGATTGCTTCCTGTATACCCATTTGGACTCATATTCTCAATCTCAATCAAAGTACTTGACAAATTTGCTGAAGTTTTAGGCATCATTTTTAGGCTTGTGTTCGTCCTAATTCACAGCTCTCTGGATCTATACTATGTTTTCTGTCCTAGAACTTAAATTAAAAAGAAAGGTGGATTTTTTTATTTCTTTATTGCAGGAGGTAGGTTGCAACCTACTTGTTCTTCTCCACTACAGGGGAACTAATATGTCTTTTATGTATCTTTTTTTTTTGGTTTTGTACAGTTTGCAAATAGATTGCCATAGCAATAGTCTCTTACTGCATGTATGTACTTAAAAAAATGTCTCATTGCAGTCAATGTCAAAGGGCAATATTTGGGGATAATTTATGCGTTATTCATCTGAAATAAGAAGTAAAATTATTCAAATTGCTCCTTAAAAATAATTGGATTAGGGTATCTGACTAAATTTAATCATGATTGACGTTAGCAGGTTGTTCAATACAGTGTCAGTAAAGACTGTAGTTTCAATGCTTATCCTTCTTACCCAAACTTCATGACATTGAACTGCAAATTTGTCAATGGCACACTTTCCCCATGAGACTCTATTTCCAACTGAGCTGCAAATATACAAGTACAGCTTTCATCAGGGTATTTTAGTCTTATCCAGAAATTTAGGTGGAATGAAAAATAATAGGTTGAGAAATATTATCCTGCTTTGCGAGAGTTACCCTGGGACTTGATTTGGGGTTAGGACAAAATCGCTGAGTTTTATTATACCTGAAGAGTTTCTTTGATTCCCAGTGGCAACCCTGGGTAGATTTTCTATTTCCAAAATAAATGAGTAGGAACAAAATAGGGTAGCTATTTCTATGTTTCATTTATCTGTCCTTGTTTCTCGTAACATAATCCTAATATGGATGATGTTGTGGGTTTATAATTTGTCATTATTTTAATTGAATTATCACTACAAATTGATTTATTTTATTCTTACCTCTAGCCATTTCTTGCTTTCTACTCTTGAAATATATACTTGTGTGAAAATTTTCTGTTTGTCTGATTATCATATTTTGCTACCCATAGTAGTAATCATAGATTACACAGCAGGGGCATGTACAAGGTTTGGTTACTTTAGGCACTGTACTTAGGGAAGAAAATCATCTCAAGTGAATTGTCTGCTCAATGAGGTGGCGAGACTCAACAGACACAAGAAAATATTCCCTAAGTACCGATCATGACTCCTGTCATGCTTTTGCATGCTTTTCCCTCTACAAAAATGCCTAGCAAAACACTGACACCAGCAATATCCTGGATAGCAAGACATCATGTATCTTCCTGGTGTTTATGAACGCTGAGTTCAAATCCTGTGTTTGCCTAGGCTGAGTAAGAGTGTTCCCCCTGTTACTTGTATTTTATTGTATTTCTTATATTTGCTGATCTCTACAGCTTCTGACAACCTGTCAGACTAATGTATCTGTCACGTCTGTGTGTGCACTCCTCAGGTACTTACACAGCTTCTGTCTCTGTGTTGACATACATAGCACTTCAGTGAATAATAATATTGCAAAGAAATGAGATAATGAAGAAAACTTCTTGAAGGATCAAGCACAGGACACTCAGTGCAGTAAGATGTCCTTTCAAAATGGAAGTCTTCAGGTCCATGTCTAATCTCCATAGCACTAAGTGTGCAGCATTTCCTACGATACCCTGGCACACTCCCACCAAAATTTCCAAACTGAAAAGAATCACTAAAATCAGAGTTTGTGTCTTAGGTCTTTAAAAGGAAAGCCAAAAATAGGTGCACAAGGGCTCAGGTTTTCATTTCTGCCCCACTTAGGTGGGTTTTACTCCTGATAGTGCATGACCTAAGGATCAGTTATGTGCTGACTGACAGTTCTTTTAATAGTTTTATAAAAGAATCAAAGTCTGCTTGTTGGAAATTTTTCTTTTAAGTGTTTTGTCTTAGCATGCCAAGTTTATCCCCTCCATTGAGGCTCTGTGCATCTGCCACCAGTATTTATGGAATTGTTGCAAGGGTGATTGTGCTTTGTCTAATAGATGTAATTGAGTGAATTGAGTAATAAGTAGGTGAAAAGTAAGGATTTGGAAAGCAAGCTGTGTTTTCAACAAAGACCTCCAGCAGTTTTTATTGCTCATTTGTACTAGTTTAACTTCTTTCCTTTGCTTGTTTTTATCGGGGATACCCAAGTGTGACATTAACACTTCATTGGGCTAAAAAATTACAACAAATCAGTTTTAATGCACTGAACAAAATGCTGGCAATAAGCAAAGATAGATTGTGCACCCTGAATTTGCTATAATTAAATGAAAGAACAATCAAAAGATATTTTTAGTACCGTACAAAAAGGTAATTTGCTGCTAATCTCATGCCACTCAAGTGTGAGTTGTTCACCAGAACGAATGTTTTTCTTTCAGGCTGAGATTTGTTATATATGTAGAGTCTACTGGATTTATTTCTGCTTTGCTGGTAAACTGCAGCAGATTCTCAGGTTTCAAAATACACACGCCCTAAGAATCCAGTTTCTACAGATATGTTTAGTAGGAAAATTAAAGACCTTATTAAATCTCCATGTTTAAACAAGCTGCTCGTTGGATTTACAGAGGGCAAGCATTAAAGATGCAAATATCCTGCTAATCTTAAACAGGAACATGTGTAAACATGTAGTGCAATGTCATCTGAAAAATAAACCAAAACCCCAGCCCAGAGTTTCTGTTGAAGACAGTAATTCTGTCTTGTTGTATGAACTCTGGAGATTTGGGTTTTGTTTGTTTGTTTTTTTTTTTCATTTTGAATTTGTCATTTATGACTTCAAGTAGAAAATATTCCTGTCTACTTTGTTGTAATAATTGAAACATTTTGGACTGACCTGAACCAAACACACAGAGCTTTTATTGTTCTGCATTGTATTATGTGGAGCAGAGAGTGATTTGATACGGAGTTGATGATTCTTAGTGTGGCAAATATTGAAATAATTCATGTTGCACTGGCAGAAGTAGATAATGTTCTGTCTTGTATTATCTGCCACATGCAATTTCTAAATACTGTGCTAGAATTATGTTGGGGGAGAAGGAAAGAATTGTGTACTGGTTGTAGAATTGTGTATCTCAGATTTTGCCATTCAGTCAGAGTAAATGTATTTTCGTCCTACTGCACAGCAGTGATTTCTCATCTGACTTATGACCCCCCTATCTTGCATCTTTCAAAATTTGCAACTCTTTTTCTTCTATAATTTTCTATATTTTATAAATTGCATTTTGAATGGTGGCATTACTTGTTTCCCTTTCTGATCATTCAATGGTGCTTCCCAGTCCTGCAGTTGTTCAGCTCCCTTCTTTCTGATATGCATTTGTCCAAATGTATTTTTGACACCCAAAATGCATTCCCATTTTCTTTTACCTTATTCTTTTGTACTCTACAGTGTTTGAGCTGTCTGATTGTGGTTTATGCAAATGTAAGTTAGAGATGACAATCTCAAATATTCAGGACAGAAGCTACATGGTTTCAGTAAGGCTTGCATTGTAGATCACTTAATAACCTACTCATGGCAAGAAAATCCCCGTAAATATTCCAGGTATAGTTTTATGTTTTCCCTAAGAATGAGGGAAGGCAAAAAGAAGTTTCATGAGATAGAACACTCTGTACAGTAAGGAGATCTAAAATGCGATCCAGAGCTTTGTAAACCTTTTGTTAATGCCCATGTACAGGATGATTTTTCTTCCAGTCTTTGGTAGCAGTTACTGAATTAAAGGATTATGTTCTTTTTTATATACTTTGTGTGTCTGGTGCCCAGGGTTTATAAAAGTGGGAACAATCATGAGCTGGTATGCAGAGTGTTCACAGCATAGACAAAAGTGGCTTTATCAGTACATTGCATAGATTGAGTCATCTCTGCAGGTCCCCCCTGATTAGAAAGTCACCTATAAGAATATAATTGCAATTCTTAACTATCAGGTTATTGTTTCTAATCCTAATCCCGGAGATGAACCAGTTAGTTGGTGGCATTGACAAGCAATGATATGTGTTTAACTATGTTGGTACAAACTAGGAAATATCTGACCCCTGAGCAGATCCTGAACACTACATTCCAGTAGCACTTATTTAGCTATCATTACCTTTAAAAAAACTCAGTAATGTGTTTGGCACATGTAATTTCAGTTTAAAATCATAATTTGAGTCAAATTCATACATTAAGTCGCTAGCAGAATCTGGAGTAAGAACCTTGATAAATGGTGGACGGAAAGTATTCTATTCGCTGTACTCCTTTTAAACACTATTAGGAGCAGCCACTAGAAGCCAGGCATGATTACGATGACTTTGTGTTCACTAATATGGTGCAGATACGCAAAATGAGATTTGAGGGACTGGGAAGAAGATTCTGTCATGAATCTGCATGTTTAGTGGATCCTAATGTAGTATTGGAGTTAAACTCTGGATAGCACAAGAAGCTTTCCCCAGGATACATTTTCCTACCAGTGCAGCTCCCCAGAACAGGCAGAGTTAGGAAGTACAGAGGCTGTTTAATTTGTGATGGGCCTCCAGGTACAATATTTGAGCACCTAGAGCATTCTCTGTGCACTGGGCAGCTTTGGGAGCAGTTCTGAGCAGCACTCCCAGCCCCTGTGTGGGGGATGGAACAGAGCTGTGGGTGTTGATTCTCTGGACCAGACAGGTCCGATCTCCTCCTCTGGGACAGTGACTCTGTAACATTCACCCGTGTGCAGAGCTGCCTCTTTATCCCAGCACACATCAATAGCAATTACTGGCTGATAATGCTCTTACAAATTCCTGCTATGGTTATTATTTTTCTCATGACTGATAATCATGCAGAATTATGCTCTTTCTTAATACTGGGGAGAGGCAATAAAGTGAGTGAAACTCACACTCAAAACACTTGATCCATATGAGTGGCAATTGAAATGTTTTTTTTTCCTTTGGAATCACCGATACGTGTAATAGCCATGAATTAATGACTGTATTTGTTGTCTTGTAAATTTTGACTATTTAAAGAGCAATTGCTGCATAAATTCTACTGAATTAGCCATCTGCAGACGTGTAATTATGGCAGACTTTAAAGCTTATTTAAACAGGGAACAGGAAAATCTTTTCATTACACCTGCAAAAGCAGAAAACCACTGTAATCAGGGATTATGTCATGGCTGGAAAGCAATTTCTCACTGCCATGATAGGTAGGGTTAACCTGGGTTTACATACATTAATTTACTTTTCTTGTATGTATTTCTCATGAATTTTCTTCCAACCTTTTAATTGGATTGATTGGTATATTTAGAGTTCTATCTGTACTGTGCATCAGATCCCATATGTTTGTGATCCAGTAAATATTATTACATGTATTGTAATTTAACACAACCTTGCTTGGCCTGAAGACAAGACTTTATCCAGGAAATACGATTCCTTGGTGTTGCAAAAAAAAAAACCAACAGATTTTTTTTAAATGACATTTATTTTAATATGAGCCCTTATTAGATGTTTTAGCCCATTTCACAGCAGTTGTTCTGCTAACTGTAAAAACTCTGTCCCAGCTGTTCCACGAGCTCTCATGCCAACAACTAGCAAGTCTTCTGGTTAGGATGCAATTTCCCCTCAGTGTCTCTTGCTGGCAGATCTTGCTTGGGTCTTTGCTTATGATGCTAAATAGGGCAAGAACATTCAGTTACAGAGAAAACTCTGCTGTGATCTCAGGAAGCTATACAAAGTATTAGATTTTGGATTTATTAAATGTGACAAAAACGTAATATTTTATACATCATTTCATTTTTCTTATAAACAGTAGGGTTGGTAACATTTTTTAGACCCAAGAAATATATGATTCCACGTTTTTGGTCATGACAGATGGGAACCACTCTTGTATGTCTCAAATATTAGCCAGGAACATTTCTCAAATATAGTACAAAAATAAATAGGATTCAGTGGGAAAATAGTTAATATGAATTTCTCCACTAATGTATTACCCAGGCAACAGCGCTTAGAAATTTGGTGATGAGATCATTAAGAGGAAAATTACCTTAACTGGGATTAAAAAATGTGTTAATTTTGCATATATGCATGCCATTGAAGGTAATAAAGATACAACTTTAGGCATTTCTTTACAGAATATATTATGACATAATTAATCTTTTCTCCATAGTTAACTTTTATAATGACCTATATGATTTTAGCTATGATGGTAATGGTTTCACATCACATGGTATGGAGTTACTTAAGATGATAAACGTTGTATCAGAACTGGAGACCAAGGTCAAACCTGCTTCCTGCATTAAGCACTGGGCACTGACTGCTGCTTCATTTAGAAATGGTATTCCTCCTTACAATCAGATGTTTCACAGGATTTGTAAATAAAAATCCCGATGAAGCCATCAGAACATCAGCTGTGAGCCATTTGGAAATAATTTTATTAATTCACTTCCCTCAAGTCCTTGAAAATAGTAGCACATCTGCTTTGAATTCAAGTATTTCAGACTGAGACATCCTCAAACGACAAATAGTTTCCTCCAAATTATTCACATAAGCATATGTTTCTTTCACTTCAAAAGCAAGTGTAGCATAAATCATTCAAGGAACAACATGCCTACATTTGTTACCAACAGCTACATTATTTGAAAGTTAACAAAGTATATTTCATACCAGTTGTTGCCAGCAAACAAGATTTTAAAATTTGGTTCAATGCATGTTTTAATTATGGATGCCAGTCCTCATTCTAAGAAATCAAAGTAAAAATTTGGGTGGATTTTCAAGGAATTTTTACATTTCTGTGGAGTATACATCATTCTCTCAACAGCTGCATGTAGGGTTTGCAAGCTCTGTGGCAAAGAGTCTGATAGTGGGGTTTGTGGCTTCCTCAGGAATTTCTAGATGAAGTTGCTTAATTAATTTCTGTCAAACCTTAGGAAAAATAGCGCCTGATGAGAGGCCTGCTCTGTGCAGTCATTCTGCACTGTTGAAGCTGTAGAAGGGATTCTTCTTACTTACTGATCTTGTTTGCTTCAAAGCAAGGAAGAAATCAGGCTCCTAAACTCGGCAAATTTTCACCATGAAAACACCTGTGATTGCATGGTAATGTAGATGTTCAGCACTGGCAAATAGATGTTTTGTTGCAGCCTGATTTTACTCAAACTCAGTCTTTAAACTAGTCAGACTTCTTAGCTCCTGAAGTCTTATTTGAGGCTGTTCCAGAACATCAGACCTTCTATGATTAGCTACTTGCATCAAGTTTCCAGCTCCCATTTGCTTATGGTTATTATATATTATACTAGACACTGTTTGCTATCATAAGTCACAGAAATTAAGAAATGAAGGAATTACTGTTTATTTAATGAAAGTGAAAAAGTTAAGCTACAGGTTGTCATAGATGCAGTCATAGATTCTTTTTTTTTTCAAGCTGTTGCTAAACACTTCCTTATTATCAGAAAATCAAGATTAGCATTGTTAGCTTTATTTTATATCAATTTTGTCTGTTGGCAGAAATTATTTAACTATGAAAAGAATTGTTTCCTTACATGTTTCAGAACAGAACTGAATGTTTTCTGTGCATGTTGAGTTTTGGTCATGAAAAGGATTCTCAAGCAACCTTTCCTGGCTTTGATTTCTCTAATAGATCTTTTACTTTCTTTTTAGGATTCTGAATGCTCCTACATGCAAATAGGAAACTGGTGGATGAATTTGTATCAATTCCCAGGATGGTTTTAGGGGCAGGAATGTCTGTTGGTGAGGTTGGGATGGGTGTTCATAGAGTCAGGTCTTTAGTTGGAGATTGTCATCAAGTTGATGAGGTCTGGCTGCTCCCTACCTTTAAAAAGTACTGTGGGAAATAAAAGATACGTATCTTGTAACCCACTACCCTTCCAGTTTGGCTTCTCTTTTTCCTTTGTTTATTTGGCAGGCACTCAAGCCAAGCCAAGCATCAAGGCACTTCACAGAGCTGCCAAAATCAGGATTTATGTTTTTAATGAGCCCTATTCTAGACTGACCTCTCAGAAATGTATTCAAACCTGGAATAATTACCTCCTTGTAGTTCCTTGTCCCAACAGGTTTCTGTTCATGCAGACTTACCATAACCTCTCTTTGCCATAATTGACTCAATTAGAGGTGTCCTAATGCCTGTCTCTTATGGAAGATAAATTTCTATGTAGCAGGGGCTGAATGTGGCTGGTTTACCACTGTCACCTAACAATGCCTTTGAAATGCCTTTCAGTTGCTTAGACATTATTTAGGTTTGATATCTAGATTACCTGTAGCTTAACAACTGTTGATAAGCTGCAAATATATATCTTTCAGGCACACACCTCTGGTGTACATGATTTTAATATATCACTTTCTGGAATATATATTGGTAGAACAGTTTGCAGCCTGTAATTATGAGAACACTGAGGGAAGGCAGATCATGGCTCTTTAGAGAGGACAGAATGTGTAGCAAACAAAACTCAGGAACAACATATTAGCAATAGGGGATCCTTAAATATGATGTGCTGAGTCTTGTGGGGGTTAGGACAGTGAAGAAATATTGACATTTGCAACTCTAATGACAATTTGCCAGGACATATATTATCTGCTGGTCTTACGCTGGTAGTGGCTCTAATTTTATAATTATAAACCTTCTGCCACAATAGTGAGTGAAATAAAATAGGTGAGATAGTATAACTGCATGTGAGTGTCAAAAAGCCTTAAAAAGTAAGAAAAGAGGAAAGGAGAAGAACCATTGGGGATCAAAAGGAACCAGAGGAAGAAAGGAAACTTTCTGTACCTTCCCCACAAAATTTTCTGAGGTGCAAACTCGTGTAAATAAACCAGTACAAATCAGCTCAATGCTATTTACAGGGAAGAAGAATTTGTAATATTTTTATGGCCTACAATAAACAAACACGTCGTGGAACTGGAAGTCCCACCATGTAAATATTGTTATTAGAATACATTTATTTATTTACCAAGGTAAGAATATTTTATGTATTACGAACATGAATGAAAACAAGCTCCCAGGTGTAAGAAAAGTGCATTCAAAATTGAACAGTATCATGAGAAAGTGAAATTCAGAGAATCCTTGTTCTGCTGTGCTTTTCTTTTTCATGGGGAGTACAAGTAAAAACAATCCAGGGATTTATAAAATTGAGTTTGTGAGGATGCTGAAGTCATAGCACATTGTGCTGTAACTGAATAGACAGAGCCTGCCCATAGCATTTGTCTAAACAATTCTAATGTGATTCCACAGAGAAAACCTGTGCTCCTTTCATGTGGGACAGCGTACTTGCCATCATGTCCTAATGCTTTAATAACTACCTTTCAAAATCTCAAAGGTAGGCTCTTAGATGGGAGTCTGTTTGTAAGTACCTGAATAATTCAGCACATTGCCTGCAAACAAACATTTCTCATAAGCTAAAAACTTCTTCTCCGTGACAAGAATGATGTAATAATCTACTTTTATCCTGTGCTGTCCAGTTGTTCTACTGTAACCTCCAAAATAGTTTGAAGTTCTGTTAAAGTCAGTATCTTTTTAATGTGATCTCTCATTTCAAGAACGTGTCAAATTCATTCTGGTCTTGTGAGTATGACATTACCTCCTTATTATTTGTGATAGTTAGAACAGCCTTTAATGGCATTATTTGGAGCAGTAATGCTTATGTTCCTAGGCCTGAAAAGGGCTCATGAAAGTTACAGAAGAGGTTCTGTTAGAATTCAATTTTATAGTTCCTTTGTTTTACTTTGTTAAGGCTGGGTCTTTTGTTTGGAGCCATTTCACCTCTTTCAGTGGTACTGCCTGAAGTTACTATTTTGGTTTCCTGCTTCAGTGTTACACTTTTCAGATCACTGCAATGTGTCATAGAAACAAGCCCATTAAGATGAATGACATGTGTTGGAATTTCATTAGTGTCATCAATAATATATTGCAGTTTTCTGTTTAGGAGTCTCTTTTTGGTTTTTTTGTGGGTCAGGCTGACTGTGTGAATTATAAGATCAAAATAGTTAAAAATGAAGGTAGATACTTAAGCAATTAGGCCAGAGACTGGAATTGTTGTTTTAGAGATGTAGGCTACAAAACCAATTTGTGTTAAGGAATGTTTGAGTAATTGAATTTCACAGTATAAATTAAAGTCTCTTGCTATCATTATGCGTGTTGTGGGCACATAGTGATAACTTGTGCCAATGAAATGGCTGAGGTTTATTTTTCAGTCCCTGTGTAATCTTTAATGAAAACACTTTTCTGACTTGTAAAGGCTTGGAAGTAATAAGCTGGACTGACCATTTTTTTTCATTTGATGAAGCTTGGACAGAGATAAGAAGTAAACTTGTATAAATTGACTCTCATGAACATGCATAAAGAGAGAAATCATTTCATGCAACAAAGGAGTGGCATGGCTTGCCAAGCAATGATAAGTAATTGGAAAACATAAGATCCCAGTGAGAACTCCTAGAAGAATATTCAAAAAACCAGGTGCTTTATAATGTTATTATTATTTGCATACATAAAATAGAAAGAAGGTTCTGTCATTCTATGCAATCAGTTATGCTGAAATCATATTACTGTTTCAGAAGTTATTATTTTAAACTATGAGAGCAGACTTCTTGTCTCGTTCATGAAACAACTAAGCTTTTCTCATCACACACTACTTTGCACCACAGTCAGGTGGGACAGTCTAGGAGTATTTGGCTTTTACAGTGGATAATCTGCCTGTGCATTTACTGTGGAATCACCTATGATTCCAAAGTCACAGCAGTAAATTTAAACTGTATTAACATCCTTATTTGTCAAGGTAAACCATATTTTTATCCTGTATGCCTTACTTGGAGCTCATTTGAAGATGGGACAGGAGAAGATCTGTTCCTATTCACCACAAATGTTGTGTCAGCAGTCCCCAAATGTTCCAATGTTCGGGACATCCTCTCTTTAGAGTCTCATTTCTAGCAATCTAAGTTAATGTTGCTCTGCTGATAGTTATTGTCTTAAGTGTGATATTACCTGCAGTAAAGGAATAGAGGGATCCCAGTATAGATTGGGGGCCAGTTTTGTAGGCATTTGGAGTAGAATTCCAGCTCAAACTCTTCCAGCCACCATCAACCAGACCTCTCCTAAGAGTAGAACGTAATGTGATTATTTCTAGTACTGTCCTTGCTGTTCAAGGTGTTTGAGGGGTTGTGAACAGGCTTTCTTTCTCCCTGTGAACTACAGGAACTATAGAGGAGAGTTCTTCAAAAGCCTGGTTCTGCTTGCACTGATCTCAGTAGGAGTCCCTGAACTGATTTCAGAGGGAACAAAATCAAACCCTGCTTTGAAAAATACAGTATTTCCCATGGCACAGCCTATCCTTAAAAATCAACCAACCAAGAATTTATCTGGTTCTCAACATAGAGAGTTTTCATTTATTATATCACAGGGACTGCTTTGGGACAGTCCACGATGTAACTGGGGTCACCTTTGAGCGTAAAGCTGCACCACAGTCTGAGGAGCAGCAGCATCAGCTCAGAGCAAGGGAAGCAGCACTGCAAGCTGAGGAAGTTATTGCCACATCTGCCTGTTCCAGTCCTCTTGATGGAAATTCCTGTCCCTGCTGAGCTGATCCTGCAAACACTTCTAACCTGTTTCAGTCTGAATGGTCAGTGATGACCTGTTCTTTAAGCTGGGTGAGCTGTCCTTGTGCTGCTGTGTTGGAGTCATACCCTTTCCCTCCTCTGTTTAAATACAATGTATTGCATTGCAAAACCCTTCAAATGGCTGAAGGTATTGCTGTCAGGGAATGAAAAGTTTCCATCCCTATTGCACATTGCTGGGTTTCCTGTGCTTTCCCAACATAGGAAGGCAAAAACAGACTGAAAAATTGTCTTATGAGGATGGGAGTTATTTCATATCTTTGAAAAACACTCTCATTCAAAACATTTTTTAAAACTGAAAAACATGGCAGAAGATTGACGATGTTCTTTGCTGTCATTTAGAGGTACTTTGTTACCTTCCCCCTGGCAGACTGGCAATTAGATTATTCATATAGTAATAAGGTGGCCTTTTGTGATCATGTGTTGTAGGTACTTGGCAGGTTTTTTACTAATTTGGAGTTACAATTTGGCCTGTTCTATCATGTAATTAGTTTACTAACAAAGTATGTAAGTTGTCCTATTTCTTGCTGGTTTCATTCCGTGAAACAACTTCCCTGCCCTGAACACCTGCCTTGTATTTAAGGATAAGGTCCTGCACCAAATCACTGTAGCTTTTCCTGTTTCAAATTTCACTCATTTCTGTTTACAATCAAAGCAGCTCCTGGGTGGAGAGTTATGATATTTACATGCTCTTCTAATTACAATAATGATTACACCTGGTTTTGGATAACATTTATAGCCTACTTCAAAGAGTCTCATTAAAATCACTGACTGGCTTTGAATTCTGAGCCTTCCACATCTCTTACAGATAACATTTCCAAGGGATCAGACGACAGTCTTACATGTGTTTCCCTATAAACCATTTAAAAGATTTTCAGATATTCTAGGAAAACACAGATTTTGTTTCACAAGGGTATAGCTCTGTGTGCTGTTTATTCCTTCCTTGAGTGTGTGACATTAAAGATGGGTTGCTCTTGTTCTGATGCCACAAAGGATTATTGATGAAATAAAGGCTCTGCTGAAGGCAATGAGAGTTCTGCCATTGAATTCAATGTAGCTGGAATTTCACCTCTGAAGTGTGAAATAAATAACAGGAGCAGATAGGAAAAACAAAAACAAAGCCAAACCTGTGCTAAGGACTAACAGCAATAATCAAACTTTTTTTAGAGGGGAATAAATGGAATCCAGCTGAGACACGAAATCCTTCATGAGGGGTGTGATAGCTGTAAGCTCATGCTTTTGAATAAAATCTGGAATGGTCAAAGAGGAATGTGAGGTTTCTTTGATGGATGTAGTGACTGTTTCAATGTATATGTGTGTAGTTCAGTGAACAAGGCATAATAAATATGCAATTGTCTTTCACTTTGCCATGGGTCAGCCTTACTTTGCACAATATGCATCATCTCTAAAGTGTGGCTGATACTTGCAGGGTTTTTTGATGCCTTCTGATGAATTGTTTTGAGTAAAAAGTTTACCATTCTCTCCGTTGTTCTCTTCTAGAAATATCCTTTACAGACTGGATGAAAGGACCAGCCAGTTTTCAGTACTGCTGCAGGCGCTGGAGCACTGCAAACTACATCAGTCAAATGAGACCCTTCAAGCAGCCTTGTCAGAGGTGCTGAACAGCATCAATTCAGCTCAGGTTTACTTCAAAGCAGGACTTGATGTGTTTGAGACTACCTTAGCTGGAAAGAAGTGAGAGGATTCTCTGCATTCTAAGACATTTGTTTACAACTCGCTAAACAAAAGTTTGACTTGGACCAGAATTGCTCTGAGGCTGAAACATTTCTCAGTTTTTTCTTCACTTGGCGCTTAAAGGTACCGCAGAGTGTGGTTTTATAAATATGAAGCAGTCTTTTGCACTGTTCACAGTAAATCTCAAATGTCTGTTCCTGAATGTACAATGTATAATGAGAGGGAATAACACTTAAGATACGATTTTTGAAAGGACATCTGCTGTATTTTTATATGTAAAATATGTTTTTATGACTAAGAGCTCAATCTTGCGAAGTACCGAGCACGTCCCACAACATGCTGAAGACCTGGTTCTGAGACACCCCAGCTGTCCACCTGGGTGAGCTTTCCATTCCTGCTCTGTCAGAAAAATCTGGCTCACAAATACTTTTGTGTTTCTTAAATTCTTCAGCAAGCTCATCTTCTTCTTCCTTACCCTGTTCAGAGTAAGTAGTTGAAGGATGTGGCATTTCCTTGGGTATCCAGCACCAGAGTGAAAATTCACAAAACACCTTTGCCGGTGCAATCCAACCTCTATACTCCTGTGGAACAATAAATACCTCAATTCTGAGAATACAGATAAACTTTGATCATTCCATTTCTGTATGAAAATAAAGAGTTGTTTTCTTGGAGAGAAAATTTTTATGATGCGTTCAAATTCTTTGAAAAGTTTGAATCAGCAGTGACACTTGCACCAAAATACTTTCAGTCTTTATTTTAAATCAAAGAACTGCTTAGTCTTATAAGGATACAGGCCTTATAAGCTTATGCATTACCAAGACATCCCACTTCAAGGTCTCTCTGAATTTCCAGAGAGCCATAATCGAAAACAAGACCTCCAAGTCCTGGGGACAGTTTGGGGATTCCACCACTCAGCTGCATCCCACACTATTCCAGGCTGGATCATTCCATCAGGCCTGGCATAAAGGACCTGGATTGTTGTCCAGAAAAGCACAAGCAAAATATTAGTCCATTCCCAGCTGTAGAACCAGGAATTCAACTCTAGAGGCCAAGCTGGGGAAATCTGTTGCAGGGCTAAACCTCAGAGCTATTTTGCACTGGTGGCATCCCTGTACAAGGGCTCTAATGATGCCATGACTTGTTGGCCAAAGTAATGTATGAGGGAAAGGATCAGGAGGTTCAGTGTCCTCTGAGGGGATATGCACACTTGAGAATTGCAGGTCTTAAGAATATAAACAATTCGAAGTGTTAAGCCCTATTGGGTTTAGAGTTTTACACTCTCAGGTTATTCTGGGGTTAGAGGTTAAAAAAATTAATTTTGTAGAGATACTTAGAATTGAAATATAATTTATTTGATGGAAACATTAAATATATTGTTACCTAGTTTACCATGGAAACATTAGAAGAATGATTCAGATTGCAATAAAAAATGGAAAATTATCTGTATTAGTGTCTAAACATTTCCTTCTGGAAAATTTCAAAATGCACAATTTGATGAAAGACTTTTTAAAGTTCATATAGCAAGTAATAAGATTTGTTTACAGATCTTGGTTTCTCTTTTCCAAATTTTTGACGAACAGGCCTCTATAACCAATTACCTGGGGCCAGGTACATACATCTCTGTATTTCTTTGCAAATTATTGTCTTATAGTGGTCAAAAGCACCCAGGGTCTGACCAGAAGCAGAGCTGTGCATTTCCGCTGCAGTGGGAATATTTTCAACACAGGTCAGTGTGACTGCATGAACTTAGACAGGATTATCTTCTCTCTTGCCTTGGCACCTGATAAGCAAAAGTTAATGATGATTTTTTTTGCTAATGGTGGTACCAGTTCTGTTTACTGCAGAGAGAATTTGACTTCTGAAGAGTAATATTGTTTATGATGTTTGTTCATCCCCTTATTTGTGTGCTTTTTGTTATTGTAATGCTTAAGTGGCTGGGGTATCCACATTTGAATTGTGTGTTTATTTTGTGATAGGATTTGGGGATGTACTGTTCATGCTACATTTGAATTTTATTTATAGTTAGGACCACTCTTCTAACAGTTCATGTAGTTGAATATTTTCTTTAGAGTGTTGACTCATTGTGGAGCCAATGCCTGTGGTCTTAAAAGCTATGGGGTTAGGTACCATTAGGAGAACAAAAATAGAGATTAACACCTTCTTTAACTCTGCCAGGTAAATTTAATAACTCCTTCCTCGTCCTTAAAATTTATCTTCCAAACCCACCTCTAATGTAACCAAAGTGTACTCATGCAAAATCAGTGAAATCTACTGGGAGGAGTATCCCTCATGTATGATTTCTCAACCATGTAATTCCTCACTAAAACATTTATCTTGTTTTCTCACAGTGTCCTTCTATAACAACTTTTAAAATAGCAGACTTCAAAGTACTCCACCAAGAAAGTATTGCTATTGTAAATGCCTGTCTGTTCTAGAGACACTCCGATATTCTTGTTGGTGAGATGAATCAGGTGAGCTATTTAGGGACTTAAATGCATTGATTTCAGTGTCATCCCACACTTGTATATCTTTTGTAGGCTTTTATTTCAATGCTCAGATCTTACCTATGAGTACTCAGTGATAATATTTGTACCATTATAGCTTTAGAAGAAGCACTTTTGAGCCATATCCTTCCATTGATTTTTAAATCCTACCTATTGACTTCAAAGAATTTATAGCAAGTTAAGGTCCTAAATACCTGGTGTGTTTCTAACATAGAATTTTTGCCCAGCCAGCTGTGGAACATCAGCTGAAGGGAGGTGTTAGTAAATCATAGCATAGATTGACTTCATTCCTGTGTTGTATTGAATTAAACAGAACACCCTTAAAGGCAGAATTATGTTTGCAAATTGCCTGAATGTTACTAAAAATTTGTTACCTTTTCAGAAACATCAATTACCAGAGACAGCATAACAAATGCATTGATTGCTAGTTAATCTGGAGTCATGCTTGCAGTGGCCAGAAAATCCCTGCAGCTTCCAATATTTGTATGTTGAGACAGTTGGTAATAAAAAGCTAATAAGATTTTATTAGTGCATATTTTAAAGAGTCCATAAAGAAGCTGTAGTACAATCAACTCAGATGAATAAAAAGTGCACAAGAGCTGGATTTTGAGTACTAACCTTAAAAAAGGCAGTGAATTGTTTTTATCATGCAAGAAAAACTGTACCTGAGTGAATACATGAGCACACAAATGCCTTATATCTTAAAAACATTGTATAAACATTAATTTACTTGCAGTGATATGATATGTCTACATAAATGTAAATAATAACTACCTGAGAAAATTAACAAATACTTTGCACTGCTTCACTTACCTTTTTGGAAAGTTTTTCAGTCTAGAGATGTAAAAAAAAGACACTGCGGCTGACCTCAGTTCTTGTAACAGCAGGTGGGGAAAGGTTAAATCTCAGACATCATAGAAGAAACCTCTGGAGGTCACCTAGCCCAACCTCCCTGCTCAGTCAGGGTCACCTCAAGACAGCTGCCCAGGAGGGGCTGTGTGCAGATTCTTTCTGAGTATCTTCCAGGGATGGAGATTCCACAACCTCCCTGGCAATCTGTGCCAGTGGATGGTCACCCTCAGAGAGACAGAGTTTCATCCTTCTGTAGATACAGTTTCTCCAGATCTCTTCCTGTAATTCTTAATTGTTAGATTATTGTACTTCATTTAATTGCAAACATTCAAAAGATAACCAGCATTGCATTTGGCAAACCTTGGCCAACATTTCTGGGATTTCACAGTGAATATGTTGGAAAGTTTTTATGAGATTTGTCCTCCAAGCCGTGGAGTTTATTTTTAAGTTATAGAAATTAATGTCTTTCTTTTGAGGTCTTTTTGTACAGTCCCTGGTCCCCAGTCACAGGATTTCTACAAAACTTAAGAGACTGATGGAGAACAAAAGATACAGTAGCAAAGGCAGGGAGGAAAATGACCCCTCAGCACCTGCATTGCTGTGTGCTATGAATGCATCTGCTGTAACCAAACTTTGGGAGCTCGGTGCAATTCTCTGGCTCGTGTTCTGCAGAAAGGCAGGCAGGATAATGGTATGGGTCATTCTGGCTTTAAAAGTTATTAAATGCTATAAATATTGTTATGTCTGGCCCTCTGTTGTCAAGGGAGCAGTTAAGATTTCCCTGGAAAGCCTTGTGCTGGAGCTGTTATCTGTGGCACTCAGGAGCGGGTGCCTCTGACATTCGTGTGTTACGGCTGCTATCTCGGCAAACAAGCACGGTGTGGAGGATGTTCCTTCCCTTGGGCACTCTGCAACGTTTTAGCAGGATTCTGCCAGTCCTGGAAGGGGAGTGATAGGAAACAATCTCATTTCAAGATGCCTGGGACCTGAATTTGGAGAACAGTGAGCCTTATACAGCACTATAAATGTTAAAAACATAGTAAAGTGGCTTCTTTTGGAGTTCTGAATCTACAAAATTTGTGTGTCTCTAGTAGTGCAAGTAAATCTCTCAGAAATATAAAATACACAAATAGTTATGGTCTAGTCAATGTTATAGTAATGACAAAAGTTACTTGGACACCAATGTAGGGATAGTTTGGGGTGACTTAACCATCTGACTTTTTTCTCCCTCTGACACCGTCTTCTCCAATCATCTGCATGCAGCTGCACTCACGTCCTTATGCAATATGACCACCTTCCCCATTCCTCACAACCTTTTCTCAGTCATTCCCACTAGCTTTCTGTCTCCAATCTGCTTCCTTGTCACTTCCTAGGTTCCCCCTTAATTTTCCACCTACAAAGTTAATCCCCCTCTTTTCTCTCTCTGATCTCAGTCATGCTTTTTGTTCCCCCTTTGGTTCTCAGCTCACCTCCCTTAAGTTTAAATTCTTGTTCCTTGTACAGGTGGCCATAATAAAGAGCTGAAAGTGTTGGAAAAGTCCTACTCAGATCCAAATGAATAAGGAGACAATATCTTTTCAATTCAAAGTGTTCTCTTCTGAGTATTTGCAAACAGCAGGTTTTCAATTATAACTTCACTGAATGGAAGCAGATTTTCTTGGGGCCCACAAAGTATTTTTTCCTGTTGTCTTTCCCGCTATGTCTGGACCAGGAAATTCCTCAAAAATAGCAGCATAGGCAGGGGATAATCGTGAAAGATTTGAAATAAATTTTTGGAGTTGGATGAATAAGAAGTTACAGACAAACTTAGTCAGAGTTAGTACTACCTACTACCTGTCTACAAAAAAAACAAACAGTAGGTGGGCACACAATTTTTCTGACCTTGCACATGCCATCCAGCACCTTTCATTACATGATGGCTTCATACAAAAGTTATGTGTGTAATTATACTGGATTTCAGTGTTTTAAATTATTAAAGATGATAAGGACTCAAGCCATGTGCACAAATATGTACTTTAAAATGCACACTTGAGCCTAGGAAGTGCCTGAGAATAATGAATACTTATTTGGGAAGGAAAGGCTTTAAAAATATCTAAATTTGACTGTATGTTTACTAAAACTATGGTGCTATCAAACCTAACTTTGGTTTTTTCTAATTTTAATCCCATTGCCACTGGTTGTTTCTACTGTTGCTCGTACACACTTGTGTCATAACTGGAGAAAATGTACACCTGTACAGATTTGCTGAAAGGTTATGTTTCCCCTCAGGTTCTTCACTCTGGAGTTGCCCTGTGACTGTGTGTGATATGGTTGAGTGGCTGCCTTTACCATGCAGTGCTAGAGGTGGGCAGTGTGAGGCTTTGAGGCACTTATTTAAGAGAACAACTCTTTTTTCAGTTGCAGAGATCTGCTAATTTTCTCCCATTTGAAGCTGTTCTCTCCTGAGCATCCTGGTGATACAGAAATGCCAAGTGCTCTCAGCACCTGCTACGAGCTCCTACTACCAGGGGCATGTTGTGGGGGTTGCTGAGCTGTCAGTGCATTTCCACAGTTTTTAATTAGTGTCTCTTGTAGCCCCACTTGGCTTTTATGTGGCACAGTCGTGGTCTGGTCTGAATGGCCCCGAGGTGAGATGGACAGGTCTGACTGATTTGTTATCTTGCTAACCAAACTTGCTGCAAAAACTGCTTTCTCCTTGTCCTCAAAAAAAAAGTAAATAAAATACTTGGTAAGGGCTTCCCAAATATTTGGTAGTTTATTTGTACACTGAGGATTCTGAAAAAGTTTTGGATACTGTTTTTTCTTTCCATGCAGTCTCATTTCATGTTCTCAACAGCTGAAACATCTTGTCGTCTGTGAGTTCACTTGAAAGGAAATAAGGAGATCCTTAATATTTCATACTTAAAGCAAATAAGAGGAATACAAATGCTCTGTGTTTTCCATTTGCAGTTTATGTGAGTTAATATGCAATGTACTCTTATAACATGTATTGTAATTTGTTATTTTGGGACAATCAGATATTCCATATCCAGAGAAACTATATTGAATTCAGGGAATACCTCACTTATCTTACCTATTTGCATACAGTGCGAGCAATCACAAATTAAGACACTAGGAACAAATACTTTGGGAGGTTTTGGTACAGGTCTGGAAAATAATATTCACTATTCTTCTGTTAAAGCCAGATTATAGCATTGCAATCATACCTAGATATGTGGTAATGTATTGTATGTCCTCATTGCTGTGCCTGTGGGATGAATGCTGAAATGCTGTTATCAGTGTCCATGTTAGTCTCAACACAAGCTCTTAATTTTTAGTCAGTAACACCTTACAGGGTTTACCTATTTTTGGATGGAATATGCAAGTATTTCTGTCTTTTCTATGCAAAAGAGCAGCTGTCAAGTTGTGTTATTTTTCTCAAGCCTTGACATAGAATGTGAGACACCTGAGTGATGACTCCTCCATTCCATCTACTTCTACATTTTCATGTAGTAAAATTAAGTTGCCACAACTGATAGCTAGTCAATGCAGAATACTAAGTAACTACATTTTTTTTGGCCAAGAAGTAATGTAAACTTGATGCAGTGACTCCTGGAAACCAGTAAATATCATGTTACGTGGAAATGTGCAATGAAAGGTTGATTTTTATAACACATTATAGAATGCTGAGTCTGAATAAAGTAGCTTATTTGCAAAATTAGTTTACTTTGTATCAATTTGTGTTTTTATACCATAGTGTAATAAAAAGGCAACGTTGGCCATTAATGTAAGTAGATTCTACGTACTTTGATTAAGAAGCACATTTTACTTGTTTGTGCTCTGAATATGATTTTGCAGTCTGTGAGAGTGTTTGTATGGAAGGCACTGTGGGCTGGAATTTAGTAATAGACATTTTGTGAAAGCAGTTGTGAATCAGACAATGCTTTTCCATAGTTACACCGTTGAAAGAAATTATACTGGAATATGAAGGTATGTACAATGTACACGCACTGAATGTCTTGGAATTACATTAATTTGCGCTTTTTTGGGTTTTCTTTCTTTCTTCAATTGATTCTACCAGTGTGCTGCATCATATGCCTCTCAAGCTGTTGATTCAGTAATGCACATCCCAGGGCATTACAGCATAATGAGAAGAAGGAGAAAGGCAAGGAAGGAAAATAATAGGTAGACAGAATCTCAGAAGCTGTGACGGGATAATTTACTGACAGGTAAACTGAATTATCCACTTTTTGGGTGCTAGAATATAGGAAACCCAGATATTCAGATTACTGGTCTTTCAGGTGGGAAGAAATTATCCCTGGATGTTTTTGAGAACAAATTTTGAAAAGTAGATGGAGACTTTGGAGCAAACTCAAAGTATTCAGGATGAGACTCTTAAAATAAAATACAAAAAAAAAAAGATACTGAACAGCCTCAATGGTCTCTGAAGAAAGAGACCAGTCAGTTTTGAAAACCTTGATTATATGTAATATTCAGATTATCAAGCTTTTTCCTGTAATTCAGAGGTCCAGACATTATAGGGTCTTTTAAATCTCTTAAAAATATTAATTCCATCTTTTGCTTATAGTATATGCTGTAGTATATTTGTATACTTACAATGCACTTAAGAGGTGTAATGAAATAGTGTCAAAAGAATCTGTATTTCCAAATTTTATTTCCATTTTGTGTAGGGTTGTGTTTGGTTTCTTTTTTTTAAAACTGCTTTCCTGATCACTATATTAAAAGGAAAAATAAAAGGGATACCTTGTTAATATTTTTAATCATGGCTAGATAATTAACCTTGCTTGATAAATTAACTCTGTACAAAGAGCAGCTCTGACTAGAATATTGCATGTAATGCTAAAGATTAATTTGTGAAACATATTCCTTCAGGATATGTTTCCTTTAAGCCATGTAAATGTGTGCCATGAAAATAGAGGCCACTGGTAGATCAACAAATTGAGACAAGTACCTGATTTGCAATTCCTGCTGATAGAACTGTGGAAGTCAATACTAATGGAAAATGGCATCGAAGCAGAACCTTTTCTCACCTGGGTACCAAAATCTTCCTCTGTGGCTCTGATTAGGAGATTGGACCATTATCATCTTTGCCAAGTATCTATCCAAGCAAGGATTGAAAAAAAAACATACTAAACATATAAGCATTCTAAGCAGTCAGACTTGTTATAGACCAGATTTGTCCCAGACAATGGGAATATAACCAATCTTCTCCACTGATTTCTTTAACCTTGAGATTGCTATAGCATTTCATGCACCTGTATTTCTTATCAAGTAGTAGCACAAGATCCATGTGGGATGGGAGTCTATAGGATCATGTGGTTAGGAAGGCATTTGCATTTTACATGAAGTGCATGTATGGTAACCGTGCAACTGAACTAATGAATAATTCGATGCTGTCACACTGGAGTTTTTCTATATCTGGCTGATGGCCACAAAGGGAGTAGAAACAGATTCTGGCCAAACTCTGATGGGTCCAGCAGTGAGTTGAAAGACCTAATAGTGCCAGCCACGGGCAGTGGGAAGGGCAGGTGCTGGTAAGGCAGTTCTACTGCACCAGGCAGCACAAAGCAGATGGTGGAGGGCTGGCTTTTGCCTGAAGAACTCTGGTGTGTGTTTGCCCAGCTCTGAATCTGTTCTGAATGCACTGTAGACCAGTAAGAGCAGTTCAGCCCCACACTGATCTTTTTGTTTTGGAAAGGTATGAAATAGCGAAGACTTTAATGCTAGAAACAGTGGTAAATCCTATCTTTGGAAGTGAAACTCAGGGCTTTGTGAGTTAGTTTCTATATTCCATCAGTAGAGACTATAAAAGTGACTATGAGAGTGGTTCTGTGACCAGAATTGATTTTCAGATACTCAATACCAACAACTGGATTACCATTTTCTCGTAAAAGGAGAGAACTAAAATGGATGATCCTAGTACTGGATTAGCTGGGTCTAAATATCTGAACTTAAAGAGCCTTAAAGACTCTGTTGAGGCAAATACACAAAGGCACCAAAGGAAAGATTTTTTTCAGTACAGTGACCTTGAACGGTTGATTGTCCTTATTTCTAACAAACTTCAGTCTCATTCTCCTGAGAGTCCTCCTCTCAGCTGCACAGGCTCTGGGCTGTATCTCAAGTGTTGTAAACCAAGATCACTCCTTTGAAGGCTGTCAGCTTACATCAAGTGAAGATCTGATGTGCTGTTTGTAGCTCAGCCTCAAACAAAGGGAAGCATTTGTGGCATTGCTTGTCTCTCTCATTTCAAGAGAAATCCAGTAAGATTTCTAGTCAGTGCCTCCAATTCATCTTTGGTGTATTTGAGTGAGGTCAGTGCTATGTCAGAGAGGAATTATCCCAGTGGGTTAAGGGCTTCTTTTCCTGTGGAAAAGAGAACACACATTGGAATTAATACCATGCTTCCTCTGAACATGTGTTATTTGTTTAATAGCAAGAATAGGACTAAAATTGGACTTCTCCCTCTAACAGTTACCTACTTTTGTATAATCAGTTTTATATATTATCCTGTATGCACTAGGTGTGACTAGAGGGGAAAATGATGAGTACAGTGCCCCATCAGAATTGTGTCACTGTATCTTCCACATGAACAAGGGGAAATAATAGACAGAAATTTACTATAAGAGCTGAAAATACAGAAATGTAAAATATAAAACTTAAAACAATATAAATGTTCCCATAGTTACGCAATTTAAAATGAAAGTGAAAGAACTAGTATCTGAAGTGAAACAAAATGGGTAACTATTGTGCCAATATTAAAGAGTCAAAATGACTGAGAAATGCTTTTGCTTTGATAGTATAAACCTGTGGAGATTGTTACACAACACACAGGATAAAACTTAGGGTTAAAAACTGGTCTGAGTCCAAGCTACATGGATATGTGCAAGTAATGGTGTGTGTACTGCCAGTCAGACATTGAAATGTCTAATATCTATCAGAAATGAGCTGTTATATTCCACACTGGAACACAGCATCCAGAGAAACAAGGAAAAAAATAGGGAGATTGTTGTCTTCATCTACCACGAACCAGTTGACATTTCCAACTGTATTTCTGTGGTTTTCCTCTGAATAGTAACAGACGTCAGTGTAAGAATTCGTAGAGGTGGATTTGTCTCTAGCCTGGGTGACAGGCAGGTGTTTGTCAGCGAGGCACTGGATGTGAAAGATGGTCAAATTAGCTGAGTAAGTTTCCACATATGTCATGTGTCACTGCATTTCATAAAGTGAAAGATCGCTGCGTTATCCGAAATGAAGATGCAGAACTGTGCTGGGAGACCTTGATATGCAGGTGTTACTTACACAGAGTGTGACAAATTCGCGCGTACCCCCACGCATGAAGTTCACATTTTCAAATTCTGGGAGGATGACCCTACAATGAGCACTGATTGAGTTCACTTTCAGGACTGTGCCATTCATAAAGCACTTGTCACGCTCTCCTAGCACAACATAATCAGGGCCCTATGAGTGAGTAATAGCCCTGTATTTATAGCAAGGCAATTTATTACCCTATATGTAAAATGACAACTTCATTGTCATTCACTATTATAAAATGGCAGGGAAAGTAGCAGTTGAAATAAAAAGGCAGCTTTTTAAGTAATTCTTTGTACAATAAGAAAATCCTATTCATAAATTCGCAGCATGTAACATTTTTATTAATTTCTGAAGAATTTAACTTGATGTTCCATGGCACACTTCAGTGATGCTTCATTGCTAGATTTAGAGATAAAACCTTGTAGTGACTGGCTGCAACACCGTGGGTTTTATTCAACCAGCTTTCTGCCTGCTAACTGTGTTTTCTTAAACTGGCAGAATTCAGTTACTCTGTTGGCCATCCAAGGAACTGACAAGGCTATGCAGTTTGTTGCAGATTTGTAAACTCACTGCAGGTACTGAGTTCTGGTCACAATGCAGTGCAAAATACTGGACAGATGATTGGTCTTCTCATAGTTTTTGCTGTTATTTCCATTAGGGCTTCACCATCCATATGCAATAACCAACTGTTCATTCAGCACCTGCTGGCAAGCCCTTCCAGGATGAGAGGAACTCTTTCTTATCAGAATAATTATATTTACTCAACTTTTCTGTCATCTATAAATAATTCTGAGAAAACAGTCTTTTCAGAAAATGTTAGTTTGCTTTGGATTACATGGGCTGATGCCCATAATTTTATAAATCTAGAATAAATGAAAATAAATGGTGGACCAGGACAGATAACTCATTAAGTAGATGTAGAACAGATTACATCAGGAGGTGTGATCTGGGTGGTGGTTACAATGTCCCTCAAGTATGGCAGTGTTGGCATTATTAAAGGTAAGTGGGATGGAGAGTTAGATACACTGGGAGAGAGAAACCACAAATCATCAGATTTATAAAAGAAGGGTGAGAACAGTGTGAAGCTGAAAGGGCTGACAAAAATTATTCTTTTCTTTTTCTTTTTTTTCCCCAGAAGTTTATTTTTAGTAGGTTATTTTAATACCTTTTTTGCACCGGTTGTATTTGCAGAGACCATTCATAGTTATGGCCAGGCCTCAGCCAACACACTTCAGGGATCTCTGATCTAGACCACATGAAAAATTTTTTAAGATTGTTATTAGTTTAATCAAATCTTTTAAGAGGGGTCATTGGCTGCTGCAGCAGTGCAATTATTTTTTTGGAAAGACACGTATCAAAGAAGATGTTTGTATTCCAATAATTGTTAGGAATCAATAGAGAGTAATCCATGTGGTGAAGATTGACAGAAACTTGTAGTGAACCAGTAAATAAATTTATTAGGGAAACAATGCTTTCTGTAAATTTTGCATAAAAATAAATTGCTGTGTTATATGAGCACCTTGGGGTCTCTAAGCTGGTAAGTGCCAGAGCACCTAAAAGACCTACAGAGGTTTTCTGTTTTCCTCTGTTATAGGTAGTGGGACTAAGGTGAAGAGGGTTTACTAAGCAAGAGAAATACAGGCACACCCGTGAGCCTCTGCATTCCAGCAGAGAACTGCAACTATTGGACTGTCCTTCTCAAGTCTTTGTCAAAGAGAGATTTTTTTGCTGATATAAATTTCTCTAGTCAGAGAACAGTTATGTACTGGAGGGGTTTTTTTTCAAGAGGATGTACTAAGACTTAAGAATTCTCTCCCTGACCAATTGTATGACACTTTGGATAAATCTTTATATGCAATAATACTCAAGGACCTAAGTAATACATCATATTTGATCTGACCCGGCATAAATCATTTATTCATGATATATCATTCATAACTTGATTCATTGACTCATCTTTAGACAAGACAAGGTCAGTAGAAAAAAATGATTAAGCTTTTTGCCTGCAGGAGAAAGAAGCTTAAACAACAAATTCATCTTCACATCTGACCTCATGAAACTTGACAGAGAAGATCTTAAAAATAGAAGTGGGCTTAAAAAGCCAAGTTTTACTCCCAATTACACTAGTTTAAAGTCACAGCCACTCCACTTACTATAGAGTAAATGAGAAAAGGCTCTACAAGTCAGCAGAATGACTCTGGAGTTCGTACCATCAGGGATGAATTCGACTCTGAAAGAGGGCACTTGGACAGTTAAAGTTGAAAATAATGGCCTGAATATTATTTTGGATCAAAGATGGCAAGTCCAACTCTGTACCCAGTCATATAATTATAAATCTGGTAAGATGACATGAAATCTGAAGCCAGCCTGAGCCTTCTGGCAGCTCCCTGATTTACAGTTAACATTTTTGCCTGTGTTACTCTTGGAATTTCATTTCAATGCACTTCCTCCTGAACCGTCCTTGAGAGGAGCATCTTTAGAACAGGCCACTGGTTTTTTTTTTTAAGTAACACAAGATGCAAGACTTTAGGACAGGTCACTGTTTTGTTAAATCACACAAGCTGCAAGAATATTTCATTTCCCAGCGGTGTAACCATGGTCCTACACCTTGACATTTGCCAAGCCTTTCCTCAGAGAAGAGAACAAAATCACCCTCACCTGCTGCTGCAGCACTGGGAACATTTCTTGTGAAATAATTATTTTAAGAGGAAATAATACCAAGCTTCAGGTAAGGTAACACAGATTCTTCAAATTAATTTAAACTTAAGTGTCCACAGGGCACAGCGTTACTCAAATAAGCATCTACGCATTTATTCTTAAATGAAGCCAGCTAAAGCAGTGTGTCAAAATGGAACTTGATTGCATTTGGTGGAATTTTCAATGTATTTGCAGTTCTCACAGTGATTGAAGGCCTTAATCAACAAGTGAAACCGAAAGACAGGCAAGGTGCAAATACAGAGAAATGTTTTGGAATTATTTTCCTTGGTTTTAAGTGGCACAATGGAAATGCTTAATTCTAAAAATAGCTGGAATTAGCATTTTGTATCAATGAACCTGGAAAAAAAATGCAAGCAAAAGACAGTGACTCAGTAGAAAAGAAATAGACTTCAAGAGAGCTGATGGGGGGCTGTTTACAGAGGGATTTGGGGAAACTTTACTTTTGTTTTAGCTTTTTATATTTCAGACTATTTTGTTACAGGGTAGCCCAGCAAATGTTCTGAGTGTGAGCTGCAGAGCCCTTGAGCAGTGTGTTCCCTTATATATCAATCTACAAACCTGTGCTAAATAACATAGTGCTGATTCCACCTCTCCAGTGTTCAGTGGCCTTTAAAATGTCTAATTTCTTTGCTCTGTGATTATATTTTAAGGAATAGCATAAACCAGAAATATATTAGCTCAAGGCATGTAATGCTGTTTTCTTATATCACAGTTCTTAATATGAATACTAGCTGTATTTTTTTTATATTAAAATACCATTTTAGTCAATTTAATAAGCTTAAAGGTAAATTCAAACTAGGAAAACAATATACCTCCAAAACAAACAAACAAAAAAACCAAAAAGAAGAGAGTGGCAAACACAGCAAATCCACTCTTACTAAACCTGTTTACTTTGTGAACTTCCTGTAACAGGTCTTTAATAAATAATCCCACAGAACACTCATGATCTATAAAAACCCGGGAAAATAAATATCATGTTGTTTTGATCATTTACAAACACATTTACATTAAAAAATTTGGGGTTTTTTTATTAGAAAGAATTTAATTTCTTGTGATATGGGTAATATTAGCCCCCTTCGTGGTTTCTAAAGACTGATGTAGTCTGCAATGCAGTCATTCACTCTAGAAAATGGGTTCATCCAAGGCAGGAATGACTGTGAATGAAATGTGCAAAATTCCAGTTTGATGTGAGTTTCTTCCAGGGTAAGAGGAAAACACAGATAGGGACCCTGCCCAGCTCCTCAGAGGGGCCCGGGCCCATTTTGTCCTAGAGAGAAACCAAGAGAGAAACCAGAAATTAACTGGGAAGGTGAAGTTTTCTTACGTTAAACCCACTTCATTTCTGTTCCATTTAAATTCTTTTCCCTATACACACAATGGCACTAAAGGAAGAGGAGGGCAGTGGCTCCCAGACCTAACACAGTCACTTAGTGATGCCTTAAGAATATGGGATAGGAGGGCAACACACTGACTCAGCCACAGCAGGAATTAGCCAGCAGGATTCACTCTTGAAGAGAAAGGATTTTGTCTGGAGCCTTTAGCCTTATATTTGGACACTGTGTCTCCTCCTGTCCCTGGTGTAGATCCTAATCTTATCCTGAAGTCTGCTCTAAGCAGGAGACACAAATCATCTGTTCAAAGTTAGGCTGTTTGTTTCTCCTCTTTATAACTCCTTATGCATAGATTTCTATACCAGTGTCATTTAAATTCCTGCAGAAGATTCCTAATTGGTTTCAAGGACACTGTGGCTTGACACTGTTCTAACGACATCTTCCATTATTTCTTTTCTATTTCTCACCCCTCCAAATGAAATGTTACACTGATATTGTTATACAGCTTGAATGAAATTCCTTATAAAACCCCACTGCGTTTGGCTGAATAAAATATTTCTGTAGTATTGTCCAGTTAAAATTTACTATTATCTCATGATTACTTTTCCCAGCATAAGGCCTTTCCTTGTGGTATTGTTTTTGTCAGTGCCTGGGACTGTCTTGGTGAACCAGTGCTGTATTACCTTAGCAAATGGGTTTCTATGTTCCAGTTCATTCCCATTTTATCCACTGTAGAATATTCCTGTCTTGCTCCCTTTCTTCTTGGTATAAACATTGTGTTGACTAACTCAAATGAGTTAATTTGTTGTATTTTACAGTACTAGAATTTTAGACCAAAGCCCTGTTTGTTTAGAATTCAAGACATTACACTTCCTGAAAAATTACCCATGGGCTACCCTTTAACTTGATACATTTTCTTATTTTATAGAAGAAATCAGTTTTTCAGGTCAGTATTAAATTTCTATAAGCCCAGCACAAAGCCCATCTAGTAATTATTTTTCAAAAATGAATAAATTATTACTGACACCATCTTTCATATTGCATTTTTTGAATGAGTAGAGCCATGCTATGAAGAGAGGACTATATCATTCAGCATGTCTGCCTATATTTCCCAGTTGCTCTTAAGAACAAAAACTATTAATACTAAAACACAGCGCTCAATGAATAAAGTCTAATTCCTTCTGCAGCTACAGTGACATTATAATTAATGAGAGATCTGTATATGGTAAGAAAGGAGACTATTGACCTATTAGTACACATTTAAAATCAAAGACTATTTATCTCCTGGCAATTCTAGCACATGTTCAATGTTACATGATTTTTTTTCTCTCTAAATGAAGGACAGAAAAGCCATTTAAAAAAAACAAAAGTGGTTGAATCTATGAATCATACTTGAAAAGCAGAACAGGAAGAGCACAGAAAGGCAGTATCTGGAGCAGCTGGAAGGCTGCAAAGATCTGTTGAGACTTTCAGTTTGGTTAAGTGCTTTATCATATGCAGTATTATTGTTCCTTTATATGTAGGGGGAAATTAGGCATAAATATAATACCCAAAGCTGCTCATGAGAATTCAGAAAGAAAATCTTCCAATATCTCCAGTACGCAGTTGTATTCACTAGTAAACTGCTTTTCTGTGGGTGACCTATGAATCATAGAGAAACTCTTTAAACCAGCAGGAAGGTGCCTCCTGCCCTCAAAGGCAGAGCCCGCAGAAGGGCACAAGTGCCCCATCTAATCACCAAGTTACTGTGGAACTTCACAGATCCCTGTCAAAGGAGCCTGAGGAAAATACCAAAGCAAAGTGGTACCCAAAATGATTCTATTCAAATGTGGGAATACTCAAAATTTTTGGTGGTGCTGCTCCTCCGTGGGGAAAATACAACGTTGTGTGGTGCTGATGTCCCTCTGCTGTGCTATCTCTGTCCTGCAGGTAGGAACGTTAGCTGTCTACAATTTGTTTACTGTTTTGCATGACATACATTTATTTTTTTACTTTTTTTTTTCCAGTTGACTATCTGTTTGGACATGCAGTTAACCCAAAAGTCTTTCTGATATCATCTCACTAGGAAGAGTCGGGAAACCCTTGTCTATACAATTTATGGACTTCATTTATTGTAGAATCATGGAATCATTAAGGTTGGAAAAGATGTCCAGGATCATTGAGTCCAACCTTTGATGATCACTACCTTGTCCACTAAACAATATGACTAAGTGCTCATGTCCAATCATTTCTTGACTCCACTACCTCCCTGTATTATTGTGGTGTAACATTTTTCAACATTTTTCCAAAAAGTTAATAGACTCATATTCAGGATATGTCTATGCTAGATAAAATAAAGCAAACTTTTTCTGTGCCTGCTCCAGAGCTTTTATCATATTATTCCTTGTGGTAAGTTCAATAACACTGGCAAAACCTGTGCCTGTTTTTAAGAATTGTTCTGTACACTCCCTAACTCAAAGATCTTTCTTGTTGCACCAGCAAAAAGAATATCAATTAAAATCCTTGTGAATGTTTTCTGCTAAAGACATGCTGTCACAGTTAGGGGAAGAATGATTGTAATTTCCTAATATTTCTTTCTTGAAATGATTTAAGAAAAACACCACGTTTTTCATTGGAAAGACATCAATCTTAAGGGTCTTTAAATTCAATATTTTCAAGAACTCTTCAGTCACATTTAGGAGATCCAGCTGATAACAAATAAGGCATTTTTGTATTTCTTAATCCATACTGTGAACATATGCAGGTAAGAACTTTGTGCACTCCATAATCACAATATAAGCAGAAACACTGCCAAGGTGTTTTGGTCTATCTCAGATAAAATGAAATGCAAAATTAACTGTTTTAATTAATTACCCCATCATTCTGGGTAAATAATCAAAAACTATATTCAGGGAACCCACCAGCATTCTGCTTCTGGAGGTGCTGTCCTTCAGGTCTTTTGGGAAAACTTCAACATAAATTTAATTTCCTTTCAAATGTCCAGTTAAACACAGACATTTCTCCTTCAGAGGTGTTGCACATTGTGAAGTCAGTGTTGATTTTTTTAATTGTAGTTCCTTCCTATGACAAATATATATATAGTCCATGTAAAGTTAAGTTCTTGCATCTTTTTTTTTTCACATAAAAGGCATTAAAATATGGAAATGCAAGTTGTAACCTGTTTATTGGTTGGGCTTTTAATATCATTAGCATCCCGTTTCTCTACTAGGTAATAGAGCAGCCAGATTATTAATATGAGAGAAGAAATGAATGAACTTTGTGTTTGATTTTTATTTTTTTTCTATTTCTCCTTGTTTTCATGCAATATATCTATTTCAGCAAGCATAGGGTACTATCTGAGCTGATCCTTACAGAAAAATAGATAAGTAATGCAAAAGTTATATTTATATTAATTATGATTTTTTAATGAAAAATGTATAATCTGTTGCAGCTCTGTCTGAAATGAACCACGGTGCTGTATGCAGTCTGCTCTTAAAGCAGGTATACATTTAAAGTTAAGTTGCCACAGTTTGGTGTATGTTTAATTTTACTTTTTTAGCTTTGACCAGCCTGAAATTTATAGCAAAATACAAAGGAAATGTGAATTCCCATAAACCAAAACCTAATGCTGTTTTCAGATTCAGTGCAGTAAATATGGTGATAATGAAATGTGCTTGTCATGTATCTTTAAAAATTATCACTCCTTGGTTTCCATCTTTCCAGTCAGACTGTGACTCCAGTGGCCTTGAAATGAATTAATTTTGTTCCCAGACATTAAATTTATTTTTAACAAGTTTATTATATAATACTGACATTTCTGTAGTAGGCAAAATATTTGTGTGACATTTTAAAGCTGCACTTTTTCCTAATCAAGTAATAAGCTATAAGATAAGGTGAAAATATTCCAGATCCCTAAAATATTTGTGTTATTTCTAGGAAGAAGCAAAGTTGAAAACTTTGAAATGTGGCTTCAATCTGGATTTCTCCTCCAAAAGTCTGCCTGAATGAAATATTAAGTAGTCTTTGCTCAGTACATTGGGAAGAAACTGTGAGTTCTCTCTATAAAGCTGTTAGAAAAATCTGCCCAGTGCCATGGCCTGGCTATTGACTGATGCCAAGATGGTGCTTGCAAAGGCCTTTCTCTAGGTTATGATTTGTGTAAAAAAAATGAGAATTTTTAAGTCTTAGAAATAAATGGAAATCAAGAATTTAAATTCTTTCCCTTTCTCTGGCTGTGAGTGTTCCTGGATAAACAAATTTTCCTGCCAGGCTTTGTTTGCTGCTCCTTCAGCTGTCATCAGGTGACTCAGAGGGGAGTTGGAGGTGTGGCTTGCTCGTTAGCAGGAGATTGAGAAGGCTTAAATAGAAGAACTCAGTTTTCTAATGGGGTCAAGATAATCTCTGATGTAAAATATTTTTTAGCAGTGTGCATGAATACATGATTTTATGTTATAAGAAAGAAAGTAAAACAAGCTGTGTGAGAAACTAAGACCAGTAATTAGCATGCTTTCCATTTGGCAACAAATGGCTGTGCAGTAATATCAGAAGAACATTATTGAAACCAATTTTCAGCTAGACACTTAAGCATAACACTTAAGCAAGACACTTAAGCTGGACACTAGCTTGGCGCTTAAGCGTAACACTTAAGCGTAACACTTAAGCGACATGCTTAAGCATAACACTTATGTATAACGCTTAAGCATAGCACTTACGTGTGAAACTTAAGCGTGACACAAATGTACCACTTAAGCGAGACAAGTGTAACACTTAAATGTTACACTTAAGCGAGACGCTTAAGCAAGACACTTAAGTAAGACACTTAAGCATAACACATAAGCGAGACCTTTAAGCATAACACTTAAGTGTGAAACTTAAGTGTAACACTTAAGCGAGATGCTTAAGCATAACACTTAAGTGAGACACTTAAGTGTAACACTAGCGAGACGCTTAAGCGTGACACTTAAGTGTGAAATTTAAGCCAGATGCTTAAGCGTGACACTTAAGCATAACACTTAAGCGAGATGCTTAAGTGTAACACTTAAGTGTGAAACTTAAGCATGACACTTAAGTGTAACACATAAGCAAGACAAGTGTAACACTTAAGTATAACACTTAAGCAAGACACTTAAGCGTAACATTTAAGCAATATGCTTAAGTGTGACACTTGCGAGACGCTTAAGCGTAACACCTAAGCGATACGCTTAAGCTAGATGCTAGCTAGACGCTTAAGCATAACACTTAAGCTAGGTGCTTAAGCTGGATGGTAGCTAGACGCTTAAGCGTAACACTTAAGTAAGACACTTAAGCGTAATGCTTAAGGTAGATGTTAGCTAGATGCCTAAGCTAGACACTTAAGTGTAATACTTAATCTAGACACTTAACCTAGATGCTAGCTAGACGCTTAAGCATAACACTTAAGGGAGACACTTAAGCATAACACTTAAGCGAGATGCTTAAGCTAGGTGCTAGCTAGACGCTTAAGCGTAACATTTAAGCTAGATGCTTAAGCTAGACGCTTAAGCTGTTCAGAGGTCAGTGGGACCAGAACTTTGAGAAATGCACAGTGACTCTTAACAGTTGTATTTCACACTTCCTTTCTATTTCTGCATCTGTCTCCTAAATTAGCTCTAATTTTGATCACAACCTCTTTAGCTAGGAATTTGTCTTCTAAAGAGCTGTGATAATTTCCATATGCAGCAGCAAAAGATTTTGCCTAATTTGACCTGTAAATTGAGAAAAAGGGGAGTGAGAAACATATCAGACAGTGAATAAAGGGACTGTGACTACATGAAGTATAGAGGAGAGCTTTTAAAAACTTACACTGATTAATAGCTTGCATAAATTTAAGCATGTCAGTACCAAATGCAACTATGATTTATCAATATTTAACTGTGAGACGGATAGGCATAAATGATCAATAACAACAGACAATTAGGATGCTGAGGTCATTACAAGAGTGGCATTGGATGGCAAATAGCTCTAATAGCCCCATGAGAGAACTCTAATGATGATAATGGTAATGGACAGCTCTAGCAAACTGCTTGGCATACAGCCACAGAAATGTGAAAGGCACAGTCATTGTTATGACAAGTATTCCCAAATTCTTGAGTTCTCCCAGCCTTCTGTGGCCCGTTTGGCACTGCTGTTGGTCCTTAAGAGTCTGCACTCACAGCATGGGGCTCCCAGGCATCCCACCTCATATCCCACAGGTTCCTGGAGAAGGTGTTCGCTTCCATAGCAGTTGTTTCCCAGCAGCTGATCTGTTGCTTTTGATCTAACCTTGGTAGTTCTCTGAGTTCTTTTATCCCTTCAAGAGTCCATAACCTCTGGCCTTCTCCGCTCTACTTCCTCAGTTTCCCAGACTGACAACTCACTGTATCTGCTCAGTCACTTTCCCATTAGAGAGGTTTCTTTGTTTCACCTGGAATTGTTTCTTTGGAAAACTAGTTTCCTGAAACCAACTCTCTTATTTTCCCTTTCCAATATTCCATATCATTTGAATTCCATATTCCAAAGCCAGTGTTCCTTTCAAATAGTTCCTTTCCCCCTCATTCTGCAGCTGTTACTGCATTATTTTTCCTATGTGCCATTTATTGTGTTAAATCAGCCATTTGTTAGTTCAGCAGTTCTGCTGCAGTTTATAGACATTCTCAGACCTTATAGTTATGCTAAATCAGCAATTTGGTTAGTTCTTGTCTCGCCACAAGTAATGCCAAATGTATTTTCACAGGCTTAGCAAAAATTATGCCATGGCCCATCTTGGCTTTAATGATCCCCTTTCTGCTACTGTGGTACAATATTATGTTAAGACCCATCCAGCTCATTGGTTCCCTTCACCTGAAACAGCAAATTATGAGAAAGCCTCTCAGCCTGTCTTGGCTCGCTGGTTCCCTTCCTCTGCAATGGAAACCAGGCACCTGTGTTGTTCTTGAACTCCCCCCTCACATCATCTCCATCAGGAGAGCACTTAAAGAGAATTTGCTGGCAAATTCCATATTTAGAAAAGTCATTTTAACCTTATAGAGCCACAGAAAATTAGTCGCATGGCTTGAAATACTTTAGTTTTAGAATACTTTTTCAGGCAAATGGCAAAAACTCATGCCTGTAACCATAGTTTGTGATTCTATTGCACACACATAGTATTGGATGCTGGCATGGTACAATGGTATATGTAGATGGGAAAATAATTGAGACAAAGAAATCTACTTTATATTTTAATTGATAAAGTTACTGATTGAGATGCTTAGGAAAAGAAAGAGCTATATAGCAATTAATCTTTAATTGATAACTTTGACAGTTTTGCAATTTTGGTAAGGAATATGGCCATTGTTGGACATGGAATATAGGTGTAAATTAATTGCTGTTACAGTCTTGTCATTCTTGCCATTAAAATGTTAAAATGGTAATCCTATTTTTAAAACTAATATGTTACTGGTTTTGAGATACACTTTTTATGTAAACATGCAGTCAAGGAAGCCAAAATAACTTGCAATTTTAAGCAGAACCAAGTTTTTATTTGTCTGTAAAAGCCCTCAAATATTTTATGATCATTCAGTAGAAGTTTTTTTTTTCAGAACAAGGCCCAGGGGAAAAGTGATACATGGTTATTTTCTGTACACTTTACTATTCTTATAATGAACCTATTCTGCCAAACTCATGAGTAACAAACTGATTTCTATGCTTATAATAGAAATGACAATAAACTAGTTCATATTTCCCAGCTTGAGATAGCTAACTTGTTCAAAAAATATTTTATTATGGGGAAGGCATAACCTGGACAAAATATGGGTTAATAACAGCTGAAAAATATTGGTTACAGTTTAAATGAAGAATGTGTCAGTCCTACTAGAGAGTAGCACACTTTTAGTACAAGGTAGGAAATAAGATATTTGTGAAGAAACTGTGTATGTGGACCAAATATTAAATTTTGAAGCATTGCTTTATTTTAACATTTAATGGGCCTATTTTAACACTAAGCATAAAATAGGGCAGGTTGTTTAAAGAAATTTATTCTCCACACTGAAAGAGACTGGACAATCTAAATCTCCCTACATGGCTTAGTGATATTCTGTTTCATTTTAGATACTATTTTAAATATCTGGAAAGTCATTTGTAATAAATAAGCGTGGTGGGAGTAAAACCATTCTTGACTAGTAACTTGGGAGTACACTGTGATTTCTGCCAACACTGATGGGATTCTGCACTGTATTGTAGGTGAATCTCTGATTAAGTTTCCTACCAAAAACTGTATCAGTAAATCAAACCCACCAAGTAACACAGAGCTTACAAAATCTATTTTCCTGAAAACTCTGGGGAATTCAAATGATCAGTTAATAAAATGTCCAGATGTTGTGTGAATTTCTGGGTGAGCAGTTAGTGCAGACATGGCCAAGGTTCTGAAACAAGAACAACGTTTCTGTTTCTCAAAATTACGTCACAGAAACAGCTCTAAGAGAGACAAAACATGGGGTTTAAATATGCCACTTGCTAAAGGGTAGATGTGCTTGGTCTTTCTGACTTCTGCCTTGTGAGGATGGATCGATGGGGTTTCTTTCTGATAGAAAGAACATCAGATGCTCTCGGGTTGTCCTCCCTGTGGCAGGCTGGGCTGAGTGATCTGCTGCTTCCCTGTGGTGGGAGTTTTGCCCATGAAGTACTGCCGTACAACCCCACAGTTTAGCAGAAAAAAAACCCTGATGACTTCCTGCTAATTAGAATTAAAATAGTTCATATATGTATCCTGTTTTTTCCTAAAAATTTTGTGAAGCAATGTTCTTACATCCCTCAACGGAATGGCAGAAAGGTAATTTTGAACTGATAGATATACACATAAATACATTTTGTGTGTGTGCCTGTGTCTAATTATATATTTATATGCAAACACACAACCAGCACTTTTATTTTGTGTTTTTTGTTTTCGTGAATACGGCAGACCTTGAGAAAGCCTGTGAATCCTTTTGAAGTGTTTTTAGGAAGTTTCCAACCAGTTTATTCCAGATTCTTTAATGAATTTACATTTTAACATCTCATTAAAGCCTAATTATTTTGAACAACCGAGGAAGGAAAATCAGAATTAAAAACAGAGTGAACATTTAAAGCCCAGATATAAAATGTTTGCTATTTTCATATAGTTATTTACAACTGTGTACTGGTTGAATTAATGAGTTAATTTATTACCTGTATATAAGTATTTATTGTTGGTGTCATTATTATATGACTGTAATTTTAATTAATTCCTTGACATCATGTCTGTGATTTATGTATGGAACATTAAATGTCAAATTGGCTTTCTTTGTTGCCTCATTTGTAAGTATTAAAGTATTTATGTACAGTAAAAGGAAATTAGTAACAATTAGTGTAAGAAATCTATTGCTAAATGAAAGCAGAATGCAAAAACCCACCCTACTGAGATTTAGACTACTTTGGTTTCTTTACAAGTTAGATTGAGCTTAGGACATGATCAAATGCAAAATAATAATCCATGTATCATTTCTGTGTGCATCTGTATAATGGTTTCTATTTAATTTTTGAAGAGTCCATTACAGAAGAGTACTTCTGCAGGGACACTGAGGCAGAGACAGGCAACTGCAGTCACATCATTGCTAAGTAAGTGATTCTGGATGCTTGTTTTATTTATATTTAGATTAGTGAGAATCAGCTCTTAAGGCTGAGTTTATCAAGAGTCCTCACTTTCTAATGTATTTTCAATATAAAAATGTCATGGGGTTCTCAAAATCGGAGCATATCAATCAGAAATTGTTTGTTTGTTTGTTTGTTTTTCAAGCACCTGTTATGGCAGCAGAGGAATTCCATAGAGCTGGATAATTGCTGGATTAGTCCAGAAAATCTAGATACTGTCCCATGCCTTAACAGCAGCAATAGTACTAATAGTGGTACTATGGCCCTGGAGACCTGCTTTTTATCTTAAGCTTGTGCTGATTCTTGTCACCTAACTGGTAAGCCAGGTTTATGTATCCATGCTCTGAAAATCTGGTTCTAGTAGTACCATAAATGAGCACAAGAACAAAGAAAGGTGTGGTATGCCAGATGAATGTTCTCTGGAACAGATTCTCTATCCAAGGTCTGAATCATAGAATCATAGAATCGATTGGGTTGGAAAAGACCTCCGAGATCATCAAGTCTAACCCTTGGTCCAACTCCAGTCCATTAACTAGATCATGGCACTCAGTGCCACGGCCAATCTCAGTTTAAAAATCTCCAGGGATGGTGAATCCACCCCCTCTCTGGGCAGCCCATTCCAATGCCTGAGCACTCTCTCTGCAAAGAATTTTTTTCTGATATCCAAATAAAATTTCCCCAGGCAGAGCTTGAGCCCGTGCCCCCTTGTCCTATTGCTGAGTGCCTGGGAGAAGAGATCAACTCCCACCTGGCCAGAACTTCCCTTCAGGTAGTTCTAGACAGTGATGAGGTCTTCTGATGATGACTTCTGAGGTCAGTGATGATGTTTTCTGTCTGCTGAAAAGCGCCTGATTGTCACTATAAGTCTTTCTATCCCTTCCATGAGGTTCAGACTAAACTTTTGCTCCTTGCAATTTTCTAGTTAAATTTCCCATTCCACAAGCAAGACTTGAAAAGACTGGTGCTAAAATGTTTGCAAACTGGTAAAGCTGTAAGTAGTTACTACAGTGTGGTGACACCCTGTAATCACTGTGAAGTCCCTTGGACTTCTTGTGTTGGCCCAGAATAGAATTTTCCAACCCAAGCTTTTAAATATACTGAAGATCTTTCAGCAGAAATGCTGGGGTCACTTTTGGGGGCTGTTGAAGGCATCAGTACAAATCTTGAGGTCAAAACTAAGTCTAATAAGATGGAAATATTTGGTAACGAGTCAGAATAACAAACTTCTAATTTTTATTCAGAGTGGTCATCCTTATTTGATTGATTAACTATTTTTACTATCCCATGAGAATATTGTATTTCTATTGTCACTTGAAATCTAAAATAATAGATAAAACCCCCATGTTGGATGAGGCTATTTAATTAACATAAAAATTTGAAAATATGCATACTAAGAAATGTAACCATAATTTTGGCTTATCCTGAATATATTTTTTCATATCCTGTATTTTAAACCCTATCATAATTTTAAAAGGCAAAATATTTTAATCTCCACATCTGATTTTCATTTACACATATACTGATAAACAATCTAGGAGATGCCAATGGCTTTATATAATGCTGATTGCAAAAGAAAACCTTATTTCTCACAGCAGAAAAATCCACCCACATGGAATCTTTTGAGTAGTCCAGATAAGGATCTTCTGTATTAATGAAGCTCATTTGCATGGTAAACATGGTTATTTTCTATTTTCCTGGCTCAGTGTCTTATCTCAGCCTTTCATTTGCAGATTAAACAGGCAACTGAACATGGGAATTTTTTTTCCTGTAAAACCTTTTTATTTATGGTGTTTTTTTGATGTGAGACCATTACAGGTCAAAATGCTGATGTTATATGAATTCCCCCATACTGATGTTCATATTATATAACACAGTATATGGTTAAAAAGAGGCCAATGTTAAAGGCAATAATAAGAAATTTCTTTAGGTTCTGTTATCCTCTAAGATCAATGCAGTGGTTAAGAGCCATATGAAGAGTGTTCAGTCCGCAAAGTTGCCATGCAGTTAATGCAAGAGCTGATTTCAGTGTAACCACACACTGAAGTGTCCACTTCATTTTTCAAAACTTTTTCAAAATCTGAACTAAAGCTCTTTCAGAACTTGCTTATCAAGTGGCAAGTTTAATCTACATGGGTTTATAAATCCACACATTTGAGCTTCCATAAATTAAGAGTGGTTTAACCTGGAGCATGATATTATGGTAATACTTAATTCCCCTCCAGAGCTGGAGGACAATTGTTCTGTGCACAGGACCTGCACGGGAAAGACAGATCTGCCCTGAAGAGGTTCTAGTCAAAGTAGACGTGACAAATAATAGGAGAAAGAGCTGTTATTCATATTCAATTTTATACCTGAAAAACTGATTCATAGAAGATGTTATGAAAAGCCCATAAAAGTCAGGGAAAGGCTTCCAGTGACTTCAGAGGATCTATGATATTATATCAGCCAAGCACTTAGAGACACGCTTAAATGATTGTCTCACTCTAAGGCCTGTTCCACACAAGGATTGCAGAATAGGCTGAAAACAGTATTTCTGGTGCCAGTGCTGAATGAATTACCCAGAAATGCTGTAATTTTGCCAAAAGGTAAATCTATTTATGGAGGTCTATTTGGTCTTTCATCAGTCAGATGATCCCCTATGTATGGAAAAACGCACCTTGCATTTCAGTTAAAGACTGCAGATCTGATTTGTAGCCTATGAAAATCAATTCTGTTCTTCAGCAGACTTTGCACAGTGACCCCAAGGAATTTTAATCATTGATACAAGAATTCCAAAATTGATCTAATGTTTAAGAAAGAATTTCTTCCTTTCTACCACAGAAAATACTCTTTTTTTTTGTCAGTCTCAGAAATGTCTTACTTATTCTGTCTGAGTAATACGCAGTAAAGTAGGTCATAATCTGGGGCATCTGAAATATCAATTGTAGTGAATCTTGCATGCAGCAGCCAAGGGCAAGTTTCTCCCCACCAGTGCACTTTTCAGATCTCCTTTGCAGCGTTTGTATCCAGGCTCCCCAGCAACGTCAGTAGGAGCTCAGCCTGTGCTGCAGGTACAGATTGTGCAGGGAAGGAAATGGACAATCATCTGGGAAGTGGGAAAGGAACAGTAATAAAAATGAGAGGGTAGCAAGCTATTAAAGAGGGTCTAGCTTGTTCCAGCATACTAGAACATCAAATTCATGTTCTGTTTGGTGCTATTCATCAGCATCTCTAAAAGTTATTAATTATGCAAAGAGCCAGAATTCGTGAAATGCATAATCACACACACACATACGTACACATAAAAGGTCCTCCTTATCCCAGAATGTTTAGCACCTCCTATTTTCATTTACCAGACAAGAGTTGGCTGGAGTAGAAAAATGTGGTTCTCAGGCACCAAATTTGTGGTTTGGCTGGAGATACCACACAGATGCTGTAAGGGCAAAGAGAAAGGAAAGGAAATCAAGGTCAGAATCCATTGCAATTCTCACAGGAGAAGGGCCCAGTGGATGCTCTGGCAGCCTTGATGACTGAAGAGGTGGAAGAAAACACATAAGACAATAACCAAGCTAGGGTCATTGGCTCAAATGGATTCAGAGCACTGTGATCACTTGAAAATCATTTCATGAGAAGTGACAGAGAAAGAAGTACATGGTGGGCAGTGGAGGGGAGGAAAACTGCTCCTGTAGTTGATCAACCAGAGTTCTGTGATGGCTTCAGCCATCTGATCACCACCATTGCTGAGAAGATTTAACATTCAAATAACTCTCTTGTCCTTCAGAAATTTACCATGTCTCCAAAATACGCATTGTGTAGGTGACAATTTAATAGAAACTCTTTACTAAAGTTAAAAGTAAATATTTAACTACCCATGCAAGGCAGAAAATTGCAAATTTAGAATTATAGCTGGTTTTGGTATGTTGTGTTAGATCACAAGGGACACCAAACTGGAGTGATCTGCAGCTGCAGTTCAGTCTGTGCTGCAATGTATAAGCAGAGCTAGTTGCATTACAGATAAAATCTCAGCCATGACTTGGAATTTTGTTCCTGTCAGGATTGAAGTGGAAGCCTAACTATCATTAAAATGTTAAATGGTTTTGTTACAGTGTCCAAAGCAAACACTGTCTCCTTGGATGCAGAGCACCTCTTTAAGAAAAGCTTCATCTTACACTGATGCTCAAGAGTAAACAACGCAAATTTAATTTACTTAAAAATCACTTTAGTTATTGGAGACAGATCAGCGGCAATGCATAAGTAAGCATTTTTCACTTTTACAGGAGATAAATAAAAGAGTCTTTAATGCTCTTGTTTCGAAAGAAACATTCCTGTGGTTCATTTTTTATGTAATAGGAATCTGTTGGTTTTGCCTGAGTTTGCATTGAGTGTTTCTCCATGCCCTGATGACTGTAGTTGGTCAGAACAGCACCTGCAGCCAAAAGCTCTGTTAACTTGTCTTGTCAACTGTGGTTTGCATTTTGCCTGCTTCTGGCATGGTCGTTCATTCTGCTCTGTCTTTGCAGTTAACTTAGGCTGCTACTGAAAGAATGTGTGATTTCCCTTTTCCAAATGCTTCATTTTCTCATGGACTGACACAAATCTCCTTTAGCTGCCAATGATCATTAAAAATCCTTGTCTCTTATTCTGTACTTGGATGATAAATGTTAGTGAATTCCAGGCCCTTTTGCTTTCTTGCATTTTAAGCAATTCTCAAAACATGCCATCATGTTCCGTGGCCAGGATAAGCCTTTTGCTTCCCAATCTCTGAGGGAGAGCTGGAAAAATGTCCTCTGAACTTGTCTGATTTTCAGGGGTGTCACTGCAGCATTGAACAGATAATGCCTCAGTTCTTTCCTGCTGTGAGTGTATCTGGTAGGATGCAATCTCTTGGGTCCAGAAGTAAGGTCCTGTCAGGTTTGAATATTACTGAGTGCAGAGTCTCCAAAAGTACTTGAGTAATATTTGCATTGCAAATAGACATTGATAACTATTCATGTGAATCATGTGGAACTGTTTGCCAAAGAAAATGCAACAGAGGTTGGAATTTTGGAATCCTACCAGATTGGAGGCCTTCCCTGATGTCTACAGAGAAAAAGTAATTTATAAATGTGGGGAGAAAGTACTTTCTATTAATTAATAGGAACTGGAAAACAAAGATTTACAGTTTCAGATATTAGGATGTTCATAGATTTAGAGGAGTATTGTGTATTTCATCTTGAGGGTTACGGCAGCAGACACGCAGTGTGATGATCCCCAGGTGTGCAAATGCACCCTCTGGGGAGTTCCGTCCTGTGTGGTTTCTCCCGGGAAGCTGCACAGACCTTTCTCTGGAGGAAGGCTCAGTGAGGAGTGTGCAATAATCAACAGTGCCATCTTGTGAGCAAAGCCCACCCCTGCACATCGATATGGGAATTACAGGCAGCTATAAAACATATAGATATATGCTGTTCCCTTTTAGGAGTATCCAGGTCTTTCTGAGCAGCTACCTGTTCAGAACATGGATTATTTCCTTATATGAATAGTCACCCGTGCTGGCCTTGAACGTTTATGGGAGCTGGTCCTGCAAGTCAATACCTACTCTCAAACACAGTAGTGCATTGCAGCATTGTACCTCCTTGTGTCCCCTTGACCTTTCTTCCTTGCTTTCTTATTGTCATTCAACAAGTAAGAGCATGCAAATTCACCATGAAAGGCATTTTAGCAAATAACCGTCGATCCAACTTTATAAAGAATGATTTATGATATTATTTCTGTTACTTGTTATTGGCTCCATTCCTCGAGTTGATGATGGACCTATCTTTATTAACCTCAGCTGACTGAAAAACATTTCATCTGTGAGAGTTTTTTGAGGAAATGCATCTTGGTAACTCATGATGGAAGGCATCTGTGCTGACCCATCAGCATTGCTATGACTTTCAATATATTATACTTAATCCTTAGCCAGAAACAGAATCCTGCACTGCAGCTTGATTACATCTGCAAGGAACAGTGATTGCCCTGACTATCTGATTACAAAAACAGTGAGTGATGGTGAGGAAACACAATCTGTTTAAAGCCTCACTGATGAAATACTTTCAACCCACAAACCAAGGGTTTATCTTTATTCCAAGGTGGTGTGTTCTTTACCTGTTAAGTGTAGCAGTCGTCCATAATGTAGATGGGGAGACAGTGAATATAGCAGCAGTTTCCTCTGGGAAATACAGCTGAACTTTTCAAAGTAAAACTGGGGCAAAATGTCTTACCAGACATTGTGGGTTTCTTCATGCCAAGGCTTGGTGCTGTCTGGAAGGTAATTCTTGGTCAAATGTAACTATTGTGGTCAAGTAGAATGAAAAAGTGAGTAACAAATTGCTGTAATTCATTGCTACCATTTACTTCTAAACCCATTTTAAAGAACTAATTGATACTTTTATTTTTCAGGAAAAATCCTTAAGCTTGAACACAGGTATTGTAAAACTTAGTAAAAGGCTGAAGGCTCTGATGACAAATTTATTTGTACCTTTGTTCCATTAGTAGCCTCTGTGTTTTGAGGGCCTCTATGAGTCTCACTGATATTGATTTAATGCTGTGGGTCTGCAACAGGTCAGACTAGATGGATCTCTAGCAGATGTCACCTGGGAGGTCACAGCTTGTGCAGTACATGCAGCAGCATTCACCTTCAAAGGCATACTAGAATTTTAATGGGTAAATATTACAATTTTTTTTTTNTTTTTTGTGTAATAGCCATTTTCTTCCTCCTTAGGAGGAGGCCCATTAATTTAAAGGAAAACAGGAAGGGAAAAAAAACCCAACAAAAATTAAATACAAGGGAAAAACCCAACCAACAAACAAAAAAAAACAAAACTGAAAAACCCTAAACCAAAATTTTAAAACGCCCAAAACAACTAAGACAAAGGAATGAATGAGGCCGAATCAATCTGTGAGTTAAGTTCTATATGTTTTTCTTGGGGTTTTTATAGTTGTCAGGGAGAATTTGAAGTTATAACTTTTTTGTAGATAAAAAATATATCATGTTGAAGTGAGAGAGTACCTGTATCCTCAGCAGTGGGTGTAACTTCAGCCAGCCAGAGCCTGCTCTGAGATTAGGTGCATTTTATGTGGCATTGGATGTGGTTCTGAGCAGCAGCTCAAACTGATCTAACATCTTCATTAACAAGCTCCCGCTTCTTTTTACTTTTTATTAGCTTCATTTTCCTTTTGCTAGCTTGATTTGGTTTTCATACAAATCTCTTAATAATTAAAAAACATAAAATTGGAATGTTAAGCAAAACTGAGCTATGAGACATTCTCAATCAATTTATTTCCTTGCCTGCCTACTTTTTGTTTGTTTGTTTGTTTATTCTATATGCTACTGATTTTCTATTCCCTACTCAAATGTAGAATAAAATCACCCTTTCCTTTAATATGTTCTGCACTGAAGGTATTTACTGTTCTCAGATAAGTTGTCTTTAGCTGATTGATCTTCTTTGATGAGGTTTAGTAATAAAAAAAAGTTTTGCATGACAATATAATGATTACAGATAATTAAAAAATTTTTCTACGCCACTATAACGATCCCAATTTATAGCCCTTCTGAAGGACCTATTCCAATGTTTCAGATGTTTTTCATAGTTTTTCTTGTGACCAGGATATTGTCGTGTCCTGTTGTGTTCTGGTGTAGAATGTAAAGAAATTTCTTCATTAGTGCTTGCTTGATTTATACACAAACACATACATATACAGTATATATTGCTGATGCAATACCCAAAGGGAAAGAAAGTAGCAAAACAGACATTTTGGTGTGTTTGTTGTCAGGAAATGTCATGACTCATCTTTCATGAGCATCTGCAAATATGCATCTGCCAAATCTATTTTACTAGAAGCTTGTTCTCAGCCAAACATATTCTCACCCCAAGAGTACATTTTTGATTGACAAGTAGAAAAGGATTAATGATTACTTTAATGTCTCCACATTCCCATTTTCTGCTGCACAATAGGAACAACGATCATGATTCACTCTCACTGTCACATGGTAGGAATGGATTTATTGTTTTTCCAGTTCTTTACATATCATTTTGAAGTGACAGGGGGAACAAGTGAGGCTTTCCAGGATGAAGGCCTGGGCCCAGCCTCACTGGTTAGCTTTCCTTAAAAATTTAGTTAGTTCCCAGCTGCTGTTTCCAGAACATTGCATTCTAATCTGCATCACGCACCACTAATGAAATGAAGTTTATGAAAATTGGCATCATTCTTGCTCTGCTATTAAGAGGGTCTATGCCAGTCCTACACATGAAACTGTAGTAATTATCAGGGTTCATCAGGCCATGCTGTTTCCTGTCTCTTGATTTCATCCAGCTCTTCCTCTCACACCTAGAGAACCAAATTTTCATTATAGATGGGCAATGAAATTGTAACCCATGTTTTAACAGGCCCAACACAAAAGTTGCACTGAGACATTAAAGTTTAATATCCTCTGATAAGAATATTCTCTGCCATTCTGTGACTGTCTTTCAGTTTGAGACTAAATATTGGAGAGCACATGAAGTTGCTACTAAGCTTCCTAACAGTTCTAAGCCATAATCTGGAGCAGGGGAGAGAAGGGAGAAGGACTCTTCTTATTTATTTTGGCAGATGGAGTTGTCAACATCTTCTGAAATCAGCAAACAGCAAGCCCAAACCAGGGACACTAAACTTTATTTAAGACCATTGAAAAAACTCATGTCCCATGATGATATTAAACCTCTAATCTTAAAACCCAGCTCATTTCAGTACAGAAATGAAATTATGCCCTCAAGACTGCAACTAAATGTGGTTAATATGACATCATGGTTTGTTGTGAGGATTATTTTTGGTTGCTGTAAATAATGAAATACAGAAAGATCAGCAATGATTTCCAGGTATTTTTTAGAATGAAAAATTAGAGAACAAAAAAAACCCTCCAAACCTCTGTTCTCACAATATGTGTTGACTTTTCCTTCTTCATCCTTAGTGGTAAATCGACAACATTTCATTAACTTCTATTGCGCTTCCTTCACTGACAGGTCCATTTCTAAGTTAATTTGGTTTTTTGCCAGAGGGAGAAAAAAACGTGATTAGCCTCATCTTGTTTAATGTTTAATTGTATTTTTATATTTTCTCTCTAAAGTAGCAAACTTATCAGTACAATGAGGGAAAAATGGTTTGGGATGTGTAAATCACTTTGGGATGTGTAAATCACTTGTTGTAGTCCACGAAATCCATTAGAAAAGTTCTTTTTTGCTTGTTTGTTTTAAGTTTTCTTCATCTATCTAGACTAAAAAGCATTCACAACAACAACAGGACTCTGTGTAGTTCAGTTCTTTTCTAATGTGGGTTGAATTTTTGACTGTAATTTCTATGCTGGAAATGCAAATCCCAAATGGCTAAATCCCTCTCTATCCTGCTGCCCACCCTTCTGGGATGCACATTAGAGTCATGGTCTCCTGTATATAAAGGATAAGTGAGTTAATAAAGAATAAAGTACAGAGGAGGCCAGAGTAAATGGAGCATATAATTTTTTTCATGAACTGGTCTCTTGCAAGACACCTTGATTTTCTACATATTTATGAAAATATGAAAGAGTGAGCTCGATGCTTTAATGCAAAATGTATTTAGCAATTTTCAGTTAGGCTGTATCTTGCTCTCCCTGTCAGAAGAGCCAGTATCTTCTGCAGGTGCTACCACAAAAGATAGCAAGATAATGATAATTGGCTGTTGGGATTTTCTGCAATCCTGCAAACCTTCCTTCATAGTCATTTGTCTTACAAAGCAAGTCCACATGCCAGTTTGTGCTGTTTGGGAACATGCAAGCAAAACCATTGTCAAACTGATTATTAAGGATGGAATAAAAGTTACCTAATACTGACATCATGGCACACATATAAAACAAAGTACAACTATTAAGGAAGGTGGGTGAATATAAACTTTTGGAAAACTTTTGAAAAAATTTTGAGATAGAAGTGGTGTTTTTTCCTAGCATCCAAATGATGTTTTCAATCTTGAAAGCTCTAAAGCAGTTTATAAAGATAATTAGGCATAAATGTCCCCATTTCACAGCTGTGCAAACAGAGGGAAACAGTTCTGTAACCTACTTACCAAAATCTTACAGAGGTAAGCAAATCTTGAGCCACCAGATTGCAAGCACTGGTTCATTAAGATTGCTTTTTTGCGTCTAGTTCTTTTTAGCTAAAGTAATTATTATTGATATATCAAAGGAGTAAAAGTAGTCCTAGATCTCAAGCACTTAATATGACCTGTTTCATTCCCGTGTAACGTTACATTCCTTTTACACGACATGAGCTTCAGAACAATTCAGTGTATTTCAATTCTGTGCCTCATCTTGGCCTTTGAATGCCATTAAAATTTCCAGTGTAATGTTTGGGCAGGTGGAAAGCAAGAGCTGCCTGGCTATGGCACTGCAACCTCTCAGTGCAATGAACTGTCCAGGTGAGGCCCCTGCCAGCAGTTGCAGGGAATCAGGGAAGGTGCTTGTCAGCAGAAGGGTTCTGCAGTTTTCAAAGTACACAGCCTATAGTCTCCTGCATTAGCAACATCTCCATGACAACTGCTTTATAATTCATGCCACATAATATATAACTTTGCTGTTAAAAAAAAAAATCCCTGCCAACATACTAACAAGACCACATTCTTGAAAATTAAATGAACCTGAAAGATTTTTACGCCATCAATTAACCATTAAATAAAGCTTTAGGGACATTAGACAGTAAGAATGACAGCATTTATGGCTTTGAAGAGATCATGAAATCTCATTCTTTGCTTCTCCACCATTCTCACCATTTCAAATCCCCATAATTGATACTGATCCAACATTTCAGTCAATAGCTATAAAAGGGAATGAGGAGGACAAAATAGCTCTTTGGCATTTAATGAGTAAATAGGATCACATGGAACTTCATGTTTCAGAATTTTTTGCTAATCAATCTTTTTCTAACTGAAAGAGTTGAAGTGTTTGAGTCATATCAACAGGTTTGGGGATTAGAAAACAATGGAATGATAGCAAAGATAATGGAAAAAATGTGTTCTAATGTGGTGCAGAGAATTAAAAGTATTAAAATGCCTTTCTCAGTTATTGCTTCAATGCCACGGTAACCAGTGAAATAAAATTGCTGCTGCAAGATTAATAGACATTCTGAACGGTGTGAAATGCAGTGTAACTTTAGTTCTGTAAATTTACCCAGACAACAGATGTATAGATAAATCTTGAGAGGGAGAAAAAGATAATGAGATACCAAGATATTACTGGCTGTATCCTACTTTAAGAGACACAAAAAGGAAACAAGGGTAACAGGAAAAAGCATGTTAAGTTTAATGGATTGTGAGCATCCTATTAATTGTTCTGGTTCAATCAACATCTGCTTGTTTTAACCTAGTAATTTTATTTTAAACATCAAGTCTGTGAAATGCTGGGATACAGGCCTTGACTTCTTCCATATCAAAAAGGGAATATGAACTCATCATAAGACTGTGCACAGCTGATCCCAAAGCAGGGTGTACTTATACCAGAAACACATGGTTTGGGCTGTTTTCTGTATCTTTGTTTACTACATTTTCTTCAGCTGATGAGAAGAGAATTGAAATAAAATATCCAGAAGCAGTTCAACATGGGACTGATGTTCCACTTTTTTTTTCCAGGTTTTTTTTTTTCCAGAATTTAAATTGTTAAGGTTACAGAGAGATGCAATTTTGGATTAAAAATAGTCTAAATCTAGTTCTTGAACCTGAGGAATCGAGGCAATTCTTTATTTCATCTGTTAGGGAGGTTCAGGGGTATATTCGAATGTATACTGTGGGGTTTTGTTTATATTGACTGTCATGTTTCTCAGTTACTGGAGCCTGTGCAGAACAGTCAGAATTTAACAGCGGGGAGTGGAAGAAGGGGAACATTTTTACAGCATAAGGACAGTTTAATTTTCCACAGCTAAAAATTATAAAAACTCCCAGTAGAGTTGAGCTGCGTTTTTATTTTAAACAACAAAAACCCCCAAGATTCTCTCAGTAGGTTCTAAGGGCCAGGGTCAAACTTCTGCTTTCAGTCCTGGCAGCACTAGAAACACGGAGAAAAGGAATGAAGGAGGCAGTTGCACATAAGTATCAATGTGAGTGGAACGGTAAAGATCAGGTATGAGTTTATTGTTGCCAATTCCATCCAGAGTGACTGGAGGTCCGGGTTGAATGAGGCTGGGCCTTCCACAGATTAACCTTCTCAGTAATAACAATGTGAATTAGGGAACTCTTTTCTGATTTAATTACATTGAACTGACAAATATTTCTTTTCTCTGACCATGTAATTCCATCTATCAGTTACTCCCCTGTCCCTGGGTATATATTCCTTCCCTTCTGTCTGCAATCTATATGGCTCTGGCCACCTCTTCAGAATATTTCTTCCCTGGTACATTCAGTATTTGCTCCGTTAATTCTTCCTTTTTCTTCTTTTTTGGAAGAGCTACTGCTGTGCTGAACGATCTTTCTACCTCCCTGTCTTTAGCTCTTGTGTTCCTCTTAGGCTCCAGACTCTGTGCTGCTGAACATACTGATATTTGTGTCTTGTACAATGCTAAGAATATCAGTGTTTAATAAACATCAGTAGGGGAAATGCACAGTTGCTGTAACAGAAATAAATAGCTCAGGCAAAAATGGAGATACTGTTGCCTCTGCAGTAACTGCAAAATGTAAATAATAACTAAATTGCCAGTTTTGGTGGGTGCTAAAGAAACCAAGCAATGTCACACGCTCAGATGTTTAATTTCCATTATCCTTGTAAACCCCAGTATAGATATATGCTTGTGGTGCAATGTAAACTCCTTTCAGGATGCCATTTAAGGGGAATTTAATCTGTATAGAGCACTACCAAACTGAAGCACAGCGGGTTTATTCATTTAAGAGAATTATTCATTTAATTTTCACCATTTAGTATTTATATTCATTTACCATTCATTTATTCTCTTCATTTTTATTCATTTATTCATTTATCAAATATTCATTTTAATGGATTTTATTATCACTATAGTAACTGTAGGGACAGATTTGCAATAATTTTATTCCTTAAATAGGTCTAGTCTTGGAAAAACAGGGTAAGGCCACTTGTTCTATCCTTTTTCTCAGAAGTGTTTGTCTTTTTACTACCCTTATTTCTTTACAGCCCTCCCTAGTTTCTCCTAAATTCCTTTATATGATTTATGACAACAGCTTAGTTCAGTGATATTAGACCAAATGCTTGAATGATATGAATTACTGAAATCAGAGTGTTATTCAGTGCTTTGGACACTGATTTAGTCTGCTTGTTTTTCCATATATATTTCCTTTTTTCCCCCTATAGGACTTTTTCTCTGAAATTCACCTCTTATTCCCTTTTAATGCCATTTCCATTTCTATGTAAATTAGTCCCCTGCAGACCAGGGANATTATGAAAATACTGGATAAATAAAGCCTTCTAACTTCACTAGGCATCAGATTGTGCTTTTGATGAGGAGCCCAAGGACTGGATCATCCAATGTCTGTTTTGTGTGACCAGTGTGTTTGAATTAGAATTCTAGTTCATTGGTTATACAGACCAATAAGTCCTTAAGCAGTTGAGTCCCTGAAGTATCTTGCCAGGCACCTTAAAACATATTGTCTTCGGTGTAGTGAAATTTTATTCTAGAGAGCAGGATTTTTACAGTTGAATTTATTCTTGCACTTGGTGAAGGATTAAGTTTGTAGTTTTTGCCCTTCAATCTTTGGTGAGCCCCCAGTGTCCCAGAAAATGTCCCTGTGATCAGTTTAGTTCTTCTTTGCATGAAAAATTTCAACCAGTGGCAGTATCTAGGCTTCCATGTCTAAATATTTTCTTCTTTAATCAACCAGTGCAATTGGAACTTAAACTCAAATCTTTAAACAAGTCTAAATTCAAGCCATTCCTGTCTTTTGCAGCATATCTGTGCTCTGAGTTCTGTCAGAACCTTTGGTGCTGTATCAACAACAAAAACAGGGCTAAAATACTTTGCTACATCATGATTGGTTGGATAGTAACTATGTTTAACATTTACATTTTTTATATTATTTATAACACCACAATAGAAAAATAAAATTCTGTCCTTGTAGAAAGCATCATGAACTCACCATGAACTGGGTATTCCCTACAATTGTATATTCAATAAACTGAACTGCTTCAGACATTTACATTTGGAAGGTTATCTCTATTGCCAGAAGAGCTAGAAGCAATTTTCTTTACAATGAGATCTTAAGTTTGTAGAGTGTGTTGTGACCCTGCAGACAAACCTCTTCATAGCCCAACCTGAGGCTGCAACTCTAATTTTGAGACGCACTGCTCTGGAGGATTTTTATCAGCTCCAAAAATGTCTTATCTCTGGTTGCTTTTAACTGCATAATAAAAGGTCATTTGAAATAGGTAATGTCGTCTTAGGGGTTTATAATCTAAAGTCTGCAGTTGTCAATGAAACAGTCATTGATTTCAGGGACTGTGGATCCAGGTATTTATTCCATAATATGTGCTGTTTGCTTAGTAAACTTAGCAGTAGTAACAGATGAGAAAATGGGGCTGCCTATTAAAGCTATACAGAAATATTCTGGTGGCATTTGCTTTGTCAGATAAAGCCTTGAAACTGCTGTGAATCTAAATATTTTGCAGCAGCATGCCTCTAATTAACCTCTGCCTCAGAAAGCAATCCTCTTTGCAGCTCACCTGCCCAGCTCCTCCATCCACCTGAATATCCTTCAGCCCCGGAGAGGAAATCCTGGGACTGCTGAGAGGCTGCAGTACCATCTCTGAAGGTTTAGCCTGCAGGAGCCTTGGGTTCGTGCTGCTGAGCCTGATTTCTCTGAGGGTCAACCTGGAAGGTTAGACCCAGACACAGTGTAAAACATCATTATTATGAATGTGTATTTTTCTTTACACTCTAATTTTCTTCAAAACATTGCAACTTCCAAAAAAAAATTAATATTTTTTAACAATCAAGGAAACTTGGTGGAGAAAAAAATCGAAGTGTACATTCAAGTAAGAGCAATTTTATACTTTTTTTCATCTCATCTTCTCGTGCAGTGTTTGAATCAGTTTTATATTTGAGTGATTTTCTTTCCCATCCCTCCCACCAGAGACTCAGGTCAGTGGGAAGAGATGTGGTGTTTGCTTTAACCCTCTGGTGTGTGGATGTACATTTTTTCATTAAATCTGAACATTAACCTGATGGCCTTTAGGCACAATGCTTTCTGAAAAAGTTAAGTGTGCTGTTTATTGCTTGCCTCCCAGCTCCAGCTCCTCTTGCAAACACTACAGGGACCTCATTAGACTCTGCAGCTGCATTATTCTCCTTCTTTATTAAGTTCCTTCAAATATCCTGCCATGGTCTAATGTCTTCTCTTGTCAGCTTCACTCCATTTCATACACCTGAAAGAGACTTTATTGTTTCTATTTCCTTGCTCTGAAAACTTTATTCATAGCCAGTTTTGACTTCTCAGATTTTTTTTTGTTCATCCCTCCATTGTGTCAGCCTTTGTAGTCCCTTGATAATATTCTGTGCTTTTTAGGCATGACATGCATTTTTTAATCATTATTTTAATTTCCTGATCTAAATCTAAATAGAGCAAGAAGTACAGCAGAAACATAGATGGTCTTGTAATCTTTTCCATTGTCCTAAAAAAAGGAGAACTTGCAATAACATGAAAAAATAGTCTCAAAACCTGGAGAAACTTTAGCTTTATTTTTAGGAAGTGATTAGCCCAGCAAGTAAACTGGTGGGTATAAAGGACAGTCCAATCCACTGGTGTATCCTAAAAGTTGGAGCCACAGCCACTCATTGCCTCTTGAATCTGCTACATGGGCTTTGCTTTGTATTGATTCCCACAACTCTTGATTCCACTCTCAGTTCTTTTGACCTTCCTGGGAAATAGTGTGGCAGGAAAAGTGAAAGATGCTTTTGTGAGGGACCCCCATCTGTTGTGTCAAGCCTTACCCACATCTTGTCCTTTCTACAGAGACAAATTTCATTCTTAACCTTTTTTTTCACCAATTTCAAGCGACTTAGTTTTGTGCATTTCACCTGAGCTGACCCTTACTTCTTCATATTAATTCCAAATCCTTTATTTTGCTAAGTATCCATTAAGAGGTAGACACTTATTCTTCTTTTTAAAATTATATTTGTTAAAATGGGATTTCTATTGGTTGGGTTCTCTGAGAACTTGCTACTCATTTTGGCTCCTTATACCAGTTAGTTCTTACTGACCACACAACAAACCCCATTCTGGCTGTGTGAAGTCAAGCTCAGGTCAAGTTGTGCAGGCAAGAAACCTTCAAAACACATGTCTCAGGCTGAGCTGGCAAAATGCCAAGTGTCCAAGACAGAGTGAAAAGGGAAGAAGAGGGAGAAGAAAAAAAAACACTCAAACCAGGTTTATGCTGAAACTAACTACATGTATTTATACAGAAAAGAGAAAATTAAGAGAAAACTACTATATAACACACAAACACAAGTTATATATAACAAGAAATAACCTCCCACTCCCCAATTAATACAAAGTGTATTACTCTAGATTCATAAGCACTCTAAAAGACACCTAGCAAGAAACAGAAAGAGTAACAACAAAATATTTCTACTTCCCTGAACTCAAACAAAAGGCAAGGAGCGGCAATAGCAGGAGCAAGGCCTAACAGGGCAGAACAACGGCAGCACGTCTTCTCTGTACCTCAGCCATGGTGAAACTGAACTAACACTTCCCACTGCTGCATCATATCTTAGGTTTGCGTCATCTGGTATGAAATACTTCCTTGGTTACCCAGTCAGGTGGTAGCTGTCTCTACCAATCCACATAGATTCTCTGAGCCGGCTAATTTGAGGCCTAGCTAAAACCACTACAACACACAACACGTTTCAGCTGAACTGTGTCCTTACAGCAGGATGTTTCCCTGTTCCAGCAGGTAGCACTGCTCACACAGCGCTCTGTGTGTGTGGAAGTGCCACAGCACTGTGGGTGTAGGACTTGGGCAGCACTGCCAGGAGTGGCATTGAGACCTTGCTGTGTTCACTGAGCTCCTTGCTCGTTTACAGACACTGAGCACAATGCATGGGCACTGGGCATGGCTTCCTGAAGGCAGATCTAAACAGAGGCTGACTCTGGGGCCATCTGCTGTGCCAACTCCCATGGAAAATCAGGGACTTGGAGTGCAGGGCCAAGTTAGTGACACCTATCTGAAACTGCTGCTGCTGAGGAGGATTTTGCTCAATTTGTTACTATCTCTGCATATATTCCTGCAGTAAATGGTCAAAGAGAATGAAAAGAACTACTATACCTGACCTTTTTAGGTACAAAAGAAAAGTCTAAGTCTTTCTCATGGCTGCATAAAATAGAAAGCAAAATAAACATTTGCTTTTAACAATTCATTTTTATCTTATCAATCTGGAGGGTCCCATGCTGCCATGCTGATGCAGTAAGAGCCCAGTGATATAGCTGTGCATGAAACAAGAACTGATTTGATACAGTTAATATAATCTGAATATTACCTCCTGACAGCTGTCTGTGTAATTTAAATGCTGGAGATTTTCATCTGAGCAGTTACTTTCTCAAACTAGGTTCAGGAAAGATTCTTTCTCAGGTTTCCATTTGTCTTAGAACATTTTACATTTTTGGACAGGAATAATTGTATTTCCAGCCTGTAGTAGAAATGACATTTTAAAAAAGATTTATATTAGAAATTACCTTTAAGAAAAAATAAAGAAATACAGCTAGTCTCTAAATAAAATTATCTTTTTAAATCATCAACCAAAATGTGCTCTTACAAGAGGTAATACTTTCAGTTATTTTAGTCTCAAAGGATTTCCAATAAGGAAGGAAAAGGAGTTTGATTTAAAAAGTATATCAAAAATTACAAACAGCAAAGGGGAAAAAGCTATTTCTAAATACCTAAACTTTTCAAGGAGATGACGAGTTGACAAAATAAAAGTGCTTCATGTTCCAGCTGTATTAAAATATAATGAAAGCAGTAGGGACAATGCAGCCTGCTGTTAATGAAGAGGCCATGGTTGTAGAGAGGCTCATTATTAAAATGAAGTATTTTATGCCTAAAATTATCTATAAATCTCACAGTAAAATGTGGCTGAACTCTGAGAATATTTTAAAAGGGAACATTGGGCAGCAGCTGAGGTGCCACTACCACCTCCTGCAGGATAAGGGATATACAACTGGTGGTGAGACAACTGCGCAGACACCAAAGCTCCAAGCTGTGGGTGATTTATTTAGAAGCCCTTCAGTAACATCCATGGACAATCCTAGAAATTTACTGAGAGTCTCTGCCTGGAGAGGTTGATAGAGATTTGTTTTCTTCTGTAATGGTTCTATGATATTTAAGGAACAAATGTACAAAACCACGGAGCTGCACAGACGGATCGTTCCTCTCCCCTCCCCAGTTTTACACAATTACATTTTTAAGAATATCTATTTATATGGCTTGGGTCATCCTTTAGTTACCTGCTGTAACCTGATGCATTCATAGCACTTACTCCAGATACAGCAAAAATAGGTATCAAATTCCATGTTTTCCAAGGCAACCTGTCAGGCTGAGACTTTCAGTCTTATGTCTAAACATCAGCATTAAAGCCTTGGCCACAGGTACAGCTTTCAAGTTTCTCAGTCCAGCTGCCACTCAGGCCATGGATCCCCTGAAACAGTCTTTCACCGTATAAAGTATTTCATGAAGATTCTCTCCTTGCTACCCTTGACCCAGGGTCCTGGGAAAACACCTGCTGAGTAGCCCAGAAGTCCCAGAAGATGCTATGCAGAATGGTCATCCTTTTCACCTGTGTGCCACAGAAGGGGTTTTTTCATATCAGAAAAAATATATTGCTTAAGGAATAGTCGAAATTTTTCAGAATTGCTTAATTGTTTAAAAAACTCAAAAGCTTTGGAGGATGAGGGTGTAGTATGTTCCAACATCTTTTTACTAAGCTTAAACTAGTGTTTCATTATTTGCACATTTGATTATTTTGCTGTTTGTTAGTTCCACTGTGGTTTCCTTTAAGGTTTTCCTATATAAATAACTTAGCATATGTGCAACATAACAAAGCTTTGTAGTGTGGGTTTATTTATAAGCTCTTAGAAGTCATAAAATATACTTTGAATTATTTATGTATGTATTTATATCTGTCTGTTTGAACTTGCTCTACTGTAAGGCTAAAGGTCCTATGCCCTCTGTACCCATGTCCATGACATGAGGTTGGCACTGTGGTGTGGGTAACCTCAATCTGTCAGCTCTGTAACAGTGGATGTGTGAGTGTGTGTTTAGCTCATCCCCTGGAACTGCACAGTGTGGAAGCTCTGGGCTCTCCAACAGCCTGTCAGGAATTCAATCCATGATACGTGTGAATCTCAGAAAGAAAGAGAGAAATGCCGGGCAAAACATTTTGTGTTTAGTGAGTGGCATTTCCTGACAAAACTGCTGTGTTGAAAATGTTTTCCATTTTATTTCTGCTTCTTATGAAACTAAACTCTTTTTGCAACCAACTGCTGCATAGTAAATTGATGTAAATTGTAGTTTACATCAGAGCAGACTGTGACATGACAGTATCACGGTTTCCAGGGAACAGAGGAGTTGTGGCCAGAGAGAGATGTGCTCACAGGTAGTAAGGCTGTTTCTATCACTGCTATGCCATCAGTGCTGATTGACAGCTTTGCTGGGCTCCAAAATTCTGGCTGTGAAAGAAAAAAAATTCTTAACACATTCCTAAGTACTTCAATTCTTATCTTCATTTTTGTAAGATGTGGTTGTCTTGCACTATTGAGTTATTTTATGTGCTAGTTGCCAATACAGATTCTTCTGATTATTAAAATAGTGTTTCTCTTTCCTTTTATGGCGGTGTAAATAAGGAACAACTTCTTTGAAGTCAAAGAAATTAAACATCTTGTTTTATCAATGCAAGTAAAAAGGAGAATTAGGCCCTATATTTGTTTTATTCCTGGGTTAGCTTTCAGCAAAATCTTAGGTGCTTTTAATACCATATAAAAAACCATCCATGTTCCAACATTTTTAACATACAAGATAAGACAGCAGCAAAATATAGATTTCTTAGTTTCTTTGTATCTTAGTGTGTATATGAAATTAGTACAGGGCTCCAGGAAGACATGAAAGGAGAGAGTCCTACCCAGGGAGCAAGTGAGCAGTGCCAGGCGATTGGTGGTGTACTGTGCTCTTTGCTGTGCCCTATTTTCATAGACAAACAATTTCTGCCACCAGAAAATGCATGAAAGTTCACAAATTACAAGAATCCCTGTGGTGCTGTGAGTTGTTTTTCCTTCTGTTGTTCTTGGTGCCTTAGTTTCCCCTAACTGGTGCGGGCATAATCTGCCTTTTCCTCCAAAGAGGGATTCCATTCTGTGAGAGGAAGTTTCTTGAATTTCAGTATAATCATATGAAAGAAACTGCTACCTGCTCCCATTTTCAGTTGCTCAAAGGTACAGCCCATCTAAGGGGGCTGAGGAGATTCTCCCTCCTTTACTGGATGTGGAGGGAAGCATAGTGGCAGAGGATGGGAAAAGCCTGAGGTACTTAGATTTCTATGTTTAAATGTAGCTTTAATATAAGAACGGATAAATCTCACAAATAAGTAGTATAATGTAAGGCCAGGTATACAATATATACATTTAATACCTGTTTATTATAAGACTTCTCACTTCTGGAAAATACCGCAGTGATTATCAGGAAAAATAAAACAAAATTTCAGCCACTAATACTGTGGGTTTTTTTCCTCCTGGTCACTGCAGTAAATCTGATTACCAGGAAGCTCATCACGTCTGGCACTGAACATGTTCCAAGGCTCACGTGTCAAACACCAGAGTGCAATCCTGCACAGGGATATACCAAGATCTATGGACAGAGTACAGCTAAGTTTGCGGAGAAATTTATAGCAACTTTAAAATAAGTGCCTCCTTAACAACTGCTCTAGAGTCCCATTATTTGCTTGGAATGTGCAGTCAGTAATCTGTCAGGTGTCCAAGGTCTGGGGTATAGTCACTAGCACAGTAGTTTTCCTAAGGTTTTTCCTAAGTTCCCAAGGTTTCTCTAAGTGCTGGATAGCCACGTGACAAGTCACCAGTAATTGAAAATCCCTCTCCTCTACAGCTTCATCCCACAAAGTGGAATCATAAGAAAATTTTGGGAATGAAAGTGAGCTCAGTAATTTGTCATCTACGGAAATGTCTTTACACCTAAGCAGTCACTCCTGCATTGCTGTCAAACTCATTTGCCACTTTAGCTTTGACATAAAAGCAAATTATGATTTTTTTTTTATTTTAATTTTGTGGTTGTTGTGAGCTCTGTACTCTTAGTCTTGGTAGATGTTGGCTTGTGACTGGAGCAATTTAATTCCTGAATGTCTTCTTTTAGTTCTTGTCTTTGCCTGAGGGTGAAGATTTCATTATGGTGTGTGTCCCTGCTGAACTGTATGTTAACCCAGCTCCTCAGGTGCAGTGTATTACATAAACAAGGTAAGACTTACAGTCTCCCAAATCCTTTATCACCTGGTTTTCTTCAAAAATCCTTTTCTAGCTTACAGTTATATGGAATGTTTTATGATGAATCCAGTCAGGACTTTGTTAACAGCTTTGAGAGGAGCAAAAGGTATGTATATAGAAAGACTGGAGATTTTGGGGGGGCATGGATTAGGTGGGCCTTCCATAATATTCAGTGTCAAAGAGACTCAGGGAAAGGCTGAGAACTACAGTCAATGTGTGCACGTTGGACTACATGGCAGAACTTCTTTCAGGGCTAAAATATATCCCACCTCCACTGTCAGGGCAAAGCAGTCCAGAGACTGTAAAACAGCTGAAGTCAATACAGTTGTGTCAAGTACCACATCTGAAGGTTTTTGTCTGTATTAAAATGAAGCCTATTCTTAAGGTCTGCATCATTAGTCTTCCAAAAATCTATTAACGAGTTACTAATGGGGAAAAGTAATTTAGAAAGTAAACTTCCCAATAGAAGTTCAAAATGTTTGTAAGAAGATCATGTTATCAAACCTGGTTTTTCATGTTCTAACCAAGACCTGGCTCAACTTCGCTTAGCTGGGTGTTATTTTTGTTGTTGTTGCCTGGTGACTGACAACCCCCTAAAATGCTGTAAATAAATTACATAGTCAGAGTCCAGAACAAGCAAGATTCATGGCTGCTTTTCTCCAGTAATGAAAACCTTGCTGCTAAAATATGATGTACTGATACTCTGCTGATTTTTGTCTTGTTTTTCTTTGGCAGACCTCCATTAGTTATCACCTAAGTACTCACTGCACAGTTATAGGATTCAAGGCAGATATATAGAAACAGAAGAAAAGCTTATGTTTGTAGATGCCTTAAATGAGCTCAAAATTCCCTCTATCACTCTAGTATCCCTTATATCATCCTTCCAGTGCATAGCCATGCAGACAGGCCTCAGCACTTGAACAAATTCCTGTATCACAGAATTTGGTTCTAGAATGAGAAAAAACCTACACACGTGTGTAAATTGTCTGCTGTTACAGTGGGGGGATCATTGTTTTTCTTTCCTTAACTGATCATTGACATTGCCATTGTTGGTTCATGACACTGGAGCTGCAGAAAGAGTAAGAATTAGTACCAATAGTGTTGTGCACCTAAGCACATTGCAAACTTGGTTTATCTTACCTTTTACCCATTAACTGGTTCCCTTCCTCATATAAGCACAGCTAATCTAATGACTTGCTAGATCACACACTGAATCAGAGGTAGAGCTGTGGAAACAAGTTTAAGGGCATGAAGCTACAAATACTTATGACTATGAGTAACTTTACTCTTGGGAGTATTTCAATTAACTCCAGGAGGGATTATGTAGGGTAATAAGCTCTGAACTTCATGGAAAGTGTTCACAGGACTGGTCCCCAAGCATATTCAATTGCAGTCTTCACATAAAAATCACATAAATCTGTAGTCAGGGACTTTTAATAAACATATTTTATGCCATAAATTACTTTCTGAGGAGGATTTTTAGAGGTATAATTTTACAGCATTGACCTCCAATAGAGTCATAAAATTCTATCATGTTAAATGTATATTTAATAGCTTCAAACCTTTTACATTAGTGGTCCAATGGGCCTGAAGGACTTAGGACTGCAACAACCGATTGCGTCAATGGATATTTAGAGAGGTTTAAAAAATGCAGATTATTGACTTTATTATTGATGCAGAGGAGCCATTATATCTTATCAGGCAATTAAATGCCCTTTCATAAAGAGCTCATTGCATGGAGACTGAATTTATGGAAATGATGAAACTTAATAGCTCCATAGGAATCATTACATCCAGCCTGAAACACTTTTTGGGATAGTAATATTTATTTTCACATTCATACTTGTAGTAATGAGAAATTAAGTAATTTTTTAGTAAATCACAAATATAAATACATAGTTATAGGGGCTGCTATATTAATTTAAGCAAATCCTAAAGAGAAATGCGCTTGCATTACTTCTTCCTATCTTTAAAGGTACAAAGATAAAGCAGCCCAATGAAAAGAGATGGCTGTGTTTTGATAGCTTTTGTAAATCCAGAATGTGCCAGGTTAAAATTTACAATTTTAATTTTCATTTCTGCATCTGATTTATGAACACTTACCTACACTTCATCCCTCTCTACAAGAGCCATAATTTTGCACAGTTTATTCTGACATATATTTTATAGCTAATGAAGGATTTTGGATGTATCCACATACAATATGGCATTGAACCTGGAAATTGCTTTGCTGCCTTCACCGAAGTCCCTTTGTAAATTTACTCCTAAATTCAGCCTTCCAGTGAGGCCCCTCTGCTTGACAGTTTTTCCAGCTCTAAGTGTTTGTACTACCCAGAGAAGTTCCCAGACACTAATTTTTTTTTTTCAAACACGTAGATATTCAAAGTCACTTGATGTCGGGCACAAAGGCATAGAAAATATGGAAAGCACACCATAAGAATGTTAGATTGTTGCAGGGGTTTGTTCCCTACTTAAGGTAATACATCACACTTCTGGAAATGAAGCTGCACCTGTGTCAAAAACAGCCACATGATTAAAGCCCCTTAGTTGGCACTCTCAGGTGCTGAACCCACCTGAGGAGCTGTCTCTCAGTCAGCTCCTGGAGGGTGGCCTGGCAGCTGGTCCTTCTGAAGGGTCCAGGCAATCAGGATTTCTCCCTGCGTGTGGCAGGGTGTGCATTTGTGCTTTGGGCATTTGTGCCGCTGTTACTTGTCCATGCGCTCTTTGCTCTGGGGGCACCTGGAATGAAGGGGCTGCCCTGGAGCTCACAGGTAAGACACAGAATCTCTGTGCACATTCACATTTTAGTCCATAAAACCAACGGCAGAAGTGACTGCAGGGCTAAGGACTCTGTTTCTCTGTTTCATAGAGCCCACAGTACAAAATTCTTGCTGTATTGTGAGACAATTGTCTGCTGCTTTTTATGGTTTTAGCAGACATTTTCCTGTAGCTCCATTCAGTCATTGCTCTCTCATCAGCTCTTAATAGGCAAAAAGGAAAATTCAAGGAAGGTCACATGGCTACAGCCTGTGCTGCATAGGCCCTGAACAGAGAAAAGGTTCAAATTGGCTACCTAGATTTAGAATTCAAATAAAACCATTCACTGATTTTCTTGGATTTATCATCTCAAACACTGGCTTTTGCTTTTGTCTGAGATTGGCAAAATTCAAGCACAGGATTCCATTGTCTGCAATAGCACTATTTTGTCTCTACTTGGGTAAAATTTTCTTAAATATTCTCACATTATAAAGCCAGATTTACCTACGTTACTGGTTTACCTGTGTTATCAAATGCCCCTGATATTCTGTAACCTTTTAGAATGTCCCCAACTCAGTTATGGCTAATGTATGTGCTGAAACATTTGGTGTTGCAATGTATAATATACATTTTGGTAGATTTGGGGAAGCACTCAGAAAAAAATCACTGAACAGAGACAGAATTTCATAAATCACTAATTTAAGGGAGAGCTTAAGATCATAATAAACATTAGGAATCTTTTTAGTATCAACTCAAGTCGATGTTGAGGCTTATTCTTAACCTGAAGAATCTTTTCTGCTTAAAGGCTGGTCTGAATAAGGTCCTTTGTAGAATATTATTAGAATAGAAATTTAAAAATGGCTTTTTCATCTTTGACTCACTTTCTTACTGCAAGACTACATGTAAGATAGTAATAATGTTATAGTTTAATAGAGGTTGTTTATTGTTACTGTGAAGAAGATTTACAGACTAGAACAAAATGATTTAAGGTCCTTGAAATATTTGGTTTTGACTTTTTCATTTTCATGTTTGTTTGTTTTTAATAAAATAATGTGCCAACGTTGTAAAATAATTTCTTTTGTTGAAGAAGGCTATAGAAAAGTCCCTGAAGTACTTCACGTTGAGGAGCTTTGTTCATCAAGGTAGAGGGCTTTGTAAGCCACAAGCATTATAATTACCTGATTTTGCTCTTGTTGAAATCAGTGGCAAAACTCTCACAGACTGCAGCGGCAGCAAGAGTGAAAGGAGCTGGGTTTATTGTTCCATTTTCTGATTAACATCTTAAACTGCATTTTGATCATGGAGCTCCTACTGACAGAGAATGCCTGATGGTCTTTTGTTGATCTTCTGAGAGAACAACAGCTCATCTTGATGCTCAGCCAAGGCATCTATCATTTTGCTGTCTCCTTCAGTCCCCGTGTTGAGAATGCAGCACAGCCCTGGCTCGGAGTGTCTCCACTCCATTTGGTGTCCTGTCATGAGAGCTCTTAGACCCCTTTCCTTTCAGAACCCAGGAATGAATTTTCTTTCTATACAAAATATGTTTTTAACAGGTCAGGCTCCAAGTAAGAGTACTATCATTCAAAAAGTTACTCTGCACCAGTTTAGGCACAGTAACTGTCCAGAAGATGTATTCCTAGCCTGCAGAAGGTATTGTGTCTTTCAACTGCCCCAGAGGTCAATGTTGAAAAAGAAAAAAATAAATCATGTTACCTAATGTTTGCTGCAATGAGGAGTAAGGACAAGTGCTGAAGTTTACCTAACGTGTATCAATTTGACTATGGAATGGGAGCCATTTTGGCGTGTATTTCTTTCCATTTTACTAAACAGATGGTTTTATTCCCACCATGCAAATTTTTCTCACCACTGCTTTTTTGAGCACTTTCATCTAGCTTTCACTAGCTTTTGTTCTCCACACAGTATTCAGGCAAGTGTGCTGCACATAATCTAGGACTGCAATTAAACAGAAATGGGAGCAGGGTGAATGAATGGCAGATCTGTGCTAAAGCTTCTGCCGGAGATAATGGTAGATAGGTGCAGGGATCCACCCTCCCTGGTACACTGGATGACTCTGTTATGTGCAGGTAGGAAACATCTTTCTCCTTTGGTTTCCTTTCCCTTTCACCTCGTGCCATACGACATCCATCAGTCACACAAAGGCAGTGGCACATGATTGGCTATTGTTGCCAGTAGTAATACAAAATCCAGTCTGTCTGGTATGTAAAAAGCAGAACCCCTTTTATTGCAGGCCAATAAAAGTCACAAAAAAAAAAAGGCTGTGGATTTTTAATGGAAAGAAAGCACTAATGAGTAGGTATTAATTGAAAATTAGGGCATGAAAGACAGAGAAGAGCTTAGACAAATCAATTGCTATACCTATAAACCTGAGTTGACAATAAATCACCAGCAATAGAAGCAAAATGCATTGGACCAAAATAATCACAGATGCAAGCAGTTGGAGGTGAGGTGTGAATAAATTAGTTTAACAAAGGTCTACACAGGCTAAATGATTTCACAACTGAGCATAAGTGAAGCAATTATACAGAAATAATTTGAGATATACACCCTGCCCCTGGTAGGAGATGTGGTGACTGACTATGGGAGAATAAAGAAATAAAACACATGGTGGCTCTTACCTTGGGCATAGTAGGGTCTATCCCTGTGTTAATTTTATAAGCCTCTGTAAAAGCTTTGAGTCTTCGTTTCCTCTTGTGCTAAGCTCAGATGTGCACAATGCCAGCACCAGGTTCAGCACATGGGCACGTGGGCATGACAGATGATGCAGAGGAGAAAGTTCTCAGTACCCTGGTTGTCACGTGATTTCATTTGTGATGTCAGTGGGGAGAATTTACCAAGAGACTCTGTGCTTCAATTCTCCTTCTGAACAATGATTATTTTCCTTTGTGTTGAAAACCAGATTCAGTAAGTGTACTTCAGTACTCTTTTGCATTAATTTCCTGAACAGTCCCAAATATTTTGTTGGCTATTCCAAAGCTTAGAGGCAGACATTTGGCAACTCAGGCAGAACATGAAAGAGGATATTTATGTAAAAGTTACAAGTCATTTACAAAATCGTTTTTGTTGTTGTTGTTGTTCTGGTTGCTGACATATGAAAACTGGTTATATTATCCAGATCATGAGTAACTTGAACTGTTCTTCCTTTAAACACTACTCCTTATTTAACCTACATTGGCTTGTGCCTAAATGTGCATGCACTAGGACACCCTGAAGTGAGGGATGTTATGTTTTTTTGATTGCTGTGTAAGAGCCAGCATTTATTTCAGTTCTGAGTTCTTCAGCATTAAATTACAGTAAAATTCCTGCTCTTCACTGGCATCGCTGACATCAACAAAAATCATTAACTAATAACAGGACTGATTTTGTTCCTATTAGGCATTTATTAAAAGCTAAATATCTTGATAAAGCAGAATATGCTGCAACTTGACAGCAGAAGTGAAGCTTTCTGGAGTGTGCTCCTACCATCCATCCTTCTTCCCTAGTGGTGATGAATGTGCAGCATGAAGAGGTTGGATCATTTGCTTCACTCAAGTAATAACACGTTCTGTGCACTTTCTCAGTAGTCAGCTTGTTCATTCTGATCAAGTGGGGGACCGGCTGATCTTGGGATTCAGCTGATAAGAAAATGGAAATATTTGCCACTTGGAATTGACTGTCAACTACATCATTTCATACATTCAGCTGTAATGGTTAAAATATTGTATGTTCTTAAATTTATTGCTGCTCTTTACAATACAGAGCTGTATCTGAATTTAAATAGTTGAATTGATTTTTTACTTTAAATTTCCTAAGGCACAGGAGCTCTTCTGTTATAGTAACTACTACTGGATCATACTCGAGGCTGAGGCACATGTTTGGGACAATGCAGGGCATTACTCTGAGGACTTGCCTTTGCGCTGCTGTGAGATCTACAGATTCCAGGTGTAGTATCTGCACAGGAATAACTGATGGAAAAAAATCACAACATCAAACTGCAGGTGCAAATATTTTTCTAGAATAGTTAATACGGTTTTTGTCTGATCTGAAGCTATTTGAGAATTCAAGTCGGATCCTGTTTAATTAAAATCTATCCAATTATGCTGCTTGTTCTGTAGGATGGAATTTACACTCGTATTTCCCAGAAGAATTTCCATAGTACTAAATGACTCTGCAATGTCATATTCTAGGTGCAGTTTTCTGTCCTTCAGTTGAACCTGTCCTACTTTGTGTAACAGAGTGAGGTGGTGCATCAGAAATGAGGAAACTTATTTTCTACCTTTGTAGAGAGTGGTCATTATAGTTATTCAGCCTTCACTCCTCTTTGTGACTGTCATGTTTAGTGGAATGGGTTCTATGGGAAGAATTGAGACTAACCCCACTATTTCTGCAGTCACTGAGAAGCAGAACAGCATAATGGTTATGGGCATGTATCTACAAAAAGCCCATCTGAGTTTATGTCCTCTCAGGAAAAAGCAATGTTCTCAATGACTTTTCTGGAATTTATTGTGTAGTTTAGCAAAAACACCCCCCACCATATCCTTAAATGCCTCTGTTAGTTTCAGGTGAAATATGGATAAAATCATTAAGTACTCTAATTTTTACTTATTATAATGCCCATTTACTTCAGACACAAACTAATGTCTTTGCGAGTTTTTTCCTTTTATTCTGTGTGGCTTTGTTTTTAACGTAGGAAGCATCTGGTTGCTGAAAGTAAAAGGGAATAAGGATTTGACTCAATGCAATTTGCACACATGTGCTTCCTCACACAGAGCTGTCACTTCAGCCTTTTCCTCTACTAGGTACTTGCTGTATTTTAAAATAAGCAAAGTCCAAAAGTATAAGGCTGTCCTTTATGCATTGCACAGAAGGACACAGAGTAATCAATGTAAAGATTAAACAATGCTGTCAATTAATCATTAGGTTTGGAATGACCTGGCAAAGGTTTTCAGTATCATTTGAGAAAGAATATGAGACCCTGTAGTTTTCTTAAAGGAATTCTATACATTTCTAAACATGCATGCAGCATTTTGTTAATCCATGTCCTTGCTTTGCTGTAAATACCTGAAAACTGCATTTCTGAGTTATGCTCAGGTGACCTCGGTATGATCAGATGGTGCCAAAGGTGCAGCAATCATCAGCGTCTAGTTAATTCAACACGAGACTTGCCTCAGTACATTTTAATTAGCAGTGGGAAGCAAATGTACAGTAAGTATAGTTACTATGTGCATGGCTATGGTGTATAGTGTTATTTGAGTGCATTGCTCTATGATGGAAAGATTGTCTTTCTTCATTCTGAAGTCTGTTCCACAGGACAGTTGGCATGAGCGTCATTGGTTTAAAGTGGCTTTAAAAGCCCTGTAGGTTATATTCTTCTTCAACCATTGCTTGTACCTTTTCTACATGTTTTAATGGATAATTCACATCTGACCAAATGTGCTACAACACTTTGCTGTGGCTAAGAGTAAGCAGTGCTAGTCAGGGTGTAGCAGCATGGGGTGTTTTCTTCTGCTCTCTGCCTTGTGTTTGTTCTCTCTGGCCAGGACCATTTCAAACCCATGGCTCAGCTACTTGTTTAGGTTTACAGAGTGGGCTGGAGCTGGAGGGGAATTCAACATAACACGTCAGGAAAACAGCTGGCATCAGTCTCTCTTAGCAATGAGACAGAATGGTGAGATTTACACTTAGGGATGAGAAACTCCTTTCAAAACTTTCCTTTGCAGTACTGCAGTTTGGGAAATACATAACAATGAAAGCATGTTTACTTTGTGTGGAATTCATGTCATGAGGAGGATAATAAGACCCTCCAAGGCAATAATTGCTTCACTGTAGGGTGCTTCTGCATCTCAAATTGCTCAGCATCTGGGTTTTAAATCATTTGTGTTCCTGGTGGGTAAAACTGCCAGCAAAACAGGCAGGCAGACAAGTACCATTTTTAAACTTACACAGCATGATCATGGCATGTGTGCATTTAAGGCTGAGCTTATTATCGCCAGAAACTGTTATCTAAACCGTAGAGATGGAAACTAAATAGATTCTGTATGATACAATCTTAATAAATTCTTTTCATTCACAAGGAAACCATTTGGCTTATGCTCTAGATGTGGTTTGGGTTCTCTTGGCAGACTGTCCAGCAGGGAAGCTTTGTCTGCTGAGCTCTGAAAATGTGAAATAAATTCCACAATTTATCTGTACTGTGGTGAGCATGTGACTGTCACTAAATGTCATGCTGAAGATCATGTTATAAACAGGAAGAGGTTTTGCTGTATTCACAGCGAATTATGTTATTAACATGTAAAATAGATCTCAGCTTAGGAAGAAATGAGGCCATTCTGCAGGCAGGAATCATTGAAACAAAATCTGTGTTTCACTTTTACTGGGGGAGGGTTAGACTCTGCTGATGGATATTCTGCCTTTGGCATGTCCTTCTCTATTGTAGTTTCTGAGTGCTTACTAAGTATTTCCTCATGCAGACCATGTCTTCCACCCCTATCATAAAATACAGAGTATGTCATGGTGCATATTAAGAGTAGTGTTTTGGGTTTGATTTTTGAAAATTCTCCTTCTGAAAAGAGCTTCCTGAGGTGGCTGTTTCGTGATGGCTGGAAGTCCAGCTTGGAACTGCAGGTCTGCACCTTAACTCTGAATTATTGAAATGTGGGCAGCAGTGAGAAGACTTGCTCTGTCCATGCTCAGTCCATCTCAAGCTGCGTTCATGCAGTATTTGTATTTTGGGCATGTTTTCAAACTAGCTCTTGCCTATGTCCATCCTGTCACTGTGATAGAGGCTCATATGCCACTGTCTGTCCAGGCTGTGGGTCTCAAACACCACACCAGTCTATCTGTCCTGAAACTGTGGACTCTGGGGGGATTCTGGTGAGGCTGTGATTTGCCTGACATTTCTTTCTGAGTTTTTCTTTTCTTTGTATTTGTTTTTAGTTTGTTGGGGAGGGGGTGGGGGGGTGGGTGTTGTTCCCCTAGGTTATTTTTAACTTGGATTCATTCATTGATCTGATTCACTTCTCAGTCATACAAATAGTTGTACTGGCACAACAGAGGGAGCAGCAACAATTAGCTGAAGGAGCAGTGACTGCACACAGCAGCCCTCATACAAGAAGAAAAACATCTTAAAGTCTTCTGTACTGTGTCCATTTGAAGTGCCCTCATTCCCTCTCTGTTACAGGCTTTTTTTGTTGTTGTGGATTTTCCTCCCTTTGTTGATACATGGGGTTTTTTCCCGTGAACATGTTGTTTCAACTCTGCCAGTGCTCATCTGCCATCTCGTTAGTTGTCTGCTGACTACTGAAGCACTTAAGAAAAGAAGAAGAAAGAAAGAAAGAAAAAGAAGAAAAAAGTCTCTAGATTTCTATGCTATGTTAGCTGGTCTTCAAAAGGCAAAAACAATAATCTCTTTTCTGCTAAGCAAGCAATTCTGGTCAGAAACTTGCTGATGGAGTCACACATGCAGAGCACTGGTGCCCACTCTGTGAGGGGCTTTCCCCTCTGCAGCCAGAGAAAAGGGTTTGCCAAGACAGCTGGTGCCAGTGGTTGTTGCTTTCATGTTTTTGTGTCATCTACAAGGTAATGTGAACCAGCATTACTTGATGATCTTGAAGGTGTTAATTATGATTATGGTCTGTGGTTTGGCTCTTTGCTCACAACTCCAGGGTTTTTTTCCTTCTTTCCATGAAAGGAGGTTGAAACACTTGAAAGGGGTTTTTGCTCTCTAATGTCATAGTTCACCATGTCAATAGTCATTCTTGATATAAACTTCTTAATGCTTCTGAAATCATACTTTTTTAGACCTCATCCTCAGTTTTGGGAGAGGGGACAAGTTAGTTATGGGAAACAAAAATGGATGTTTTACTATTTTATGTTTGCTAGATTTCAGAAAATATTATGAAAGTTGGGTCTTGACTCTTCTTGAACCAGTAACTCCTTGAGTCATCTTTTATACCTCTGCAAAGTGAACATGATACTGCCTTTCTTCTTCTGTCATTCGAGAGCAATAAAGTGAAGTAGAAGGTGGGTACATGTACCAAACCTTCTCCTGAAAAAATACTCCAGTAAAATACAGATTTGCTGAAAACTTTAGCACTCCCAATGCTTTTTGTTGCCTTTTGCTTTGGTAATATTTGGATTCTGGGCAGAATTGAGCTTGCTTGGTAGTTGTAGGGATTAAAAAAAAGTTCAAGTGTTTATAGTTTAAATTGTGAACCAAACTTGAGCTCCAGGTTTAATCCCAGTCAGCAACTGAGTACCCTCCAGCTTCTTGCTCCCCACCCTCCACCTGCCACGCCCTTGGTGAGGAGGAGAATTGAAGAAGTAGTAAACCTCCTGGATAGAAATAAAAAAAAAATAACAATAATGGTAATGATGATAACAATAATAATGATGATAATAATTTGAATGAAAAGGAGAGAGAGAAATAACACCTGAGAGAAAAATGTGATGCCCAATACAGTTGCTCACCACCTTCTGACCAATACCCAGCCCAGTCCCAGAGCAACTGTCAGTTTTTGGTCAACTGTCCCCAGTTTCTACAGTGTATATGATGCTCCATGGTGCATAATATCCCTTTGGCCATTCCGGTCAGTTGTCCTGGCCATGCTCCCTAAAGGCTTCTTGTCCATTTGCTCACTGGCAGAGAATGGGAAACTATTCTTAATTTTCTTTTTTTTTTTAATCTTAACTCAGGGTAAGCACTACTCTGCAGCAACTAAAACATCATTGTGTTATCAGCATAATTCTCATTCTAAATCCAAAACACAGCACTGTACCAGCTACTAAGAAGAAAATTAACAGTGTGCCAGCCAAAATCAGGACGAATCTGAACTGTTCTTGGAACTCTGCAATTGAATAGGGAGCTTGAAATAGTGTTAAGAGATGGGTAAGGGCTCAGTTCCTCGCTTTGAGTCAGCATAGGGCAGAGAAGCTGTTGTTTGTTTCTGAGGCATGGAGAAGCCTTGCTGTTACTTAATGTCCACCAATATGTTCACCAGGAAACCAGGAATCAGTGCTGTAGGAGCTATTTTACTTGCCCTTTGTCACAAAATGATAACTTTCAGCAAAGGGAACTTTTATGCAGCCAGATCCAGTACATTACAGACATGTACCTGAAGGCAGCAGAGGTTGAGTCCTATAAAGTGTGTAGTACACAAAGCAGTTTCCACCAGTTTAAGGAAATGTCTAGAGACTTACCTGTGAAGGAACTTTCTTCTGTGCTTATTCATATAGGTCTGAGGCAATTAATCAATAAGCAAGGAAGTGGGTGAAAACATATGGTCTTTGATATTTAATAAATGGATTAACAGAGTCCACCACTTAATATTCTGCCTCCGCCTTAGGAGTATAAATTAATAAGCATTAGGTTCTTTTTAATGAGGAATTTTCCCTTTTAAAACCTGAATGAATTATCAAAAAGAGCTCTGGCAGAATTTCAAAGACATTTTCTGACCTTCTAGTATTCTGGCCTGCATGAATTTTTAACATGATGCCATATATCTGGAAGGCCTATTAGAATTTGTCTGTATGAAATCTATCTACCCTCCAGCCCCTCACCCCCTTTTCTCTTTTTTCATTTTTTCTTTTTTTTTATTATCAGACAACTGAAGTAGAAAAAGTATCTATAATAGCAAAAGAATTTTTAATTTATGCAAATGAAGTTTTAAAAAAGAGTCCTTATTCAAGTTACCAAAACTCCATGCATGGTTTTTAAATATTAATGGTAGCTGGCAAAAATCCTCTATTTATGGTGATATTTTCATTTATATTCATTTTTAATAGTATCAACAATATAAAGTGTTCCAAGATGTGTTTGAAAATGCATATTTTAAAGAGTATACCATGTATAACTTACAATTAAATGCACATGGTTATGCTTTTCTTTTTCATTGGTTTGTATTCCTGAAAACCTTTAAGAACTCTTTCTGGTATCTGAATATGTTTGAAAAAAATGTATTAGACCAAGGCAGATACTTTAAGTATTTGTAGACTAATTTTCAGCGTAATGAAGAACATGTACTCTCATTATTACTTGCTTTACTTTTTATTTTTTAAAGGGCTGTTCTGTGACATTTTGAAAATGCAGAACATCATGCTTCATAAAAGGTTGGAGTTATCTATGCAAATTTTTACTGAGGATGTTTTGTATTCTAAATGCCATTTCAGAAAAATATTGTATATGTTAATGAAAACTGAACTGTTTCACTTCTGGACATTACAGGATCAGTTGGTGCTACGGACAGCGTAGTCTATTGGCAGGTTATTTCTCTGAATTCTTGGAGCAGTTTCCATGCTTCAATAGCTCACTTTTAACTTCTAGCCAGTACTATGAACTAACTGGAACTAACTGGGGGGTTTGATCTTGCCCACCTGGAATCTGCTGAATAAAGAGCACTTGGGAACAACTCTTTCTCCCAGAGGTGATTAATATGTTGCTTCTTCACCACGTGGATCAGTGCCCAGGTGCACTAGGACAGAAACAACCTTTAGGTTTTAGTAAACAGATTATTAGAAAGTGTTTGTCTTTAGCCTGTTAATAAAGGCAGGAACCACTAATAGGATTTCTATGTCACGATTTCTTTTATTCCACTAGTTTCAGGGGAAAGTTCCCTTCTGAGTTAATCCTTCTGCACAAAATACATCCCCAAGGTAAACAGGAACTGTTGCAGTCGGTAGAATTGCACATCAGTTGGAGCTGAGCCAATGAGAGTTACTGAGCATAAAACTGGGAAATTCAGTGTGTGCTTCACACCTTCAAGTGCTAGCTGGTCTCTTGAGTCTGGAGTTCACTGACATTCCCCACTCTGGCTCTTGATTAGGACCACAAAAGAGTAGAAAATGATGCAAAGCCACAGGGCTTAATAAAAGCTGGTTAATTGTTTGCTTGTGTTACTTTTTTCAGGAACAACTCTCTTGAACAACTCTGTGGTGGCTTGATTTACAATGGGCAGCGTTGAGCAGACATAGTACTGTCTGTCTTTGATAGGACAAGGCATAATGGTTTTAAACAGAAGGAGAGTCAATTTAGGGCAGACGTGTGAAAGAAGGTTTTTACAATGAGGGTGGTGAAACACCACCACAGGTTGCGCAGAGAGGGGGTAGATTTCCCATTCCTGGTAACATTCAAGGTCAGGTTGGATGAGGCTCTGAGGTGTCCTTGCTCATTGCAGTGGGGTGGGACTGGATAACCTTTAAAATACCCTTTCTAACTGTAGCTATTCCATCATTCTAATTTTCCTTTGCATGAATGAGGGAGATACAGTTTGAAGGCTGTATTGATTTACTTGTTGAGGTTAAGGCCTGCATTAGTTCATGCTTGCCTACCCATGTCAGATACTTCCAAGGACACAAAGCAAAGCAGGATGCATCACTGTTATCGGAGGGCAGTAGGGGACTGTATCCCTGTTGTACCTTTCACCTTGTCATCACTGGTTCTCTATCTTTCATCGAATTCTGCACATGCAACAGAGCTCATTGCCTACAGGCAGGTAACCTGCCATTTCCCTCCAATTCCCTGGTGGAGGGATGACAAGGAAGTGGGAATGCACACTCCACAAAGTGTTTTCCACTACAGCGAGAGGTGATTCTTGGTAAGAGAAAGTGACTCCCATGGGAGTTGTTTATGCTATTTTTGATAGGAAACTCATGGGTGCAAAAAGAAAAAAGAAAATTGGACTGACAGGTGAGACTTGCACAGTAACATTAAGCCTGAACACCAGGACAGGGAAACTAGAGAGGATCAGAACAAAGTCTCAGGCAGGTGGGTGGCAGGAGCCCTAAGGGTGTGTAGTAGCACAAAGGGAAGACTTGTCTTACACTCCTTTAGCTAAACCTGTGGAGTTTGGTTTTTAAAAATACATCACTTGCTCTTTCTTTGCTAAGGCTCAAAGTTTACTAAGTTTAAGGCCACTAATAACATAAAAGTGCTCTGGCACAGGCTCCTCATTCAACACAGAAAGGGCACAATCAAATGGATTAGTGCTTGTACCAGAGAGTGGTTGTTGTATGGGGCGGGATGGATGGCACAGCCTAATATTGCCCGGAGGGGCTGGCCAGCAAACCCTTGCAAACTCACCCTGGAACTGGTTTATGCTGTGGTCTGCCGGGGACATCTGATGGTAGAGAAACAAAGGAACGGAGTTTGTTTGGTACACTGGAGATCAGGCTACTCAAAACAGGACTCCTTGGAGTGGTGGTGTGCAGTCACCAGGAACAGTCAGTTCTAGTAAAAAGGTTTCCCATAGGCCAATGGTTTTGACGTTCTTTATTTCATTTTCAAATGTCCTCAATCTTCAGAATTAAAGAACCAGCGTGCACGAGGAGGTGAGCATAGTAACAGTAGAAACGAAGGCAGGATCCATTACTCCTGATTTCATCCTAGTGAAGTCTGTTAGATTAAGCCATGTAGAGAAAATAATGATGGGATTTTGAAAGACACCCAGAGATGTTAATCACCCAAACGCCATCAACAGTACTTGAAAATTACTTCTACATGCCTCAATTCAAATAAGGGGATCATCAATATCTACTCAATTAAGCTGAGTCTCTGTGACAGTGCTTATTGACCACAAGGGAAGGGAGTGTGCTACATGGATGATAAATGGTTAAATAGTCAAGAAACTGTTGTTCTTCAGACAGACTATTATATTTCCCCAGAGAAAAAGAATTATGGCACCTTTTGTTATGGAAGTACTTTCTGAGTATGATATCAGTGGGTTAGAAACTAGAAAAAGGGATTATTCTGTGAACCACCATCCTCATCTTTAAGAACACTGAAATAAAAATATACTGTGCCTTATATCTGCAGGTTGCATAGGACTACATTTACAAATTATATTTTTTCTGAATAAGCCACTGCACTTGCAAGGATTGATTTGCATTAAGTGAATTAAATGAACAGGTATCTGCTTGTATGGGAGAGCATACGCCAAAAGGAACTGGGCAGTAGAGCATACTGACATTTGTATACTGAGCCAACACTCCTCAGAAGTAGCCAAGTCTATAGCTGAGCAAAAGCAAAATGAAAAGGATGTTTTCAGGTGGCCAGCACAGCTGCTCTCTTTGAGTTTGCCTCTGCTTTTGTTGTCTCTGCTGTTTTCATAGCATTTCTTTATATGGCATGACTTCTGATTTATGCCATGTGGCAGAGGGCCTGATTGTTGTTTCTGAAGTTAAGGATGGCTATTGGGTAGCACGTTTGAAAGAGTAAATACAGCCTAATAGCACAAAGGAAGCTGCCTTGCAGTCTGCTGTCCTGGCTACCCTTTCTGCAGGGCACTGGGAAAGCTTTTCCCAAGAGCAATTTCTCATGCTGTGGGGAGGTCTGAGGTTGGGCTGTTCAGGCAGGACACAGGGTGGTCAGCAGCACCATCAGGGACAAGACCCTCCTGGGAAAGTGACTGCATGAGAAAGAGTTAGTGCTGCATGGGCAGAGAGGAGAGTAGGGGATGGTTTGTTTTACCTTGTCAGTGCTCTCAATCTTCTGTATTGAAAGCTCTCCTCATGGGAGAGAAAGGAGCGGTAGCTGCTTGTTTGGGGGTCATGCAGCACTGCCTCGAATCCACCTGGAGGGATGGTGTGTCGGGTGTTCTGGGTAGTGCCCAGTAGTTTAACAACCACCACCTTTGCATTTCTTCAAATACAGTTCACCATCTGTGGTGAAAGGCTGACACTATCATATAAACTCCCAGTGCTCTCCTAGACATTTCAGTAGTCTGATACTGGCAGAATTTTCCACATTCTCTTATCTTGTTCTGAGTGGTGAGCTGATGGCTACTTGTGTAAATGCTGCTATCAGAAATTCCCTAGACATTGATTTTCTAGTGTTCATTTAGGCTGTTGGATGAGTGCAGTTTCTGGTTGATTTAGATTTCTTGAGTAGAAAAATGAAACATTTCTGGAGGCTGTATCAATAAATATATATTAGAAGAAGAAATAGTGATCAAAGCAAATACACTACGTTTTAAATGCAGGCATTAAATCCAAATACTTTGGTCAGCTGCCCTGTTTTCTAGTTGTGCTGAAATGCTGCAGGAGAAGAGTGCAGAGAGGTTCTGCCTCTCTTACATAGCATAGAAATGTTCAGTAGATTTTGTACAATGAAGTATAAAGATGATACTAAAGTGCATTCAAACAGGTCTACTGCCCTTTGCCAATGCAAGGAGAGAGATTCCAGTTATCCTTTCCTCCAGACAGTGAATGCAGTGGGCAAGGGGCAGGTGCAAGTGAAATTGTGTGAGAATTGGTTGTAAACCTTTGGCTTCCATACTGATGACTTTAGACCAATTGTCACAATCATGAAATCACAACTACACGTCACCTTTACACTCTGTGCTGAGTCCCTTTGTAGACTCTTGCACACATTTATCCAAAAGCATTTATAGTGTGATATCTCAGGTGTGTGTTCATGCAAAGCATTCAGTGGAAAGTAAAAACAGAATTTTGTGTAAAAGCTTCAGTGTGTTGTAGTTTCTTTCTGTGACACATTTTAAGCCAGAGCATGGTATCTGGAGGAGTTTAAGGAAAGACTGGACATGGCACTCAGTGCTGTAGTCCAGTTGACACGGTGGGATTTGGTCATAGGTTTGACTCAGTGATCTCAGATGTCTTCTCCAACCTCATCGGTTCTGTGAGTCTGTGATCTCTGCTCATTTTTGCTGCCTGGTGTCTTTCTCTGATGGGTTTTGGCTGATGCATCTGTCCACACAATCCTAAGCATCCATAATGAAATTATTGTGGAGGAAAAGAGCCAATGCATATTTAAATGTTTACTGAAACATAATATTTGGGGTTTTTTTAAACTTTTCATTAGCTAGGCTGACTCCTATGTTGTCTGAGGATATTTGTGATGTGTTTTATAGTTTTAAATTAATGATGTATAAAATAAATGCTACAGAAAAGTTAGATAAACCTGAAGGGAATTGGGTGCCCTGTATAAATAAATTTGCATGAGCTGTGCATGAAAAACCAAAACCCATTAGTAATATTTGGATATCTGTGTTCTTTGTGCATGTAGTAGGAAGAAACAGCAATCTTGTAGTGTTGGGAGAGAGACTGGGAAAGACCAACTTACCTCTATTTGTGACTCAGTATGTGTCAACTCCCTCTGACAGTGCAAGTCACCATCCTCCCTGCCTTTTTCCTTCTCTCTGGCTATATGGTAGTTAAGTACTGCAATTTTGGGGATTTTTCTCTATCCACCAATCATGATTTGAATTTCAGGTTTTGCTTTGAAATTGCTACCACCCTCTTTGTTTTTTGCTTTTTGCATATGTTCCATGATTTTGCTGGCAGGGAAATTCATAAGCAGTGAGTTTTAAATAATTAGAGAATATTATTAGAGGGTGAATTTCAAATTACTATGTATGGCATTTCACACAATCTATTCTAAGTCTTCCATTCATGAGGCAGTAATGTACTGTGTAATTTATGAGGTATGTCAAATGGGCTACTTCCCAGATTTTAAATATCAGCTCATAAATTGTGAATAATCATATTCACAAATATTATTTCTAGAAATTAATTAAAATTAATAATAGATCTGTATACTAATTTTGACCTCTGGTGGCAAAGACTGTGCATATGGAAGAGGAAACAGTTTTTCTCAATGGCAAACTGCTTGAATAGACAATCTGACTATGGACTGGAATATCAAGGCTTAAACTTGCTATTGAGTATCAAGGCTGGACAGGTAGGAAATGGCATTGTTTGTTATGAACTGTGATGACAACATCCCATTTCTATAAATTTAGTTCCAGCAGTCAACTGCATTGAAGAGACAGTAAATTTTCCACGAAAATATAACTGCTGTCTGGAATGCAGTAGCAGAATAGCTCCATGTTAATTAAACAAATGCAGAAATTCACATATAAATGGCTTCATCTTGTCTTTCCTTTATGTGCATTGATTTATGATTATGTCAGCCCTTGAGGTTTTTGAAAATTATGGTCTTGGCCAAAACAAAAAGGGTAAAAGTACATATTTTTTCCATCTGCAAATTCAGATATCATTTAAAGATTGGTCATATAAATCAGAAAACAAATTTCTTCAGGAAATTGGTTTGCTGCTTCACTAAAACTTAGTTGAGGCTGCCTTGCCCTGTTTTTCAGATTTCTGCAAGGAGAGCCATTTGTGACAAGAGAAACTATTCACTCAGCTAAGAATTACCTCTGAGATAGGAATCAAGGGAGCACGTTTTTATAACTTTGTTTATATCAAGAACATGGCATGATTCAAAATCTGGGCTAGGCTCCTCTTGTCTAAGACATCTTATTGTTACAATGTTTAAATACATGGGTAACATAAGGCATGTTTGCAGGCTCTTTGTTAGTCCATGCATTGTTTCCTTTATCTATAAAATCGGGGCAAAAATAGATATAATGCTCTTTAAAGGAGTGTGAGCAAATGGTTCTGAATCATTATTTGTGAGTTATTTGGAGATGCTTTGGTGACTGAAGGTTGAGAAATACAAAGTTCTGAATAGTTACATTCTTTTTCCCCTCCTTCTCGGAGAAGAGACTATGGAAGGTTTCCAGGCTCAGGTCTCCTTCTCTGTTAATTTCTTGATTTATCATCCTTTTAGCTGCCTTTGATGGCTTTTTCCCCCCACTATCTGCTTGTTTTCTGATCCTAAGACATGTCTAGGCAGGTGATTTTTGCCTCCTGTATGGTCTGTGAGCTTGCGCACCTTTCCTTACAAACTCTATTCCATGTAAATCAAGCCCTAATTCCCGTGGTGTCTGAGGTGGTTTTCTGGTGGTTTCAGGAATGTGTATGAGTTTCCCTAACAACTTGCATTGCAGGTTTCAGGAGACAGCAGTTGATATCTATATTATAATCTTCAAAAAGAGATAAATTGGGCCCTGGCAGGGAATAGAAGGTTCCTGGTTGCTGTTGCTCAGGCCATGCTCCAGCTGTGGCCCCTCTGTAAAATGGGGGCATGGAAAAATTAAAGCAGATAAAGCTCTTCCATGGAACAGAAGCAGGTCTGGAATTCAGTCCACAGTGTCTTAAAGGAGTAGCAAGACTTTTGTATTGCAAAGGTGTAAGGAGCTAAAAAAGGGAATCTGAGCCAAACCATAGACATTGTAACATGCATACAGAGCACCAAAGGGAGAAGAAGTATTAACCTGCTTTGTTGTTTTAGTCTCTCTGTGTTGTAAGGAGACTTCATTGTTCCTCTGGATGTGAAAAGAGTTCTTAGCATACCAAATTGAGTTGAACTAGTCTTTAATAACGTATAGTCATCAAAGATTTCCTTGATCGTGGCCATTAACATCTTCCAGGAACAGCAAAAAATCTTCAGTGTTTTTCAGAATAAACCCGAGGCCACACCTTGGCTTGTCTATTGTTATGGATGTGTGCATTGGCTACCCAGCTATTTCATTTTAGGGGTTTTTTAAGGATCACTTAGGTCAGCTGGTAAATGCAATTTGATCATTTTAGCAACTGAACAGGTAGCTCAGTATTTTTTCTTTCTTTAGTTGGAAAACAAACGGGGTTTTGGCTTGTTTGTTTTGTCTTTTTCTTCTTTTTCTTTGAAAGAGTAAAGGCCTGGGACTCAGGGAACAAATACATCATATATTATTTTTTCTGGTACTGCATAGTTTTATTATGTTTATAATTTGTTAGTCATTCTGTTTCTTACCAGAAGTAGCTGTTGTATCAGGATTACACAAAATCTACTGGGGATAGAGAAATGAGATATTTACAGAAGCAGACATTTTTCTTCAGTTTCTTTACTGGATTAAAGAAGAAAAATTGTGGAATGAAAAGGAAAATGAAAAGAAATGCTTATTTGTTCTTGAGATAATGTGTTAACACTATTCCATTATGTGTATTTATCTCCAATCTGTATGACTCAAAAGATTTTAATAGAATAAAAACCAAATATACCAAAACCAAGAGGTGATAAAACCCCACATTGTTCTAATTTAATGTATTTGACAAATTACCTCAAAGACACAACATTACTTCTTTTATTGTTTATCTTTCCAATCTGGAAACAGCCCATAACCTTATCAGATCACAATTCCTTTGCATTGCAAACTTTGTTCATAATTAAAACAGTCTGTATATCATTTAGGGGTTTGGGGTTCAGAATACCGTTCAACATCAGGGCTAAACAGGGGTAAAGACTTTATTTTTCAAGACTTTATAACTGAATTCAAATGAGGTTTTACTAAGAACAGCCAGACTGGTGTCCTGCCCATTTTGATTAGAGAACTCATCTGATTTTACTGCATTTGTTGTAGATCCTGCAGTATTTTAATTGGAAAGTATCAGTGAAATCATTAGTTCCCTCATAGCTAGGGAGAGTTTATTCACTTCCTAACAAATGATTCCTCAAGCTTAAGTTTAAAGAAATTAAGTGAAATAAACATGAGCAGACTAAGGAAAAAAAGTTAAAATACCACAAGAGTAATTAAAACTTTTTTTAGTGAGATTATTATGTGAAAACTCCGTTATCTGCAGAGAATCTGTATCAAGTCTGTCCTTGGCCTCCATTTTTGTTTGATTTTAAAAATGCCAAAACAACAGAAAAACAAACCCTAAGGAAGCAAACAAACAAAAACCAACCAACCCACCAAAAAAACCCACAAAAATGAAATTAGCTTTTAAAATTGGCACACAAGCTTAAAAATTATATTTAAAATTGTTCAATTAAATTAAAAACCACTTGGGACATAAAGAGAGACACGCATTAGACATAAGGGATAATGCAGTACGCCTGTTACACAGAACTGTGGCAGCAATACCAGTGCAGCAAATGCAGTCACCACTGAAATGGCTGAAATTTGGTGAGTACTATTTGCACAAACAGGATTACAAAACAATTGCAGTACCCTGAATAGCCTTGTGCATCCTGACATAAATTTGGAACATATTTTGGCCTATATTAAATCTGATCTATCAGATGCCTCAACGAATTAAGAAAACAGGTTTCTAACCCAAACAGAGATGTAAGAGCATCTAAAAATGTCCCTATTGAATGAGCTGCCAAAACTAAAAAATCAAGATCAGATCAAGTCAATCAGCAGGTTACCTTTTTAATTAAAAAGCTTACTTTAGTGCTTTCACATATATCTTGCTAATTTGTCTGGGTTATGATTTTTCATCTTGTATTTGGCTGTCAAGCTGCACAAATTGAAAGACTTTTCAGCCTATGCAGGTCATATGCAGGGTGGTGGTCAAAATACATCTTCTGACTAGTCCACTGTCGGGGTGTTCAAAGTAGCAACTCATACCAGGGTAATTGGGAGAACCACATTTCTTCATGGCCCTTAGATTTGGGGATGGATGGAAGTAGCTTATCAATAAAAAGTAAGTGGGGAAAGAAAAATCATTCAAAAGAACCACTTTAAACCAGCCTGAATAAAGTATCAGTTGCCTAAAATAGACATCTTCCTACTGTGATCCAGGACAAAACACAATAATAATAAAAACTTCTGAAAATAGCTCTTCTCTGAGCTATTTAGACACAGGCAGTGCTCATGACATTGTTCACAAAGGATCCTGTGTGACTGCAGTCACTTCACATCTTAATGCAGGAGTCCTTAATCCTCTGTTTCTCCTAAAGTGTGTGACAGCCTACCTTGCAACACACCTGCTACAAAGGAGAAAAGGATAAACCACACACACCAGTGGGTGCTTTCTATCTTTCTGGTATGGTTATACCTCAACCTGTGACTCCAGAAGAAAGAAGATGAGAAGGGCAGCGTAGGTGAGGAGTGCTGCAATGTACCATCATTTGACTTTATGGTTTTGTTTCCTGGGGTGACCTCTCTTGAAGAGCTAGATTTGAAGAAAATTCAAAAAACTGTCACTTTTTTTGTCCTACCCTGTTGCCTGTAGGATGACTTCTTAGTTTGGTTAAGTTCCTGGAAGTTAAAAGTCACTTAGACAGACAATTTCTGTCACAAATGTGCTTAATCATCTGCACTCAGGTAGGAGGTTACAGCAGCTCTCTCTTGGGCTTTGTAGTAAGTCTTCATGTAGATAAGCAACATGGTCCACTGGCAGCTTAAAAGTGTCTATTCTGTTTGAAGCAAACTCCATGGACTCTAAGCTATGTGCAGATTTACTTTGATAGGGGCCTACCTTAAATATTCTCAGCCAGAGAAAAGTTTTTAAAATTGGTAGACCATCTTCCCCAAGCTAGTGAAAGTTTTGTGTCATTTGCCTTTTCTATTTCTTTTTTTTTCCACATCCAAGGCTAAAGGAATAAAGCCCATTATACTTCAAGAAATGTATTTTGATTCCTTTTATGTTGTCTTCTTTAAATATGATGTTACATGACAGTATTATTATAAATCTGAGAGTGATTCTCTTCCCTTTGAAACTCAGACCTATTCTTCATTTTAATGTGTCTACCACTTTCACGTTGCCTGCTCTGCCAGATTCCTGTGAAGATGCAGTGCATCTGCTTCTGTGAACTCTGTCATCTTCTCCTCAAATGCAGAACTGAATTCAACTTTGATATGAGAAGGGCTTAGAGAAAAAATTACTCTCTGTCACTGGAAGTCCTTATAGTTGTTAGTATCCTATTTATATCTGTTCTTCAGTGTTACTGCATTCTGTTTGACTCTTGAGTTTTCCTTCAAGATGCAGTGAATGTCTTTGAAAAGTGCTTGCACTTAGAGAGTTACTGTGTCTTCATAAACATATCTGGGGAATGTAGGCAGTGAAATCTTATTCTTCTTCCTTTCTTCATCTTTGACTAGGAAATATCACAGTATGATTACTCTGTAAGTTATGGTATCCATCATATTTCAGAAAGAAGCTTCCATGGGCTCTTCAATTTAGTAAACTTAAATCCATTAGCCAGGATTTATTTCATGAATTGATTATTTTGGTTTCAATGATTCCTGTCACAGGGAAGCAATTGATCCTATAGTGGGACATCCATCAGCCACTCAAGAGGGTATTTATCTATACAAGGAACTGTTCCAGAACATCTTTGTCTCCCAATTAACTCTGTTTATGAATGGTCTTATTCCTTTAACTCTTTCTTAACCTGAAGTGTGTTCTGCTGTAAGCAAGCCATGAGCAATAACATGGGTGAATGATTTTCCTGAAATGTGTTGAATAAGATGGATTTGCTACAAATGCCTATGGTAAAATTATTTTGAAGAGTTATTATAATACCTGCCTCTGACTGTAGGAAAACTTTTGCTGTATGAATTTATACCACCCTGAAGGCTTGGCCCATGCATTGAAGCCAACATTTGACTTTCCTTTCCTTATGTATTATTCATTTGGTATATCTAGTCTTTGATGTTGGCTGGGTGGTGGTGGTTATTTTTGTTTCTAACAGGATATGGATTTTAACCTTCACAGATATTTTCAGGAATTCATCGCTTAAATTCTTATTCACAAAGTGAAGCTCACAGGAACTGCGTAGTAGTGAAAACACTTCAACTTTCTTTTTCTGCTAACACAGTGTTTATGCTGATTACCTGGTGCTTATTAGCCAGTAACTGCTATATGTTGCATATTGGTCATAGCTCAGTGTCTGAAAGTCAGTGTTTAGACTTTTTTTCTGGTGGGCTCTTGGCTGTGGTGCCTTCTGGGTGGTTCTCATGGGTGCTGCATTTCACTACAGCAATTTAAAGGAGTGGTAACAGCTGCCAGCTAGAGGTTTATACTGAATTATTCTGATTCTTGTAGAGCTCCCAACCAGATGGGCATATTTGAGGCCTGCTAATTTTTATTCTTTACTCAAAAAAGTAGCATTTACTGTACTTAGCCTACAAGGTGGAAGAACAGGTTGACTTTTTTCCCAGCAGCCTTTTAACTCATTGTCACAGTTGATCCTTAATATTCTTTTGATGCGTTTTCTTTGCTAAGAAGACTTGTATTAACTCTATGTTAAGTATATTTTCAAATTGCAGCAGGTAGTTAATAGGGATGAGTGGTACAGATAGATCCTCTTAGGAAAGTTCCAATTGTATCAGTCGATCTGTGGAGCAACTAAACTGTGCCTTACACCATATTCTAACAGCAGAGGCAGCATGTGAACCAGCAATAAATATCATCATGGTTGGTTACCTCTTGTTACTACTGCAGGTATTATGTCCTGGAATTTTGACTTTTGAAATAACTTTCTATGCTTTTGAAGACTTTTGCTCAAACATTTTCTACTACCAAAAGACTAAAACACTACCTTCAAACTACTTACTTCCCTGAATACAAAAATCCAAGCAGGGTTTTCAATGAATTGGAAACCTCTTTGATTTCCTCAAACTTGCATGAACTCCTAATTTGTAATTAATATCAGTTGAGTTCTGTACACAAATTTCTGTCAAGCATTGCAGGATATAAATGTAGATGCTCTGATGTTGGCTTTCCACATAGAGATATTGTTTATTAATTTATGGTGTCTTGGTACTGTCAGCATTGGCCCCAAGCAGTGGGGATGGCAGCTGAGTTTCTACAGTTTGAGTTTTGCTACAGATTATTAGAGGCTGTGTGAGAAATGTGGTCTGACCCTCCAGCGTTGTGTGTGCATTACTTGAGTGTTGCTGGAGAAAGAAAAAGGTTATAGTAATATTATTTTTATTATAGCTTAATTGAGCTTGGCTTCCTGAGATATGCAGTAGATACAGATGGTTAGATAGTATAAGAGTCAAAATATGTATAAATTCCTTTGTCTATCACCTTTTAATGAGTTATTTATTACATTTTTCATTATGTAGGGATTTCAAGCTTGATTTCATTTATGGAAAGCTCTTATGATATATATGTTAAACATGATGTTTTATGATATCAGAAACTGATGAAAACTAAATAAGTTCATAAGATGACTGTGCTTTTTTTAATCTTTGAACCTTTTAAATGTAGCTTGACATTCTATGGAAAGAATTGAAGAATACCAATTAATTAATAAGGCTATTGTATATTTTTCTTTTCAAAATAATTTAGGACCCAGGCATTATAAAGTTGTTTCCTTTCCTTTCCATTTCTCTTGGCTTATGTTTGTAGTTTTTACAGCAGTGCCCTATGTGAGCATTTTATGTCTGGTTTCCTGTGCTTGACTGCCAGGCTTTCAGCCTGTGAGTGCTGTGTGTCACTCAGAACACCCTCCTGTCCACAGGAACCACTTCTGGGTTCTCTTCCTATTGTGTGTCTCCTCATCAATACACATCAAGTATTTATAAACCACATTTTATTGCATATAGATAAAATAAACAGAAGGTGTTCTATGTATATCTACTTCACGTAACGTATGGCTACAATATGTGTATAAATTCCATTTATTTGTGTGTTTAGCTGACAAAACCAGGGGATTGCAGCAGCCAAGCAGTAAAGGAAAATAATGTTATCATATGATTTGTCCATGAGACACACTTCAGTATAACCATTTGGTATCAAGAAGAGTAGGGTTTTGTGCAAAAATATTTTTAGGAAATTTAACTAAAAAAAAAGGTTTTCAGTAAAATCTGTTCTGAATCATGTGGTTAATGTTCTTCTGTAAAAATCATGCCTTTAAAGCATAAAAATAGTTTTAAAAATGCAAAATGTAATAATTTATCTCAGCAAGATACCTTTGATAAAAGTCATTGCAGGTTATCTCTACAAGGAAACTACAATAAATATATAAAATAATAATAATAAATATATTCAAAATTAAACTACAAAGAGCAATTTCATAGCCATTTTCTATCATGAAGTGGATGTAAACATTAATAGTTTTGTGTTGGTTTTTTTTAAAATGTGGAGCAAAGTATTTCCTATTTTCAGTTCACAAATTTGTACTGTGGGGTTTTTAATTATTTTTATTTTTTTCTCTATGCTATAGGGTCTAGAAGTCAATAGTTCTAACAAGCATTACAGAGTAAGTNAATGTAATAATTTATCTCAGCAAGATACCTTTGATAAAAGTCATTGCAGGTTATCTCTACAAGGAAACTACAATAAATATATAAAATAATAATAATAAATATATTCAAAATTAAACTACAAAGAGCAATTTCATAGCCATTTTCTATCATGAAGTGGATGTAAACATTAATAGTTTTGTGTTGGTTTTTTTTAAAATGTGGAGCAAAGTATTTCCTATTTTCAGTTCACAAATTTGTACTGTGGGGTTTTTAATTATTTTTATTTTTTTCTCTATGCTATAGGGTCTAGAAGTCAATAGTTCTAACAAGCATTACAGAGTAAGTTTCACATGCAAATAATGGCCTTTCAGTGATAAGTGGTTCAATTGCCAGCATAAAAATAGGCACTTCCCTATAGCCTTGTACCATGCCATTTATTATTCTATATTAGCATCTGTGAAGTGTTATTTAACGCTCTTCAGTGTTGCATTTGGGGCTCAGTAGCACAATGAGCCAGATCAGGGTGACAGACCTTGCTGTCCTTTCAGCTGAAAAGCCAATGCTTGATGCAATATCCCTGAAAGAAGCAATCATCAGATTTACAGAACAACACAGTGCACTAACTTTTACTGCCTGTCCCCAAATCATGATATTAAATTATGTGTTAAAAGGATATTAGGAGCACAGTCTTCTGAAGAATCCAACTTGCATTCCATTCGAATTAGCATATAGATGAGCTGAAGTCTCAGATGAAGCACAGCCTAGATGAGTTTTCTTGCATTATGCTGCTGTGTACGTTGGCTCTGTCAAAATACAGCCTTGTGAATAGAGTCTCATACACAAACATTTTGGAGATGTTGCATAGGAAGCAAGGAAAACATGGCAGCAGACACAAGGGACAGCATTCACCTCCGTTTCCATGCTTCCTGGGTCTTACCAAAACAGACCTGGTACACATGTATGCAATTCTGCCTCATGCAAAATGTTTCCCAAGTAAGACAGATCTGTAACCTTAAATTGCTCTTGCTGTCCCGTGGAACAGCATTTAACCATTCCTGACACGGAAACTGTTAGATATAAAATAATTTTGAAAGCTTTGGTAGAACTGCAAATGTTCAGCTATAACATTATTCTGTATACCAGTAACCAAGAGCCTGCATATTACCTGAAAAACATTGTCTAAACCTCTTTCAATGAAACATAAATGACACCTAAAGACTTATTGATGAAAGCAGTAATGTTATGTTTTTTGAATAAATAAGTAGCACATTTTGGAATTTGATAGGCTTGCATTATTGACAGAACTTGGGTTTGTTGGGCAAAACAGGGTGGATTGTCCTTTGGAGACCATAAGGCTGAATTGTACCTGGCAAAGCATGTAAATAATGATATATGGCCTGTTTGCTTTGTTGCTAGTTCTACCAGTCATGAATGTGCAGCATGAGAAGTACAGGAGAAATGTGTATATCTCTGTGATATACTGGCATCAATATAAAGAGTTCCTACTGCAATAAAGCCTTTGTTTCACAATTTATTTTGTAGCTGCAAAGAACAGAACATTTTGCACTCCAGTGGGATCAAGTACTTAAGTATAGGAAAAGGGACTTTCTCAGAAAGGCCTCCTCTTACGTGGCTGTCGCATGTTCTCTGCCAGGCCAGAGAAACTATGGGGATTTCTCCCCACATGGAATATTGAAGCAAGCACCTGGATAGTATCCAGAAAGGACGTATGAGTGGAATGATTATTTTTTTGAGTATTGTTGGCAGGAAGAAGGCTTTTATTACTGGCTTCACATCTTCACAATAAGAGTTAGAAAAGAATTACTAAGTCACTGATGGCAATGTAATGAAATATTAATACCAAGTAGTTTATTAAAATGAATGTTCACTTGTATTTGAAGTTCTCCTCCTTGTGAATGTGCCTGAATCAGAAAATATCTTCTCTGATTCAAGACTAAACCTGAGGGATATGTTAAGGTATTAGTGCAGACCATTAGTGTTGTTTGCAAGTCTTACTGAAGTCAGAACATACTGTCAGACTGACTGTTCGTACAGCAAAACCTGTTCATTTGTATTTACTTTATTTTGTTTATATCAAGGAAATAAATGTAACTTTGAAACTATCATTTGCATCATTGAAACATATATGATCAGATCAAAGAAATGTTAGGGCTTTCCACTTTTTGCTTTTACTTAAAAGTTGCAAACAAACAAACAAACCAAAACAGAACACCAGAAAAACAGCCTTTTTTGCATTTTTTTTTTAAATTTTATTTATCACACTTTTCATCAAAGATTTAAAATATGACTTTGAATGGATTCATGTTCATGTATTTTACTATCACATATTTGTTCATGAAGAGTCCAGCTGACTGCACCTCATAAGAGCTGTAATAGTATACCGTTCAGAATATAATGAAAAGCCTATTGCTGTTCCTGTATTGTACTGCAAAGCTCAGAAATAGCAAAATACTAGGAAGGATCCCAAGAAAGACTTTGTTTGAGACTGCTTATTACTTATCACATTTCAACTGTGCAGGCTTTGTCACCTCCCAGGCACATATTTGAACATCTGTCGAGAGAGGCGGGATATTGTATGGGAATTACCACTGAGGGGAGTTACCATTTGTTTGAGACACACATCCTGTTTTCGGTCACTGTGAGTGTTGATGGAATGAGAACAATGGACATTTTATACTGTGTTGTGTTTTCTAAAATAGCCAGTTTCTTTGGTCCTTGATCCTTGAAGGTATTTTATTAGCTAACAAGTAGGTCAGAGAAATATATTTCACTAAATGTTAAACTTAATTTGACATGTTGTGGTGCAAGTGTAAGTAGAATGGAGGTGAGAAAATAAGTGTTACCCATACAAATGTGGACAAAGAGCAAACCTTTCTTGTATCTCTCTTTGAAAAGGTAACCCTTAAAATGCTTTTTATTCTTGTAATTTCCAGCTGTTTCTTTTCCAGAAGCACATAGCTGAATTCTGTATATGTAAAAAATCTGTCTCTGATTAAATAAATGGTCTTAAAAATATTGGGGGGCATGAGGAAGAAAATATGAGAAATGAGCAGAAATTTGTGTAAATTCTGTTGAGAGTGAGTGGATGAGATGCTGCTCTGACCAATGCCTTAGAAATCCACTGTACTGTTTTATCTGAATTTTATCAGGGAGATTTTTGTACACCTTTCCATATACAGTTTGCCCTGTAGATATGAGAAGGTGTTTGCTCCACAAGAAAAAAAGTTGAAATTACTGCCAGCTCATCAGATGCAATCGAATAATAATGAAAGCTAATGCAAGACAACATTCAAGGTTATTTTTAAATCTTTGTAAAGGTCAATGTATTCAATGGTATTCAATTTCAACAAAAAAAAAAGTTGCTGTGTTTAAATATGATGCCCTTGTTGTTTAGGAAATAAGAGATTCTTACTAGGAAGGGTAAATGGGACAAAGCCATATCTGTGTCTTCTCATCGCATAATTTAGGAAAACTATTTCAGAAGGATTACTTTGATGATGAGTGTCAGTCTCACGAACCTGTGTAGCTTTTCCTCCATCTCAAGTTGCAAAGTTCATTGCCAGAGAAAGAGCAAGGTGTCTCCCTGGCGGACCTTCTCTACTCTAGGTGGCAAAGAAAGCAAAAGCTGTCTCATGATCCTGACTCAGCCTAACCTCTGGATGCTCTGGAGATGTCATTAGGTAATCATTTGGCCACTGTAAAAATGTCACCCTGTAAATGTTGTCATGTTTATGGTCTTTTCTAGTCATGACTTCTGTACTCATCACTTTTTGTTATTGTGCCGGTAGCAGAAGAAAAAAATTACACAGTTGGAAGTGAAGAAGTGAGGAATAAAAGGAGGGGGAAATAAAGAAACCCAAATAACCCATAATGGAGGTGTTGACTTTACCTAGCTAGAGGTGTCTGCCTCATGTCCTTTATGTTGCTAATCATAGAAGAATATCAAAAGTGTGCTCCACAATATATTGAAAATGCTGCCAGTGTATTTTAGAGAGAAAAATGCCAGCATGGGACATGGTGCAAACGCAGAGTCCCTTCCCTGTGCACGGGATGGCACAGGGTATTCCAGCATCTCTATCAATTGGAGTCACTGCAGTGCAGTACAGAAAATAAGATGTTTGCTGGCTAAGTGATCATACAGCCTTTGTTAAAGGCTAAGAAAAATCATTACAAAGGTAACTTAACAGTGTTAAACACAGAGCAGATAATTCTCAAGTAGTATAAATTTAACTAAGATCCTGAATAGGAAAAGTGTTTTTACATAAAGATTTAATATGTCTTTGTAAGGTAACACAGACAGAGCAGTTTAATACATAATGACTAGAGTCAGCTTTGCATAAATATTTAGTTACCAGAGTCTTCTGATAGATAAGCATTGAAATGCATTTGAAGTTCTGGACCTTAAGACCATCTAAGAAGGTCTAGTTATACAAATTTGTTGCTTTCTAACATTCAAATAAACCATCTGGATAAAGGGTAAGGGCAAAAAAAGAGACCATTCATTCAAGGACAGCTAACAGTTGGATGGCAATGGCTATATTAGGTCTGTCATTTTTTTCCAACCTTATCAGTGGAATTGTGCAGAGGGTTCAGATTGAAAGGAAAGAAGAACTGAAGTAAGAATGTTCAGAAAAATGAGATAGAAATAGCAGGCAACACAGAGGAGACCAGTCATGGATCAGTTTTATTTCAGTGATGTTAATGTGTGCATTGGACTTTGCTGTCCCTTCTTTTAATTTGTCTGGTTTGGTGAAAAAAAGACTTTTTTTTTTTTAATTTATTACCAAGTGCTATTAAAACTTCAAATTAATAGTTATATGGAGGTATGCAGTTTCAGCAATAGTGCACAGATACCAGGGCTGCATTTTCTCTAGAAGATTTAGAGTCATATGAATGGTTGTCTCTGGTAACTAATGTTGGAAGGGATGCTGAGTGTGCCACCTTCTGTCATGTAGAGCTCCACGCTGAAATGCAGAAAAGAGTGCTTGAGACTTTGAAAGCTGACGTGATTTCATTGGTTGCAATAGTTATTATCACCAATTAACTCGGTTCCAAAGAGAATTTTGTACAGCATTTTTTATGTATTTCTCTGCAGGTTTCTTCCTCTATCAAATACAGCTGTGTGAAAGAGCAACATCATGTCCTTAGAAGTTACCAGTAAAGAGAAAGTATTTACAACTTGTCTCTGAACAGCACTGCATGGATGATGGAGCACTTCTGAAAGAATATCTGTGAAGGAAATAAACCCATTAATTGAACAGAATTATTGCACACCAAAGCTACATGTTTGAGAGGTCTCTACAGTATTCAAATAATTATTGAACTGTTTGGCACATCCCTAATAAAAATCTTTATCCATTAGCCCCATTGGTGCATGCTTAGGCAAATTAACTCTTTTATATGTAGATCTAAAGAAAATGGTGTGTTATAATTAAATGATTCTTTGGGGGGCAGTAAACCTCTCTTCAAACAGCTTGAATATTAGTGCAGCCGTTTTGCTTTCAGCCCTACTAATCACAGCAAATTTAGCTTGCACAGCCAGAGTCAGGGTGCATGTTACAGGACATTCTGGCAGTGGTGAAGAGCAAATCCCAGAAGAAGCAGTGTTTGGTTTATAAAAGGATTTTATCTGAAGTTAATGTAAATTTATCTGGATTCTTGCTGGTCATGAAATCATGTTACTGCTTTAAGATATCGGGTACTTAAGATCTGTGGAGGTCAGAGCCCATCCCATAGAAGCCCATTGTATGACTGACTGGATTTGGATGTGAACAGGAAATCTGGACGACACATGGCAATTGTAGTCATTACATTCTTAAAAAAAAAATCACCTCTCTCTTCCAAGTCACTCAAATTTTTCACCCCAGTTTCTAAATTGTTTGGAAATTATTTGACTTAGGAGAGATTTTGAACATTCCTTGGGCCCAGGGGAAGAGGCACCAGGTACTGAATCATAATGGAGCAGAGCCATAGTTGCCTTGATGAATATTTAGGCCACGATTTCCCACCAATTGCTGGGATGTGATACTTTGAACTATGCCTCATTTACTGGAAGTGCTGAATACCTATTTTCTGAAAACTGGGCTCTATGGACATGACCTGTTCTGACTTTTAGTTGTAAAGCTAAATGTGCCACGTTTAAATGCTGTAATCTCCTGAGAGCTCACAAAGCCGCTTTCAAAAAAAAAAAAAAAAAAAAAAAAAACAAAAGTATGTGTTAGACTTCAGATTTTTGTCTAGGGTATAGAAAGTAGTCTTTATATTACTACCAATTTAGGCTTGGATTTCCACATATCTACTGGATATCTGCTGGAATTAACAGGATAAAAGATTTATTCATACCTCTTTTCTTTTTTCTTTCTTTTTTTTCTGTCTGTGTTTCTTTCTGTCAGGCTTTTGAGTGTGCTCCTGCTGAGTGGGGCAGATGATTGCTCTCAAGCAGCTCCAGTGCAGTTAGTTGGATGGCTGCATTTAGGACAAGCCTCTGTTGACAGCTACATGATTTTATTGGCAATGAGGACCTTTCTTCTTTTTTTGTGTGTGTGTTTTTTTCTTTTTTGTTATTGGTTGGTTGGTTGGCTTTTGGGATTTTCTTTGAGGAAAAGAGCTTACAGAGACTGCAAATTCTCTGGTTTGCCTTAAGGTCCAGCTCTGCCTGCATTTTTATGTTCTTCTAGAGAATTGCGGGTTCCCACATGAGCCACTGTCATCACCAAAATCTCACTTTCCCCTGAGCTTTCTGAATTCCCTGGTAAGTGTCTTGGAGCATTCAACTATATAATGACTTCAGTATGTGATGTCTGAGGTCAAAAAACTTGGCTACTGCCATAGTACAACGATTAAAACAGGGCTACTGATAGTACAGAATTATAAGCAAGATTAGGAGAAAGATACTATTCAAATATCCAATTTGTTATGGACACTGCAATTTTGAATTCCAGTAAGCAAAGGAAATTAATTTTGTTTGGGGTTTTTTTGTTTGTTTTTGTGGTGTTTTGGTTTGGGTTTTTGTGTGGTTTTGGGTTTGGTTTGGTTTTGTTTGGTTTTTTTTTTTCAAATTAAATGCTGCAAGATATAAAAGAGCAAGCAGTTTATCTCACTGAGCCTTGAGCTGCCTTCAGTTTGCACATGCAGCTTACACTGACGGGAGTTCCAGTGTATTCCAAGGACGTGATACACAGTCCAAACCTGAGGAATCTCTTAAGGCCAAGTGTTCACATATGAGCTACCCAGTTTGTTTGGCACTGTTGAAAACTGGAAATTACCACATTTAAAATGGCTAAATTCAGCATGCATGTGGATCTCTCAGGCCACTGGTATAGACTCTGAAATAGGATATGTACGTTTTTTGTTACTGTTCTTTTCAATGTGCTTAAATAAAAATATCATAGAATGATAGAACAGTTTGGGTTGAAAGGGACTTTAAAGACCATCTAGTTCTAAGCCCCTGCCATGGGCAGGGACACCTTCCACTAGCCCAGGCTGCTCCAAGTCCCATCCAGCCTGGCCTTGGACACTCCCAGGGATGAGGCATCCTGTGCTAGGGCCTCCCCACCCTCACAGGGAAGAATTTATTCCTAATATCTCATATAAACCTGCCTTCTTTCAGTTTGAAACCATTGCCCCTTGTCCTGTCACTCCATGTCCTTGTCAAAAGTCCCTCTCTGGCTTCCTTGTATCCCCTTTAGGTACTGGAAGTTGCCATAAGGTTTTCCTGGAGCCTTCTCTTCTCCAGGTGAACAACCCCAGCTCTCCCAGCCTGGCCCCAGAGCAGAGGTGCTTCAGCCCTCTGAGCATCTGACAGTTCTGGTGTTCATTCACATTTTGCCGCATTGGACTTTTAGATTTTTATTCCCACTTAAGAAGGATGACGGTCTTGCACCGACTAACACTGTGCACTGATTCTGAATAGTCTGCCTAGATTTTCCAAGATGGTAAGGAACATAATTTCCAAGAAAACTTCATTCCATTCTTCTTCCAAGAAAACAAGGTGATTCCTTGCTCATCGATTCTATGAAATGCAAATTTATCCATTGTGGATTTGGATTCCATTTGTCAAGTTTGGGAATAGCAGAAACATTATTATTAGTCAGTAATTGATTTATTTCAATGCTTTGTGTTTGTGAGGGTTGTCAGTTCACTTCCAGGGAAGTGCAGCTTATCTCCAGCTGTTATTCAGAACTGTTGCCAAACTCCCAGCATCAGCGAGTTGTTTAACCTTGAGGCTACTTGTGCTGTATCAGTGGTGGTGCCTCATGTGCAAATGTGCTGCTTTGTAATGCAGAGATCGTACCTCAAATGTCCTACCTTACAGACTACATTAAGTTTTCTAGAAGGTGAAGCATTATTTTCCACATCTCTCCTGGGATGTATCGAAAGCCTGCTGAATTCTGTCAAGGCTTGGTATTTAGTTTGCTTACCAGTCTCTTGCTATTATCAGATACCAATGAAAATGCATAATGTAACACACAAAAAAGAAATGATGTTTCAGCATTATGTAAAAATTGCTGTTGTTCCACTTATTTGAGATGTTCCTTGAATACCAAACCCAGTCCTTTGGCATTTTAAATATGTCTTATATATTTCCATATCCAGAAATATTTCCTGGTAGTGGGTGCTCCAGGTGCTGTTGGGAATCATGTTGCCAAAATGTAGGGTCACAGGTCTGACTTGAGAATGAGCAGTTTCAGACCCAAAGGAGACTGGAAACATCTGGTATATTCAGAAGCAGAAAATATTTTTTCCCCTCTTACTCATACCCCAAAAGAAAGAGTGACCAAGTTCTCGTGGAAGCTCAAAGCTCAGACTCAGGCAGTGACCAGGTTTCACCACCTCATTTGCATCAGCTGCTGCTGCTGAGCCACAGCTGTTTTAACTGTCCTTCAAGGGACTTTATAGTCTTTTTGAAAACCAAGAAGCAGCTCCTGTTAATCTGGCTGGATATTTTCTGAAGGCTTGTGTCTCTGCTGAAAATGAAGGTTCATTGAAAGTGAAGCATGTGGAAACCTGCTGAACCTTGACAAATTTTTCATGGAGGTAGGTTTCAGGGTCCTGGAAGCTGCTGCATTCCCTACCATCTAATTCCCCAGCTCTCTGGTTTCCTATCATGATTGATGTTTGCTGGGGGAATAATTGTTGCAGTGGTGGGGAAAGAGGGACTGAACTCTTTAAAATAGCTTTTGTGCAGTTCTGTTCTTTAAAAAGAAGGTCATATTCTATCTTTACCTTGACACCCCAAAAATTTTACACTAAATTTATTCTAAATGTGATTTTTTTTCATGAGAGAGGTTATTTTGACACAACTTTAGACTTAAACTTTCTGCACTAATTACAAAGCCACTTTATTGGCTTCCTACTAACTTCTTATTGATAAGCATTTTTCAGGGTAATTAAACTGTTTTAGTAATTCAGCTGATAGTGTACATAGTCTTATTTACAGTGTAATTAGGACCACTGCAAGAAGAGTGTAAGCAATTCGTTATTTAATCCTAGTGAAGAATGTTTTGAGTTTTAGGTTTGGCTTTTTGTGCTTTTAATTCCTCCACGCCTACCTCTGTAAGAATGTAGGCTAAGGAATACACAATGTGTTTAAGATTATTTAAAGGAGAGAATCACACTTTGGGGAGCAGAACTGGCTTGTATTTGTATAGGCTGCAAATGAAATATTTTTTTTCTCCTCACTGAGCAGTGTCACCTTGTCTTTCAATAAGTACTTGGGATTCCTGGTTTCCTCTCCTGGCTTAGACATTGATTCACTGTCTGGCCTTGGGTGATCTATTATCACACTTTCAAATTTATGTGCCTGTAGCTACATTCAGATACTTAAATAAGTGACTTAAGGACTATCAAAAAGCAAGTAATTTATGTAATTATGTACCCATAGACCACAGCCCTAGTTCTGCAAGAGCTAAGGATATCTAATTTTACACTTAGTGCTGTTCACGTAAACATTTGCATAACTTTTCATAGGAAGGAGAACTGACTATGTAATTTGAAGTAATAAATTTTGAATGCCCTGTCATTTTCTAAGCATGTCAATGAAATAATTCCTTTTCTACCATGTCTCTGATTCCACAAAGATTATTTTTTTTCTGTATTAGCCCAGTAACCAGCAATTACAATGTCTATTCAATGTGTGTAAGTTACCTAATGAAATTATGCTATGGCAGCTGTTTGTTAAGAAAAAGTGAAAAATGGCTTAGGAAATATTCTTCAGTGAAAAATGTATAAATATGTATGTAGCACGTACTTCTCTTCAATGAATTACCTTTTAGGAAAAAAAGTCAGAGGTATTAAATATCCAACTTCGCAGATGCCTGGCTCTCACCTTAACAAAAACAATTAATGAGATGCCAAAAATTCTCCTGCTATTTAAAAAAACCACTGCATATATTTCTCACATTTCCATAGCAGGGACGAGGGATTAGAATATGTATACATTTATATCTATATAGATAGCTTACAAGGGATTTTGATTTTATCCTCAAGGTAAATAAGTACTGTAGACCAAAGGTGCTGGTGTAGACAGGCAAGATAAGTTCTGGAAACAAGTATTTCTAGGATGGAAATAATTGCCATCCCTATGTGAACAACTTCCAGCCATTCCCTCCATTATGTACTGATTGGAGTACAAGCACCTTTGACTGCAAATTACATATATGCCCTCCTGTAGTCGACATCCCTTTTGCTCCCTTGGTTCATTTTCAAGAATTGCTTAGATTTTTCTCTGCTTAAGTAAAGACTTAATTTATACTTTGAAGGAATCAGAAATTTTCTCTTAAAAATACATGGTACATAATACTATATTTTGTGAAATAAGCTAAACATGGGTTTGTGAATATTTAAAATTATGACCCTTTCTTTTAAACTGTTTAAGATGTTTAATCAGCAAATCAAGACATACTTCAACTCTAATTAAAGCTCAGTAAAAATGCAGAAGGGTAATGGACATAGGACAGGTAATCATCTGAAAGCTGAAAAAGTAGCATGTAACAGAAAATGTTTATGGCACATTTGCATTTTCAGAGGGCTGATACAATTGCTTCTGCTGCATCAGTTATTAAGAGTTTCAATCATTAGGTGCGGTATAATTAACCATTAAACCCCATTCTTGTTTCCTTGATAAGAGGTCTCAGTGTTTCTCTGTTCACAGTAAGAAACAGCTCTGTCTCTGTTTTAAATTACTCTTAGTAGAGCTTGTTTACATTCCCGAGCATGAGTAAATTTTATGACCCTCAATATTACATTCTTCCTGGTTTGTATGATCTTCATTCCAGTTTTTGGCAGTGAAATCCTCTTAGGTTGGCTTCAAAGTCAAGCTATGTCTTTGTGCATTTGGCCAGGCCAACCTGGCTACACCCCATCTGGCTTCATATGGCTCGTGCCATTCACAATGCTGGGTGTCAGGCCCCCTCTATCTTTGCATAATGTGGTTTTTTGGCAATCCGAGATGGTTCTGAAGCCTGGACTTGCTGCTTCTTGTGCCCTTGGGTTATTAGCAATGCATATTTTTTTTTATTCCCTCTCCTCTTCATTTTATTCACTGACTGAGTGATTACAGCAGCAAATGTGGTTAGGCATAGTAACCCATGTAATTTAGGAGTTAGGCTTGCACAAAACCAAAGAAAACCAAAAATTTACAACTTACTGCCTGTATGTTACATGCCAAGGCCTTTTTATTGTATTAGAATAAAAGGAAGATACAAGTAGGATTTCAGAGGCATTTTGATTTCTAAAGATCTTGTCCAGTTTGGACAGTTTGTTCCCCCAGTAAAATAAGGCAAATTCTCTGAATGTTATAGGAGAATTTCGGTGTTCTTGGATTTTTTTTTTGTTCGTTGGTTAGTTTGGGCTTTATGTGCAGTTTTTTGTTTATTTGTTTTTCATTGTTGTTGTAAGTGTGAGCTTTATTTCTAAACAGAACTACTGTTCTGAAGTTCAGTCTACATTAAGTATATATTTCAATGAATGACAGGAATATTTTTAGAAGAGATATGTGTGACTACATATAAACCAAGAATTTTCTAGTGCTCCCTATTCATTAGTATGGTTCCAAAGACGTTTATGTGTTATTGGGAAGGGGGACAAATAATGAAAAAAACCACCCATTTTAAACAACAATGAAAAGCAGGATATTCTTGGGAAAAGAAGCATCCAAATTTTTCTCAGCTCTTAAAAATGATATGATTAACAAGGAAAAAATTAATTGACTAATTAAGGAAATAAGTTCAAGTTATTGCAAAATTCATTCTTGAAATAATTTGATGAGTCTTATTTAACTCAGTTTTAATAGCTGCATTTCTTGTCGAACCATTCAAGGAGGATCTGACAGATACTAATAATGTGAAACTTGTGTTAAAATAAATAGGAGAAATTAATGTGAGATGCATATAAATGCAATTCTGATTGATTTCCTTTTGCTGGAGTTAGTTCACCAGGAATTTTGCTGGAATTCAGGATTGATGCTTTCAATTTGCCTTACACTGCAGAAAAGTTGTATTCAGCAGATGGAAGGGCTCTGATGAATGCAGCACTTCGTTTTCCTGCTACCCAATAAAACTGGAATGACACTGTGTGAATCTGGGAGCTGTTGTAATCTGTGAGGAGTCAGGAGAAATTGTATTACAGTAATTGACTTCAGTAGGATCGAGACTTTCTTTAACAATTCCATGGGGCTTTAAGCATTTTTGCAGTCTATTTTAAGGCATGTGCACACTGGTGGAAGTAGTGCTTCTAATCAAGATGGGCGATATTTTATTCAGACCTTGGAGACCAAGTAGGTAGAGCTAATTGGCTTATAACTGACCTGCTTAAAGGATGTCAAAATTGGCTGTTGGCTGTTCCTTTATAACATTAGTTTGATTGACTAAGAGTCTGGCAGCAAGATATGAAATATTATGAACCCAATTCATTAAAATTGTCCCCATTTTAGATCATTACATATTTTCAGAACAAATGGAACATACTTGCAGTATGAAAGAAATATGGATATGTAAATTTATAACCCATCAGCCATCTCCTTCCCCTTCTGTTTCCCTCCCTGAAATAAAAAACTCCAGTTGATCGTATGAAAATAAGGAGGGAGCAGTGGGACATAAATTTTTCTCATGGTACTATGCAAAATCTGTGCCTTTAAAACAAAATAGAGGAGTACTGTGGGCTTGATTTCCATTGTTTACTTCCAAGTTATCTGGTTGCCTGTCATACAAGGACTGAATGCAAGAGCAATGTGCATGTGGAGCTATCATTACATCAGAATTCTGCCTCTCTTCTCTTTGGGGGAGAGATTTTGTTTATTTGGATAACAGTTTTATGTCCTATTTTTTAAATCACTGACTTTGCTAGGCATGCAGCTGCCCGTTGTCAGGTGACTGATCTTACCTACACTGTTGGTAGGATTCAGTTCTGAATGAGGCATAATTAGGTGACGGTTACATGGAACATGCATGTACTGTTTCTAGTCTGAAGAAACTGCAACTGGTGCTCACCCTACCATGTAAGAGGATGGGAAATTGGGAAGTTTCAGTGTCTTGCATGGACATATGTTTTGTACATCTGTACTTCACACCGGAGCACTAATAGGTGTAGAGAAAGCCATTGCTCTGTGCTCTTAAAATAAGCTGTTAGCATAAAGTCAGGACCTAAAGGATTATTTTAGTTATAAATCTTAGTGCTGAGGCTTGGTACCCTGATGCTCCCCTCGCCCCGTTTTCCATACGGCGTAATATTCTTACAAGGACAAAGTATCATTTCGCTGAATGCAAAAGGTGCGGTTTTGCTTGCTATTTTTCAGGTAGTGATTATGCTGGAGATCATCTCCAGTAAGTTTGCTTAGGGCCACGTTCCAGCTGCTGTGCTTTCCAATGTCCTTGGCTTTCTCCTCTCTCAGGTCCTTGGCTCTATCCTTGCAAACAGGTTCACTCAACTGTTGAGAAACAGCCACAGCCCTCCAGATGCCCCTGGTTTGGGTGGGCACTGCTGCTGCTGTGTTACATCTTGTTTCATAAGGGTATTCTGGTGTGGATGTGTACACAGGTAATATTAATATCTTTTTCATTCACCAGTTCCCGGAAGGGCAATTTAAAGAATATCTAACTATAGTCTTGCAAGTCATACAACGCAAGCTGTGTTCTTTGAAAGATGTTGTACAAGTGCAATGGAGGTCACTGCAGGAGACTGCAACCCTTCCACCTGTGATGGAAACTGCAGCAGAAGGGATGAGCTGCCTCCCACTGGGCCCAGGGGAACCATCAGTGCCATGGCCCGGGGTGCCTTTACAGACCCTGCAAACCCTGAGCTTCATGAAGCTAAAGGCACCCTGTGGTCTGTCTGCATTTCTCCCATTGCTGAAGGAAGGTGAATCTGTCCTTTGGCCAAAGGCTTTATCTTTAGCACAGAATTAGGGTTCAGACAGAGCTAAAAGGGCATTAGGACACATCTGTTTGCCTACATCTGTGTTACACACCACTCATGATTTACAGCAGTGTTATTCCACGTGAATTTGAGCTCTGCATCTTATCCAAGCCTTTGGAGTGCCTCATTAATATAGATGGTTGTTTGTTCATTTTGGCAAAGCCCAGAAAAATCCTACAGGGGCCAAACCTAACTGAATCCTCATTACCTCTAATGGCAAATGACACATTCATCATCTTTAAGCTGAAAAACATAGTCCCTTTTCCTTTCTTTGTACATTAAATGGCTTTTTCAGGTTCTGCATTTGAGAACAGAAGGCTCAGCATAATGAGTAGCAGTCTTCTGAAGGAGGCAATGTGCTGGGGAGGATTTGCCTTTTATGATTTTGCTTTTTTGTTTTTTACTTACGTTACATTGCAATTCCAAACATAGCAAGTTTCAGAGATGTTGCTAGATGATTATGCTCATCTATGTGTTCCTTAGCAAATACTTTGACAGTTGGTAAAGTGAGAATATCATTCTTTCTTTGTAATATGTTTTTTCCACTTCAGTTACCCCACGCATGAAGTAAAAGTCGCAGTCATGCTTCCCATTCTTCACATCTCAAATCTCTGTTGGGCTGTAGGTGGCTCAGGTGGAAGTCTGGCATCTCAAATCTCTGTTGGGCTGTAGGTGGCTCAGGTGGAAGTCTGGCACCATTGCAGGAGCTTTGTAAATATTATGAGGAAGGAAGAATAATATGATTAAAATAATGATGTCACTTCATAAGCTAAATTTAGCCTGTGGTAATGTCCAAAAACTTGTTGCTTGTGTTCTGTGTTCTGTGTTGAAAAGTTTTCCTGTTGTTCTTTTCTGCAGTGATTGGGTAAATTTAAAAACTAAGACGCAGCAACCAGCATTCAGTAGTGCTTTTTTTAAAGGAGTGGTCTCCTGCTGTTCTCAGCTTTCTGCTTTTTCCTTGGCTTTGGCTTGGGTGTACATTTAACTCTGCACTGCAACTTGCAGCCAGACTCTGGGGGTCAGGGGAACATCTGATAAGATGCTGATTAGGACTGCACATTCTAGTGCCTAAATTAATGCAATTATGACAGCAACAGTTCAGAAGAGCAATGCACAATTCAAATCGTTTGCTACATGCTTACCCAGATTTTGAGAATTGTTTCAGTCACTTTCCAAGAATAATGGATTGTAAGAAGCAGAAAGTTCTGTCCTTTCTTGTACATTCTTTAACAAAAATGAACTATGTTATCTTCCTGTATTTCATCCAGCCTTTCCAGTGCTTTGTTTTCCTGATGAAATTTTAGATTCTTTTTTATCCTACTCCTCTAAATGCTGCTTTTCTTACATTGTTAAGAGTGTAGCACTATTGGAAAGATGCTAGGAAAAACAATCTATCTTCTGTCCACCTAAAGGACTAGTGCAAAACTGCTTCTCTCCATGTCAAATTCATATCATTTTCCATGATTCACACAGAGGACCAAAACTCAGATAAATTCTTCTATTTGCATTTGATGCTCCCTTGAACAATTCTTACTGATTTGAGGCCTTGATATTAATCATGATCTCTCAGTATTTCTCTTGTCTACTCCCTGTCTATCTACAATTTCCCCTTTCATATTTTGCTAAAAGATCATTTAGTTTTTTTCTTACCATTTTTTCTCCAACACTCTGCACATCCTGCCTGAACTGCACTGTCTTTTTTTCATTTGTCTTATGTATTTATGGTTTGGAATATGTCCTTTACTGCACATTAAATCCTTTGGTGCTCCCTAGCCAGCCTTGACAGTGTGAATTTAATGAGGGTTGTGTAGTGGTTGGTGTCGTAAGTTATCTTAGGCCGATTTTTCAACTGTCTGATGTTGGACTAGTTCATCACTCTCCTGATGTGGCACATGTGAGGGTGCCCCAAAGCTGCTGCTTAGAGCAGAGATCTCATTCTCTGAAGTCTGTGGCTCATCTGGATGCAGGGCTGCAGCTGCTTTCCTCTTAGGGATGCATTTAGTTTACAGGGTGGGACATATGTAGTAAAAAAAAATTGTCAAGGAAAGGCTTGTGTCTCCTGAGCATCTCTGGAGTGCAAGGGGAAACATCCACTAGCAGAATGACACTAAAGGCATATTTTAGAGCTCTGAGTAGTCTAACGCGTTTGCAGGCTAAAGAGGAGTTATAAGCAGTGATGATTGTGATCCTGACAGATCCTGAGCAGCTGTTTTCAGTGCAGGGTGTGAGTGGCAATGCTTTTCTACTCCGGCTGAGTGATTGCTCCATCTCAGGAAGAGCTGAGCTTCTTCTACAGTCATGGAAATCGTTCCTGTTTGCAAAAATATGTAGAAAGATCAAAACTGAAATTCGAAATTTTATTAATCATCAGGTAATCAAACTTAAATTGGAAAGTTCCGAAAGTGTAGTCAGGCATAGCAAGAATCTAATTACACGTCTTCTTGCTGTGTAGAATAAAATCCCCGTGGGGTAATTGCACTTTTTTCATCACCTGTACGTGTTCTTAAATTCAACTCAGCTGACAACACATCAGAAAAAAAAAAATCTGTATGCTATTCTACTTGAGTCCTTGGCTGTCCCCTGTTAAACATGCCATAATGCTTTGGCACAAATAATTACCAACATGCTCTATGGCACTTTGAGCATATCTTGAAGGTAATTCAGGAAACTTCTGCATGATAATGAGGTTCAGTATCTCAGCTTCAGCCAGCCCACTGTCAGAATGAATCTGGTTTTTAGTAACTGATAGTAAGAGGTGATGTGAAGCACTGTGCAGCTTTCTTCTGGCTGTTTCCAGGCATAATCATCAGGAAAAATATGTACAGCTCCCAGATTTATCGGGGAGCTGTAATCAGATAATTTACTACAAAAAAGTGATGTCCTTTCACCTGTTTTCCTTCCATGTCCTCTAACAGTGTCTTGAGGGACTGTAGTTAGAGTAACTGTGGTATTTATAAAGCTTTGTTTATGTTTGGTTGTGGTACATGACACAGCGTTGGTTTACCACGTTCCAGAATTATCAAGCATCTTAGATCCGAATATGGAGCTGACAGTGTATCAAACAAAGACATTGATGCAATTTGGGTGATTCTGATGCTGATACTAAACAAATGTGAAAACTGTTTTCTATGTGCCTTTTTTTTTTTTTTTTTGAGGGGTGCAACTGATAGAGTGAGACTTCAGGTTGCTGGGAAAACCCCCATTTTTATCTGAGATACCTTTCACAGATGTGCTATGATGGCATAAACTGAGTGGGGCTCACTGGGGACTCCTAGTTACCATCAGTGTTTTAGCAAAAAGCAGGCACAGCATCCCTGAAAAGCGCCGTGGAGTGGCAGTCCGAGGTCTGTACCTCACCTGCCACTGAGCTGCACTTCAAATACCCCCGAAAAGTTCCAGCTCGCTGTGAGGCAGCTCCACACCTGCTGAGCAGAGATAACAGCACACACCTGTCCCGGGAGGCACTTTGGAACTGCTCATCGTATCATAGTTTGTCAAATGACCACTAAAGATCTGATTGTTCAGACAATTAAGAATGAATTTTTCCTTAATCTCAGTTTCATTGGTATCTCTTTTGAAGACTGTTTTCATTGTTTCTCAAACCATACATTATGCTGCAGTTCCCTTTCTGGGCATTTCCTTTTCTCTTCTTATCTGATAAGGAAGGATATGTGGAAAGCATTTTTATCTGGTACTTTGTCCATTAAACTAAGTAATCAAGAAAGGAAATAATTAGCCTTTTAAAGTGAGACTTTTGGAATTTTGTAGAGATATCAGTCAGAGGCTGGCTTTGTGATCTCTGGGTTTGTGGTTATGTGCTTGGGTCCTGTGCCCATTTTTCCTTTCTCCTCAATTTTTTGAATGCTCCAAGTAAGTTTAGGTCAAGCTGCTCTGGAAAAAAAATTTGCATTTAAGTGGACCAGCATTTCAGCCTCATTCCTCCCATACTTTGGTCTCAGTAAAGCCTATGGGAGGATTCTTTTGTTTGGTTTGGACATTTTGTTGGTGGTTGTGTTTACTTTTCCTTCTCTCTACTGACAGTATGTATTCAGAATGTTGTCTTCTCTTTAGTGAGCAGTCCTAGCACCTGGAAATGGCACTGCCTCTCCACCCATTGCTGATCCTTGACCCACTGGGAAAATGTCAATGCCAAATGTCTTTATCTTTGGCAGGCTGAAATGCTGGTTCACTTAAATACAAATTTCTTCCAGAGCAGCTTGACCTAAGCTTACTTGGAGCAGTAATACGAACTTTTGCAAGTAAATGTGTATATCTTCTAATAACTCAAAGCACTTGTAAGTCAAAAAGCTCCAGGGGTTCACAGATCTTTCTGGACTTTTTTTTTTAGGACACCTTGTTCTTTTTGCTCTCTACTAAAGTTATCCTGAAAGTCTCAAGGTAATTACATGCAGCAGAAGTGGTGGGGACATGAAGGGGACAATATTCTGCTTTTACTTTCAAGATGGTTTGTCTCTTTTCATGTCAGTGAGCCAAACTCTGTTCTAGACAAAATAAAACACAGTCAACTGAATGTGAATCAGATGCAGCACTGAAAAGGGTGATTTCTGGAATCCGTCTGGCATTGTGAGAACATTGCACTGAAGTTCTGTTCAGTATGTGTATTGTGGACACAGAGGTTTTAACAGACCCAAATGACAGATGCCCCTTCTAAAATCACCTGATGTGACAACCCCCTCAGCATGAACCACTAGATTTTGATAAATGGTTCTTTTATCTAACACATAATTTTTAATTGAGCTAGAAAAGAAGATTTTTCAAAACATCAAATGATGAAGCATGCCTGTATGCCCAATTTAATAGTTAATTATCCACAAAAAATCTGTATTCTTTACATCTAAATATAAAAAGCTCATGTTTTCAAAATCTGAATTTTGTTTTACCTTCCCCTGAAGAACTCTGTGATCAGGAATCCACTCACTTCCCGATTTTATTTTATATAGGACACTCCTGAAGCAATCTCCTTAACTTTTCAAAATTTTCAGCAACATTTCTATAGACTGGGTATGGTGCTACAGGAATAGTGTCTTCATCTTAGAGTACAGAATGGGGGTTTTTTTTCTTTCCATTACTGCACCATGCTTACATAACCATTTTCACCTTTCAAGGACAATCTTTTACAGGCATTTAAGTGGCCTAAAATATTTTAAAAAATAAATGGATATAAATTGCCTGGTGGAAAATTCTGTTGCAGTTATTGCTAGTTCACTACAGAAAAAAAAAAAAAAGTAGTGTGTGTTTTCACTAGCTAGAGGTAGAATGGTGCTGTGTGTAAATCATCATTCTGGTGTTGGGTATGGCTTGGCAAGAGCCAGACCCAACAATCTTGGGTACAATAATTTTCTCAGGAGAAGCTGGTAAGCAATAGAGCTCCCACAAATCTCTTATCCTGACACAGGAGGCAAAAGCAGGCAGAGTTCTGGGGCATTGTATGGTTGGATTTGCACTGCTCATCTTAGATGCAGAAAGCTTTGTTTTAAGGATCTGTCCCACTACCTTCAGGGTCAGATCAAGATTAACTTGCTAAAATGCTACAATGAACCATCTGGGATAAGAATATTCAGCTTTCCTTAAAAAACCAAAAATATATATAAGATGTTTTTTCATTCTGTTAACCATATATTGAGAATTCATTTTGTTTGATAATTACTGTTCAATATACCAATAGGAATATCGTATTCTATTTCAGGTGTTATCTCTGCTTCTCTTTGCTTCACCTTTAAATATCTATAATTAGATTTGGAAACGGAGTCTTTCATTCTTATACTTATTTTAAAAAATTGCATTTTGCTGTACTTCATAGAGTAGTTGGACCAATTAAAATTCTTCAAGATAATGGTGTTCTGAACTTGCATCTATTTTTGGAACATTAATTATATTCTGCGATGCTTCCTGTGAAAAATCAGGGACAGATACAAACATTTATATGTGATAATTAAATCTGAGTTAATATTTTTGGTCAGAGCTCTGCAGTATATACATGGATGTGTTTCCTGGTTAATATTTTTCTGTATTTTTCAGAAAATACAGAAAAAGGTAGTTGTATTTGTAGTTGTATTTTCCTCCTAATGAAATGAAATATTTAATTTTTATACATTCTAGGTAAAGCTTGATTCAGTCAGGTCAAAGTTCACTTTTATCCATGTTATCCAAGATCAATCTCTGCTTTATAAAGAGCGAAAAACATATGTGGGGACATTACTTAAGACAGCAAGATTGTCAGAAATGTTAAACTGAAGGTCCTGTTTGTTGTTTTTCAACAATTTTTTCATGAAGTTCATTTTTTGGGTTTTTTTAAGTCTAATACCTAAAAACCTCTGTTTTCATCTGAAACTAAATATACCGTTAATTTGAAGTTTTTCTCGTAAATGTTGCTGAGATTCTTTATCTTCATTTCCTTTTATAAACTTAATTCACAAGTAGGTTTTCTGTTGCAGCAGTTTGCCCAAGTAAGTCCACAAGGCTTTATATTTGTGCTCTGCATTTCCATTTTTATAAGGACATCATGGAAACTATAGTGTCAGCTCAGAAGCTGAGCATATAGATGAGGCTGTGAGCATGAAATATTCATGCTACATCTCCCTGAAAACCTTGCATTGAAGTAGAAGGGCTTGTTTTCTTTTCCTTTCCCTCATTCTCTCTTATTTTACACTGAAAAATTGGCATTATCTCAAAAAAGAAAAGTGGGTCAGGAAGACACAGGACATGTGAGCCTTCCTGTTCTTCAGCAGGACATCGTTCCCAGCAGATACGGGAAGAGAAACTCATGAAAATATCCCTGACCAGCCTGTCCCTGCCCTGTCCATCAGGAGAGAGCAGCTGAATGGTGTTGCCGTTAAGTCTGTAAGAAAGACTCTGAGCCAAGTTTTGTAGGAGATAAGGGGTAGTTACTTTAATGAGCAACCCCGCTCATCCAGGAACACATCACCGTGCGCTCCAAAGCAAGCTTTGATTTCTATAGCTTTTATAATATAATCTATCCAATCACTACAGTCCACATGTCTAGTTCTACCTCTGTCCCCTTCCCGTTCCCACCCCCGGTTGAATTGGGTCTGGGGTCACCGGGGCCCTCTGTCTTCTTCTTCCTCCTCTTCTTCAGCACATAAAGGTCTTTTGGACGCTCTCCAGGGCCCCGGGTCACTCTGCTCTGTGTTTATGTTCTCTCCGATAGCTTCTAATCTGGTACCTTGAGAATGAGACTAAATAACTGGCAGATTTTAGCGGCCTGTTCTGGAGCAGGGGTAGAGATAGAAGGACCTTATACTATAAGCTGCTAAATATTAACTCACTACAATCTACAGTGCTACATCTACTGTGGTTCTAAAATCTACAAAATGTGAAAAATCAAAAACTAAAAACCCCTTCGGCATCAATGGCCCTTCGTGCCCTTTTCACCTGCTCATTGCGTCTTCAGTATATCTTAAGACTAAAATCTATTTTTAATTTGTCTTGAAATTATTTATTGTAAAAAATTGCAATTCTGTATGCCTATGACGTTCAGCCACTTCAGTTTAAAATACTGATGAAAATTTTAGGTCTTCTTGGAAACTGTTGTACAACAAAATTTTGGGGTGCTAGATAATTTGGAATATTTTTATTTTATTTTTAATTTCAAGGATAAATTTATGAACATTTTAAAAAGTAAACCAGTTTTGAACGTAACTGCATTCTATCAAGAAAACGGAATTATGAAAATATTTTACTTTCATCACTCTTGATGTTCTTTAAAACCCACAATTTTCTTGGTGACTAAATTGTGAATGTACGCTGAATCATTTTTTTTTCCACTGGAAATAAATGAGTTACAAGGGTTTTTTACCAGGTTTATTTATTTATGGTTTCTCATGCATGTGTTTTGGAACTGTAACCCTAATTTACTTGTAATATATTCCAAAAAATGTCAGGAAGTATTTTGATTTATAAGTTATAAATTCATTCAGATTTCCATTATATGCAAAAAAAAAAAATAAAATTCTTGAGAATGCAAGTCGTATACTCTCTGAAAGACCTTCAAATCTAATTGCTGTAGGCACTTAAACTTTGTAAGGTATTCTTCTAAATAAGCAAAAAAAGGTTTCTTTTAGTGGTACTGTGCTGAACACAAATAATGAACAAATATAATTATGCAGTTTAGAATAGTTCAGTCATTAATGGGTAAATGGAGGTGCCATTGTAGAGATGATGGTGGGAATTTCAAAAGGAATCTGTGAATTATTTGCCCTTTTCCTATTGGGTTAGTTACATGCTGTCAGTCATTATTCAAGGCTGTGTGGAAGTGTGGCACCGAGCTACACAACCTCTTGGCAGAACCAGTCTAGAATTTTCCACTATCAGCTCTTCATCAGAAAACTTGGGCATTAAAATTGATTTTGTCACACAGTCTGTTTTCTAAGGAGCAAACTCACCTTAAGATTAGGAGGAGATCTGAAAGCTGCTACAGGGGAGCTGCAGCTGGAATGCTGCTGCTTTCCTTGCCCTCCTTAGCTGGGGAACGTGGCCCTTGTTGCATTCCTGGAGTTACTAAGGGGCAGAGTGGTCCCACCTGTCAGGCAGGGACATCTGCCCAGGCATGGGGGCACATGGAGTCATGTAAAATGAGCAGTGACATTTGTGCATCTGTATGTGGGATGTCCAGAAAACTTCTGGTTTTCTGGTATTTGCTGATGAGTCAAAATTTATAAAGGAGAAAGGAATAGGTTTTCTAAATTTCTACCATGATGGTCCTGTTCTATGCATTCCTTTTTGGTATTTATCTGTTTGGAAGAAGAGAATATCACTTAAGCTGTTGGTTACTACTACTGAGTATTCCTATTTTGAAAGTCTGCTCTACTCTTATAATGAAAGACCTATGTTAGTTTGCTCTCGCTGTGGTCCTAAAGTTAATTTGATAGGTCTTACACACTGTTTAAAACATAATAAGCCTTGCATTGTTTTTGCACAGGCATGTTTGAAAAGATCTGTCAGTGACCAATCAAATATTCCTCACATTAGACCTTAGCAAAGCAGAACATAATCTGCACAAACTGCAGTTACTGATTGCCATCCCCTCCACTCCAAATAATAAATAATTTACAGCTATCACATGCTCCTTCTACAGTCAAGTATACGGGCAAAAAAAAGAAACTATCTACACTTCCTCATTAGCTTAATCAAGCCAGTGTATCAGTAACCTGCCGTGAAACTGATTGCTGAAGAGCAGGAAGAGTTGATGTCTGTGTAACAAATTACTTTAAACCTTAAAGCTTTTGAATTTTAGTCAATTTTATCTAAAATTTCTCAAAACTCCTTTTCTATGAGAAGGGGTAGTATTTCGAAAAGACGACTTCAGAATAAAATTTTAAAAATACTCAAATATCAAAATTTCCCATTTCCTTTGTCTTGTTTGGGTTTTTTTTCCACATTAAATAAGAGTCCTTGACCCTTGCAGGGAAGCATTACCTTGAAATGCAGCAACCTTGACTGAAGAGAGGGGCTGCAGACCCTCAAGGCACGCTCTTGGCTGCCCAGTGTGGAGACTGCAATTCTGGAGTCCTACCTTTTTTAACAAAGTTCTCTGGGTCTGCAGCTTCTTGTCATGGAGTTGAGAGCCAAAATCCAACATCTGGATAAAACTGTGGCTTCTGGAGTTCCAACTAAAAGTGAAGAGAGCCCAGTCTCGGAATCGCAGAGAGACAGATCCCAAAACCACAGGGATGTGGGTCCCAGTTAGATCAGTGCCCTTACTAGCCAAGTGGTTATGGTTTTATGGTTTTCTTGCATAATTATCCAGCTCTATGAAAATTCTGTCTGTCCTGCTCTGGATTAGGTAGTACTGATGGAAGTGGAACTGTGGGATGGAAGTAGAAAAACTGAAAACTCTCAGAGGTCAATTTGGAAATGGGAATGACAATCAGGGATTAGATTTTTTTTTATTTGGGAGTTGTGTGTGTACTTGTAATTTAGAGGCACAGAAGATGGAACACTGGAAAGACTTCAGGGGTCTATAAAACTGTATTCACTATCCAGACAACTTCAGAGTCGTGATTTTGGCTGAATTTTGATCTTAAATACTTTGGGGTTTGAATGATGAAGATGGTAGGTAACTGCACACTTCTCTTGGAATTCCTTTCTTCTTCTATAATCATCTATTTTCCCACCTTTTCAAAGACACCCTGTGGCCTTTTTTGTTGCTTTGCCTATCTCTAGAGTTTTTTATTTTATTTTATTTTTTTACTTTCTAGAGTTTTAAAGCCCTCAGGTTAAAAAGTAAGAAGGAGGCAGATCTGAAATGCTCAAGAGAGTCTACATTCTGTAAAAATAGCAGTGAAAGTCAAAATGGGGGGAAAATTACAGAAAAACACAATGCGCAGGGCCTAAAGGTTTAAAGAAGGCTTAAAAAGAGACTTTCAAAACCAAATTTTCCCTTTGAAAAATATTCCATCAAAATGTTTCGGCTTCTTTTATCTCCTGTCTCTTCAGTGAATTATGTTTTAACACTGAAATAGTCCCCTGAGCATATATAAACTCAGAAATTAACTGGGAACTAGCTAAAGAATTCTAGTTTGTACCTCAGATACTCTATTTTTATATTTTTTCCCCTCACTGGGCTAGATATGCTGAATTTTTCTAGTTCAAGAATACAGGTAGTTCTGGAATAACAGATAAAAGCTCTTATTTTCCAAGACAGAGTTGATTCCTTGCACGTTTTGATGCTTTTTTAGGCTTTTCTCCGTATCAAGTCACAACAATTTGCCTCATGTTTTATAAAATCTATACCATAAGATACAAGAGTTCATCAAGATAATAACAGATTATTAGTGTCAAAACAGCTAAAGCATTCCTAGGGGAGAAGCTGCTAGAAATTAGAATGGCAAGCACTAAAATTAGGAATAAAAATTACAGGCATAAGAAATATATTGAGTGAAGGTAAACTTATTAAAGATAAGCATATTTTCAGTAGCATAAGATAAACTGGTCAGGTGCAAATTCTGGGCTGCTTTATGTTTCGTAAGATCCCACCAGGCCACTTTCTGACCTGGATCAGATAAATATCAAATCAGAGCAAAGCAGTGGAAAAGAACCAGTTTACAGCTGTTGAAAGAGACATAAGAATCAAAGATGTCATTGTAGCTGCAGCTGATACAACTCATTTCAGACTAAATAAAACATTAATCCCCTCATGCTCCTCTCTATTATAAGGAATGTTCCAGTTATGAGTTTGAGCATCCCCAGGTATGTTTCAATGCAGAGATTTGTTTGGACAGGGGTCCACTGAGGATTCTCTACCTAAAAAAGAATGATTTAAAAGGAGTCAGTGTCTCATATGCATTACTGCCTTGCTGAACCTGCTGCTGTATTTGGTGAGCCTTGAACAAAGACTGCCTTGATATAGATAAGCTTGTTTAACAGCAGTATTAAAACGTTGAAGAAGGACTGCTGCTGGTGGATAAACTGATGGAGGCTGATGCTGTGAGAAGACAAGTGGGCACTTGGTATCTTTTAATTATAGGACTAGGGATGCTCTACCTGTGTTGGAAGGGTTGAATCTGAGAATTGGATCTGTGAGTTGCTGGACTTTTACAAAGGTTCTCAGTATTTTTGTGTTCACAAAAGGGATTTATGATTATTTTTATTACTGGCTGGATTACAGCTTACATGAAGGCCCTGCACATACATAGAAGTTTGGAATGGGGAATTTATTGTCAGCTATCCAAATAATGGCTGGATAGACCTTGCATTCAGAGATTTGTATTCATATTAATATTGATTTGTGTTTGTATACAAATAAAAAAATTGTACCATTCTAACACTACAAGACAATTTCTCTTATTTTCTCCTTTACTTAAGGAGAAAATAAAATAAAAAGGCAGTGGAAAAATGTCATGATTGAAGAAATGCCAAGGAGATGAGTGAATGACCCTGATAAATCCCCCTTCCTAGCTGTTGGATAGATGTTCCCTAAACACAGCCTCACTTAGCGGTGTAGGAAGCACTGGATTCCTGAGCGTGTAGGAAATGGGAAATCACATTTATTGGGTCAAACACTTGATTTGTATTCAAATAGGGGTGAAAGAAACCCCATTGGTTTGCCTGAATGACTTGCTGAAGGTTTTATTTATGAAAGTTTCTAAGGCTCTCAGCATCGCTGTCATCAATCTGAACAGCCAGTGTGTGTTGGTGCTGGCAGTGCCAGTGCTCTCCTGTCTCAGTGCAGGTACAGCTGTGTCCGTCTGTGCCACACTGGGTACCACAGACCCTCTGGCAGCACATCTCACAGCTTCAGTCATCTTACCATTACCATCAAGATATTCTGGCAGCTGTATGTGCAATCAGTAATTCTGGGGAGAAAACAGAATAGAATAGGATCTCTTCACAGATTTATTTTTTTTCTTCTTCTCACATTCTCATGTTGCATTTGAATTCCTGCTAACAGTTTTCTCATAACTTCTTCACCAAAATAATGTATATGTACTTTATTTTAAGGATTTCCAAAAGGAGATGTTAGTGCACAAGGCAGTCAGAGGAGATGGGCAGGCAAATTTCCATAAAGTGTAAATGAAACCTCTGAGCCAGGAGATGCCTTTTATTCTAGAAAGAGAGTTATTTTCCCACCCCTTTAAGCACACCAGCCCTGGAACTGACTCAGCCTTAGTTCTGACAGTGAAGATCAGCTCTGTAAATTAAGCAAAGATCCCTGAAAGTCACATACCTAGACAATTCTCCCAGTCTTTCCTTAGTGTGTTACAGTTTAAAGCCACATTGTCCAGGAAGGTAGAATCAACATTGTTTTTCTGCAAAATTACATCGATTCTCCATGCTACATCCTGATGAACTTCAATCATTTTTTTCCCCTCAAGTGATCACTGATTAATCTAAAAACTATGAAATTAAGTTGTTTGAACCAGGAATTAAAAATTTCCAGCAATTAAAAACAAAGAAACAAACCAAAACAGCCACCAGCATTAGAAAGTGATTAAATATGGCAACAACTGAGATGCTGAAATTAGTTGTCCTCATTCCAAGGGGTTTGTAACTAGTATGATGTTTTTGAAGCTATTAAATGACAGTTAAGCTGTGTTATTAATTGTAAAGTAGCTACTTTTGTATCCTGAGCCCACTGAGTGAGTGTTTTGCACAGCAGGAGGCTGGAAGATGATAGTAAGCCTAATCATTGTCATTTTACTGTACAAGAGGTAATTTTAGAAAATGATTCCTTAAATTATAAGATCCAAACAAAGACAAGGCTCTCCAGCTGGGAACTTTGTTCTGTCATTGAAAAGTGTCTTTCTCCTAAGTACTGTGAACTTTGGGCAGTTTCACTACTAGTAGCCTGAACGATACTAAAGCGAATTTTAAATTTTGCATATTTAATAATCTTTCTACTAGTTAACGTAAGTATAACATCTGTAGACAGGGTACTGGGCACACAATGAGTCTGATTGTCTCCTGAATTACTCTGGCTTCAGAATAACTGTGCTGCAGTTGATAACACAACTATGCTATATATTTAAAATAATGCAGAAGAGAATCAGTTGTGATGAATTTAGCGTTTTGGGTAATAGTTTGCTAAGAGCCTACATACTTCTAGCAGTCTGGACTTTAATCATTTCCCTGGACTATGCAGGTGAAATCTAATTTATTGGTGCTAAAAAGCTTTTGGAAGGTTGTAATGCACTACATACATTTTGGAAGTTTTAGTGTACTATCCACCATAACCTCCTCATATCCTATTCAGTGTTTTGCAGCCTGTGCTCTTATAAAGAACATAATCCAGTTTTGTGCATTTTTCTGCAGTTCCATTACCTTACCTTTTTTTTTTTTTTTAAATATATTCCATAAAGTATTAATTTAGCTCCTAGGTACTTCAGATAATTTTAAATATTTTTTCACCCTTCTCTGTACTGACTTAGCTCTCACCCTTAGCAAAATATCAACTCTGGCTGAATGTATATCTTTTTCCAGCTTACAAAAATATGTTCAAAACATGTGCCAGTTCCGGGGTCCCAATGTTTCCCATTTGGCTGGCTTTTTTCCCTCTCTGCAGTCAATGTAAATACATTACTCACTTTTATGTGATAACCTTTCACACCCACATTTCCGATTGCTAATGCAAAGTGCAAGGCAACAAGAATTAGGCCTACAATACACTGGGAGTCTCATGACAGCCAAGAGCTGATGAAATTTGGATTCCACCACATCTTCTTAATTCACTTTGAGCAGAGCATTCCTTTCAAACGCTGGTGGTGTGAGAGAGATCTGCCTTATTCACAAAGGCAGCATCTCCCACAGTCAGCTTGTGAAACTGAAATTAAATCCAAGGAGCAACACAGACAAATAATTTTGCCTGTTATTAAACTGCAAGATTTTTCCTTTTTTTTTCATCCTGGCTTCCACTTGGTCACCCAAGTTCTCTGAAAGTGACCCCTACTGCTCTTAAGGAGTAGGTGTGTGTGAAACTGCTGGTTGTCATCAGCTCCCCCATAATGTATCACTGAGGATTTACACAGGTGACAGCTCTGTGAAAAAGCTGCATTCAGAACACTGCAACTGTGCACAGGGAAGAGTGTCACAGAGAAGCAGGAAGGATCAAACAACTACTAGAGTTGCTAGAGGGGAAAGTTTAATGACAAGTTACTGTGACATTTATGACCAGATCGATTATGAAGACTGAAAAAATCTATGGTATATTTCCAGAGTGTTGCTCTACAGCCCTCTGATATAGGGGTTGCCATGGCAAGTACAGATTTTCTATTAACCAGGAAGGTGAACAGTCTCATAAAACCCATGAAACCTGTTAGTGAATAAATTGCATAGGAGAAACACCTCTATTGACCCCTATGGAAATGTAATATTTTCAAACAATGCTGCAAAGTCTTTTCCTTGGTTATTTTTAAAAAACAGTCTGTGAAACTGCCAAATCCAAATGCACCATTTCTGGTATTCCCCATGTCTTGAATGACAGCTTAGACAGATTGGAAAATCAGCACTGAGCTAAAAATACTAGTGTGGAGGCAGCAGAGTAAGAAAGTAAGTTACTGAGTATTGTTAAATAGGATTTGCTCTACAGCTTTGATGCCTGATAAGGTTAAGATCTTCAGCATTACAAACTGAGAATTAAAACAAATATCTATGTGGACTTGACTATATAATTTTTAAGAAATATTTCAGGAGACCGGTAAAAACAGCAAAAAGCGTTCTTGTTAAAGCAACTTGGAGAAAGTCAGCAAAGGAAATCTCATCAAGCATGGTCCATGTTTCATTCCCTTCCTATGGTGTTCTATGTACATAGAAAACACTCCCCTTGCTTATGTGTTGTATACCCAGAGAAATAATGCAGGAGTAAAAGGAACAGGTTGCCCAGAAAAGCTGTGGCTGCCCCATCCCTGGAAGTGTTCAAGTCCAGCTTGGACAGCGCTTGGAGCAACCTGGGATAGTGGAAGGTGTCCCTGCCCATTGCAGCAGCATTGGAATGAGATGGTCTTTAAGGTCCCTTCCAACCCAAACCACTGTGTGATCCTAAGGGAGAGTGAGCTTTGAGGTGTCTTGCTTAGGCCCAGACATTGCAGTCACATAACTTGATGTGATGTTCTGGGTGTAGCAGAATGGTGGAAACATTGCTGTGCTATTGCTTATTGCTGTCTCCTGCATATGTAGCACTGCTTTTTTCTACAGCAATTTCGGTTTGCAATAGAATGATAAATTTGTTACTAAAAACTTTGATTTTACTGTTTCTCATAGAGTACCCATTGATCAGTAATTGATGTTCTTGGGAAAGTCTAGATGAATGCAAAAAATTCATTGATATTTCACTGGGCAACAGTCTTGGAAGCAAGAATTTCTGCAAAGGGTCAGGCCTGATGCTGACAGTCTAGCAGGGAATGTGTTGCAGCTGTGGATGCATTAACTGATTTGATAATGTGCATTCTTTACAGTGAAGGAAGGGAAAATCATCAGTTGTCCCTCTGTTCCTCATTCATACCAGAGAGTATCTGCTTTGATTTCTCTTTCCCTGTCTGTTATCCTGGCAGCTCTGTCTCACTGGCCACTCAACACGTTGTGAGTGCAACTGCTCAGGCAGAATAACCACACAGAGACAACGCCGTGTAGTAGTGACCATGTAGCCTCCAGTGAGATCTGCCTTTCCAGCAACATGAGCCCAAACAACCAGAGTCACAGCTCTCCCTTATCCATATCTGGTAATTTCTATTCACTACATCAGCTTTATTTCTTTCTTTTAGCAATCATCTTCAGTCTTATACATGCTCATTAGCTATTTATTTTATCCACATGCCAAGTACCTTCTCTAATAATAAGCAATGCTGTGTATTCAGTTCAGACCAGATCTTTTTAAATGCTGTGTGTTTGTATTTCCTAGTCCACATATCTTCCCCCGAGCAATACCACACATGCTTAGTTTAGACCTCTGTCAGTCCTTTGAACTACAGTGATTCAGGTTCTTAGCCTGTCTTACTTCTTATCAGTCACACTCACTATCATTACTCCAATTGCACAGCTACCATAATTAGATTTTATATTTTTAGGCATTCATAACACTACTTTAGTGTACACTGTGCTATCAGAAGCATTTTAGACAAGCCATAAGACCAAACTAATTAAAACATTCCACAGAGACTTTTTAAAGGAGAATTATTGTTGCTTCTAAATTGGTAAATTCATGCACTCAGATGTTGGGCCAGAGATGGCTGGTAGGACAGGTTAGTCAGATCTCCCATGTAATGGAGGTCCCAGGATCTCACCCCATAATTTTTGCTTTCAGGCCATTATTTCTGATGTCTTTTAGAAGATAAGTCACATTTAGCTTAAAAAGTTAGGTTTTTACTCCTTCCTGGAATAAGCTTACCTTTTCACTCCTGGAAGTTCTTCCCTCTTGCCAGAGGCCATACGGAGATCTTGAGCATCTGTCTGTGTTCAGGTAATCCAAATACTTCTCAGAAACTGCAAATAGAGAATACTCACTATATTCACAGATTGCATTCATTGCATTCTCTGTTACCAGTAGTCTCTTGCTAGGGGTTTTCTTACCAGAGGTATAATCTCTGCCTTTATTTCCTTCCCAAGCAGTTGCATTTTTCTCCTCCTGCGAGCGGCCGTTGTCTTGCTCCTCTTCTCCAGGGAGAGGAATGGCTTAGTAAATGATGGGCTGTGACTGTCATTTCTATGTATAGAGGTATCTATAGATATGTGGTCCTTGGTGACAGTAAGGGAAATGGGTCTGGAAAGCACTTGCATGGTTTTGCATACTGCAAGATTTTAATAGAATTATTACTGCTTCTGTTTTGAAATGGGTCTCTGTGCAGGAGCATTTGCCACATACTCAGCAGTATCTCTTGAGATGTAACTCACCTTGTTGCATGGATGGTTTTTAGATGAGGACAACTATGCACACAGGATGCTTTAAGTTTACTTCCTTCACTGAAATATTTTCTGTCCCTGTGTTGAATAGAATTTGAGCTATTGAATTTCATTGCCTCCTAAAATAATACAAACAGATGTATTTGTATTTATTTTGTAACTTAATTTGTACTTATAACTATCTATTTTTTAAATATTCCACCTGAAACAAGCAAAATGACCTGGTGTTGTAGTAGGTTGCTCATTTTCCTGGAAATCCAGCTTCTAAGAAATTAGTTACAACAGGTATAAGCACTTTCCAGCCTTCTATCTCATTTATTTAGTCTCACTAGCCCTATAAATTATTGCTTTGAGGAAACAAAAAGCAGTGTATTCTACCAACATAAGCATATTTCTCTGCCATTCAGTCACTTATTTTAGAATTACTCAGAAAGTTAAAGGTCTGTTTTAGAATACCTCCACTACTGAAAGCCCTAGAGGGAGTAAGTAGCAGTAAATATGGGACAAGTATAAGATATTATTTAAAAATAATGACTGTAGTGCAAATTTTCATAAATAACTATTGTTCTTTTAGAATCCAAACACAGTGTATTTCTCTTCCTCTTCAATAGAGTGTTTACAGTTGGATTTCTATAATTGTCGACTGTGGTTTGGGTAGCCAAAGCACTCACTTTTGAAAACCTTTTTGAAGGCTTTCTCATTTGTATTATATCATGTTTTCACACCAAAATTTTCAAGACCATCTGTGTAAAGGAGGTGGAGGCCACAGATTCACTAAGGGACATTGGTTTTGTTCTTTTTAATGGAATAGGAACTCCAGACTCAAGGGCTTTCAGATATTGCACCTTGATATATGCAAATATATGCACAAACTACAGGATTGTTTTCACATGGTGAAGTGCTCTGTATCCTTGAGCATGCACAAAGGAAGTTTCCGCGAAGTGTGTTTTTTGTAATGGGTTCTTATAGGCAAGATTTTTTCCACAGGAGTCTTTCTGGAGAGATTTCTTTGTCAAATGCTGCTCCTCGTGCTGAATCCATCATTTATGCCTCATGCATCTCTGGAAAAAGAGAGAGGTGGACCATAGCCAAGTCTGTAGATAATCCAGAGGACTCTCTTCTTTTACACCCCATAAAGAGATTGATGTTGTGCTTACTGTAGAAACACACAGATTGCTGGTAGATAAACAGGTGGGTCACAGAGCAGTGTGTGCAGAGCACTTCCAACGGCTCCCATGGACTGCACTCCTCCTGGATTTTCATGGGGTAGCATTTAGAGAAACCCTACATCTATCTCTGTGGGCTTTATATGCTAAAGCAGTAAATAAATTGATGCAGCTTTTTGTTGGCCACTGCAGCTTTTTGTTGGGCTGAAACGCTCCATCCACACACCATCCTCCCAGGAACTGTCGGCAGCAGATGGATGAGAGAGCACCGTCTGTCAGCTTGGAGACTGTCCCACACAAGATCAAGACAGGTAAATGCCTTGCTCCTGCTGCAGATTGAATGCTTTCAAGAGGATTTACAAAGGGCAAAACAACACTTATTTAAATCAACACCTCAAATGCAAAGCATGGGCAGGGACAGAGAAGTAGGCTGGAGGAACTGAGGCAGAGTGCCTGGACAAAGCAGACCTCTACCCCCACCAGCAGTGGAGAGTAGCTGTTGCAGCTGTCCCTACCTTTCAGTTAGCTGGAGAAACACAAGGGACAAAACATATTCACCTTTCTCATAGATAATGGGGACATGAAAGCCTTTGGCATGAGTGTTTTCCTTGGGAAAGAAAATGTGTTGGGGAAGATTTATAGAACTGTGGCTCAAGAAGCTGGCCTACTGTTAGGACAGGATTATTCAAATCTAAACATGAAATATTTACAAAAGGAGGAATGTTTAGAAATGAAGAGAAATGAGAGCTACTGATATCCTGGTTTCAACATCTGAGCATAAAACTTTTTCTCTCTGAAGACAGAAGTTTGAGGCAATGAATGCTGTAGGTAATAAGTTAGGCATCTCAGTCAAATATCACCTGAAGATTAATTGAGGAAAATTTATCTTTTCAAACTGTCTTTTGATTCCCCTGGTTAGCAATTGGAATATTTATTTCATGCTTCTTTGTTCTGTATTGCAGATCAAGTGTGTTTCACTGTGGACTCTGACAATTCAGCCTGTTTGTGCTGTAGTTTTAAATTGAGGAAAGACTCAGTGTAGTGCAGTGTTAGGTAGTACCCTCTGTTCAGATGGGACTAACCACATCCTGTGCACATGTTCTGGGCTCTCAGACAGGTTGCATTTCCTCCCTTCTCTCATTGTTCTCTCTTCATACAAAGTGAAGGTGCCTTTTCATACAATCAAATGGTCTGCTTTGTCTAGCAGAAGTAAGAGCTTACATTGTTATTTCTGCCTTAATAGCTCAGCAGAGGTTTCAGTCTATTTAAAGATTCTTGTAATGATTTAGGTGATTTTTATGTGTATACAGAGGGGATTTATTGATGTATGAAAGTGTCAAAAGACATGAAGTAAGAAATGTGCCCATGTAGGCAGGCTTTCTGTATAAACCCTAAGACCCCTAATCAGTTGTTAATAATGTTGATTTTTCTGGTTTTTTTCTTGCCATAAAAAGTATTTCTAAGAGACTGTAGAGCCTTACTGAATCCAGCTGTGTCTCGTGCACTCATTGTTCATGGCCTGGTGATGACGGGAGATATCAATGGCCATGACACAAGATTTTGGGTGAGAGTCTGTGTGCTGGTTCTGGTTGTTCATTTGAATTCCTCTTGAGTGTTTTCTGGTTTTTACAGTCTTTCACCTTGTATAAGCTGTCAGTTCTTCATTTATACTGAAATTATTGCCTTTTCTAAAGGATTTTCCTCAAAAAATTGTACAGCCTCCTGAAGCTGCTTGGTCCCAAGTCCTCTCTGGGGACAGATGTCTGTCCTGCTGAGACAGGAGGGAGCAGATTCATCCCAGAGATGTGATCTAGTACAAGCAGGAAAAATACAATAAAAAAGACAAATTAGGATAGTATAAAGAAGGAATACAGTAATTATGACCAACTTGATAATTGTCATTATCGGCATAGCCTAACAGGATGAAGAGTCTTTTATTACCATTTTTGGTAATCTCTGAAGCACAAGTCCAGCAGTTTGTTCATATATGATTTGTCTTGTTTAGCCCACAGCAGAGGAGGAGATGTGAAAACAACATGGCTTCTACAAGGCTGTAATTTGGATATCAAAGTGGAAAATGGAGCTGTAGCTGGCATGTTCAAGAAATGTGGTTGTATTTTTACATCCTTACTGCAGCATTAGACAACCCTCAGGAAAAGGAATTCTGCATTTCCATCTCTGAATTTCAAAGTAGGAGATGAGAATTAAGGCTATTATCTCTCTGAGAAGAATATTGCCCATTCAGTAAAGTGCAGGCATCCTTTCTGATGTAAGGAAAGCTTATTGGTGAACTGCAAATAAGCCTTAACAAGAAATATCCTTTGAAGGATAAGAGGAAATAGAGAGCTTAAAGATTCTGGGATGAACGCATGCTTTTCAAGCAGATGAAAAACACTGAAAGAGCAATTCTCTCTTCTCCTGGCTTATGAGCCATTTACCAATGAGGTGTTGTATTAATTTTTTTCTTTCTTATGCAGGCAAAGAAAAAGGGAAGAAATCTTATGGCCAGCTCTGTCCTCTGACTTAATAAATCCTGGTTGAGATTCAGTGGACTCAAGAGACGTTCTATGCCCAGCACTCAGCATAAATCCAGGCAGTCTGTCATGTTACATTTATTAAATAGGTGCAACAGACTTTACCACCCTTGTTCTCAGGTTGTTCAGAATTGGGACCTGCTCATTCCAACATCTTTCTGTTTCACATTCAAATTTTTCCCCCAAAAAAATAATGCACAGGAAGGTCTGATGCAGTATGGGGTCTTGCACGGAGTCAGTGGTGGCTGTGCTGATGTTGACTCTTCTGCATTAGAGGCACTTGCTCCCAGGGCCAGGAGTTCACACCTAACCTTAGAGATTATTCCTCTTGATAGAGCAATACTATGCCTATTGAAATGTCATGGGGAGGACACAAGGAATGAGAATAATTCAGTGTTACCCTGCTGCATCAACCCAAGGTTAATAAACAGTATTATCCAAGTAAAAATTCTCTTTCCTTTTCTCAAGGCAGTTAACTGTACTCGCAGTCAGAGCAGTTAAGGACCTGTCTGTTTGTCTTACTAATGGGCCTGTCACAGTTATCATTCAGCAGTTGGAAAATAGTACTGATGATAAATTTAACCATTTACTAAGACTCCCTTTTCAATGATTTGGATTTTGTTTTGCCTCATTTCTTGCAGACATGTTTTGGACTGTGACATCATGTAGAAAATCTTTTTATGGACTCATTCTGTTCTAGGCAAACTGTACTACAGAAACACTTTGTATGTCTAAACCATTTATAATCTATCAAATAAGTGTAAATTCTATAGACAGAAAATACCTTATTTCTGTTGTATTTTTGAGAACATACTGGAAATTCACTTAAAGCATTAATTAAGCCAGAACTCTTACATGCAAAGAGATGTGCTGCCTTCTCAGCATTACAAGAAAGCAATTAGTGAACACTGGAGGCAACAGCTTTTGCTAATCAAAGGAACTGAGCTTAACTTGTGTCCGTTCAGGCAATTCTGTTATGGAATAAAGGGGAAATCCAGACATACTAGTGGACTATCAATTAACATAAAAACATGCAATGCAACACAATTAATTCTGTTAAAACCCAGAATTTTCCATTCCTAGTGCAAATGTGTTTTGAAAATGACATGGCCAATACTCAGTCTTTGAATCTTAAAAGTCATGGGTTTTAAGAGTCAACTTTCAATTACTTTTAAGAATTACTTTTAAGATTCAGCCTTTCAAGTTTATGTCTCTTGGTATTCAAATAATTTTTATCTAAATGATTATAGAACATTGTTATTACATATCCACCACCCTTTTTCATTTTGATCACACTATTGACAGTGTCTTCCATCTTGGCTTCATCATCACCTATCCTCCATTCTCTGTAAGAAAAATCTGGTGAACTTTAAATGGAGCCCTTAGGGAGAATGGATTTGACTGAAATAATGTGTTTTCTTTTTTTTTTCTTCCTCGTCCCTCTTTTTTTTCCTTTACTGTAGTAAGTTTATAAGACTTCATGGAAGTTCAAATTAGCTTAATATTCTTAATATTTTAAAACAGAGGTAGTATTTTCTTTGTTGCAGATAACAGGCACTGTGGCTTGTCTTGATAGCTGCATTTCCAGCCATAATAGCACTGATTTTATCTTTAAATGAAACATCCCTACACATGAGTTTTTATTATTCATTTATATACCAGTATTGAGGAAGTCACTGTCCTGGATTTTGGTGAGATCTGAATAGAATTCTTGACTTTGCCACAGATTTCATATTTGTTCATGAAAGTTTGCTAAATGTACATACCTGAGGTGAGCCCTTTGGTGATATAAATGTTACACAATTTTAATATTTATTACTGTATTGTTATTGCTATCAGAACAGTCAAAAACCCAAATGAGAGATTATATTTTTAATTGCTCTAGAGTCTTCTGACAGAGCATTTGTTTCCTGTGAAAATCTCTGGAGGCTGGCACATGCACTTTAAAGGCAGCTGAGTATTATTCATGGTTGGTTCAGTATGAACAAATCATTATATAGACAGACTAGTAAAAAGATGGCATTTAATGATCATTTTAGTCCTGGGGCAGAGGGATGAACTCAAAATACTCTTGTGGTCCTTTACTGTCCTGTGTCTATCCATGTCTAAAGTAACCCATTATAGACTTTGCCAAGAAAAAGAGCCCAAAAATGACAACTCATTTTCCTATAGTCTCCACACAGAGACTGGTGATTAGACAGCACATGTGTATAATCCAACATTTTGCCTAAAATTCAGTGTCTACTTTCCAGATTATCAGAATGTCAAGAGCATATTTTACAGTTTGTTTTCTCTTTCTAATCAAGGTTCCTGTCACCCTCTCCCCCCTTTTTGTTCATCTCCTTCTCAGGGATACAAAAGGAACAGGCCAGCTTTCCTCCTGCTGTGAAGTACAAAAACTCCAGACAGTGTTAAACTGACATGGTCTCTGCTGCTCTGCCAATCTCTGAAATGTCATTGCCTGGGCAGCCTGCTGGGCTCAGCTCAGCACCACGGTGCCAAGACTGCTAATAACAAAGGAATAAAGGTTAATGAAGGAAGGGGGGTGGTGTTATTATCCAAAATTAAGTTGTCTGCTCTCTGTCTGTAAGGTTTGTTCAAGGCCCTGGCTTTTGATTTTTTTAAGTCTTTATTTTCCCCTGTAGTAATGTGTTTATTTAGTTTGTAGGGTAAATCCCAGTGGATGCACAGGACCCACTCCAGTGTCTTGGTTTCCACCTGGTCTACTTGGCTTTTTGTAGCAGTCCTTGAAGTAGGAGAGTACTAATGGATATGACTGAGTTATCCTTATTGGGCCCTGCATGATTGCAAGGCAGAAAGTGATCTCTTCCATGGCTACAGAGGTCCTTGTTTTCAAGAAGCAAAAAGCTGAGCATGCCCAGGGCCCCACTCTGTTAGTGGAGCTGCTTCTTGTGCCTCCTGCTGTAAAGTGGTTCTGGTGCACTGGCTCTGTGTTTGCTGCGTGTTTGGGGGCATGGAGGTCTTGCCAGAATGGTGTTACTTCTCTACTGACTATTTTATATAGGGTGGTTGTTTAGTTTTTACCTGTTGAGTTACAGCACGAGGATGTGTTGCCATGATCAGTATGTGTGAAGTTTAGGCACTGACTGGATAATGAAGAAAAGGCAAAGACCATTCGACACACTTTTTTTTAATCTATCTGTCAATGCCCAGGAGCTCTATTTCAGCTGTAACACACCAGAATGCTGCTCCCACCATCAGCTCATTAGTGCAAAAACCATCTGTTACTGATCTTCTCCCTCCTGCCATGCCCTTGTGAGTTCTTTGTGCATTTATTCCCACACTTCTTCTCATTTATATATATTTCTCAACACAAATACACACCTTTAGTCTACACAACATGATGCTCTGAGGTTACACTGCAGCTAGTTCCTTCTCCTGGCCTATGTCTCTGAGAGTGACCTGATCTTTCTGCTCACAGGAAGCAGATCTAGTCTTACTCTCCACCTTCTATATTTTTTTTTGTCACTGTAGTCACATCTGACTTGTCACTTGTTGCTAGTGCACATATGAGGATTTTTGTGATTCTTCGCATCTCAAGTCCATGAATTTGGTTGGTATGGTGGCTTTGCTATATTAGGATATTCTGGCACACAACTGCATAACTTTCAGCCGCAGTTGAAATGGACACAATTAAGGGTCAATCGTAGAGTGGATTTTTATTTTTAGAATTATGAGAATTAACTTACTTTAGAAAGTTAAGGATCTGTCTTACCTCCCATTCCACCTCCCTGTAGTAGCCCCCTGAAAGGCACACAGGGAGACTGACAGAAAAATTCTTCACAGTAGCAAACAGTAGAAAATAACAGGTTGAAATGTGACAGCTAGAAAATGTTCTTAGCTGCAAGTCATATTTATAGTAGTGGAGAAGTCCGAAAACGTTCACTTATTCATTTTTTTTAAAAGTTTATCCCAATTTAGGTGATTACTGTAGATACTGCTTCTCCTCCTATTACTGTGAACTGGTTTGGCAATTATTGCTTTTTTGAACAAATGAAAAGAAGTTGTAGCATAATGTAAACAAGTTAAATTTGTGCGAGACTAGGGTAAAAATAAATCAATGGATGTGCATATAAATACACCAGTGCAGGGACTCCCATCAGTGCATCCATACAAACACAGATATGTATCTACAGATCTGTATTGTATAGTGATCAAAAAGACCTGTTTGTCCAGGATTATTAAAGTGCAGGTCTGCAAAATTAACAACAGTTGTCACAAGTGGAACAAACTAAATGGTTCCCCAGATTTTCTGCTCTAAGATGTTATCCTTTGTTACTTGAAAAATGACAGAAACTTACAGTTGTTTCTACCAGTTTATAAAATGAGTGGCAGGTTGGTGGGAGGAAAGGAGGTTATTTTTTAAGCCTCCTTTGCCATCAGTACATCAACAACAGAGAAAGCAAATCTATTCTTAAAAAAAAAAAAAAAAAAAAAAGAAAAAACTACACCTTGCAGAGTAGAAGGAGTTAAGGACTTCCTTTGTTGTTTGGTTGTTGGTTGTTTTTTTTTTTTTTAAATTAAATTGTGTAGTTGGGTAAAATATCACAGCAAGGCTCATACTCAGCAGTGACAGGCATTCTCCAGCACTCAGTTAAGTCTCTGGAAATCCTCCCATTGACAATCACTGTGCATTGCACAGTGCTGGGGGCAGAATACACAACGAGAGGGAAAACCTAATCTAAGTGTTATATGTAGATACACTGAATGTTGCATAAAATGATTTTGTAGAGTGTTATACGACATAGTAAAAGTGTATGACAGTAAAATAGAACTAGGATTACTACATACAACACTATAGAAATAAAATAGTTTAAAGCAGGGTAAAACAAATAAAACCAGATACTATTAACAAGAAAGTAGAATATGATCATGAAGCACAAAAAACCCTGCTAAGCTGCCTTCTTTGTTGAAAATAATTTAATATAGGGCTTTATATTTTCACTTTTAAAAGACAATGTTTTAGAGCCTTCTTCAAAGAACTACACTATTGAGACTAACACAAATGGACTTTGAAACAGAAGAGCCAAACTCCCTTGAAGGCAAGGAGCAAGAGCTCTACTTTTCTTTGGAGAAGCTGAAGGAACACAGTTCTTGCAGGGATTCCCCCCATTCCCTTATTTTTTATAGGTATTTTTCACAGTCTGCATCAGAAGGTGACTATCCAGAGCACATTTTCCAGCCCCCATTATCAGCCTGGCTGGGTCAGACGTGGCACCGCTCAGTGACGGGCAATTTGTCAAAGATGGGAGCGTGGCTGCTCAGGCATGTGCTGATAAGTGTGTGTGGATACCACATCCTGCGTGCCAGATCAGGCATTTAATTGTTCTGATTGTGCTTTTATAAATTCTTTACAGCCTGTTCAATAGTTGTCTCCCTCATTTACATAAGCTTTACTTGTGCTGATGCTGTATCCTGATTGCTGCTTCTCAGCTGAAAAATTAAAGGCAGGAGAAAACATTCCCTTCTCCCTCTCAGAGAGACACATCCATGAGGACAGTGTTTCTACAGAGGCCTCATGTTTTGTGAGGCCTGAAAAAGGGGCATATGCATGGCCCTGTGTCACCTAGGGCAAGGTATAAGAGAATGAGGCTTATCAGTGTTTCATCTGATGTGGGGATGACAGTGTGTGTGTGGACCTCTTAAGGTCTGAGGTGATTGACCCCAATGCCAGGCTGCGGTTCCAGGCTGTGGTTTTAGGCTGTCTGGATCTCTTAAGGTCTGAGGTGACTGATGAATGCATCCTTAAGGACCAGAGAGCCACCTGTAGAATGCGGATGCCTTGTAGCCAGTAGAATCTCTCCATGTATGTGAGGTGAACTACTGACCAATAGTGTCCTGGCATGTTATATGTAGGAGTAGATAAAAGTGAAGCTGTTACTAAAAATAAAGTCCTTTGTCTTCGGTGAGCCTTTTGATCAGCTGCAGCCTGAGTGTCTCTGCCTCCTCGACCGCCGCAAAGCTGATCTACATTACCTCAAGAAAGGGTGACCCCAATAATCTGATTTCCATTTTTTAACCTAAACCTTTTGGAGGATGAGGTGAGATGGTAGGGAGATAGGGGATCAAGTCTCCCTGTATTTTGGTGAGGCCTAAGGGACAAACTCAGTTTTAGGCATATTTGTAAAATACAGGTTCTGCTTCCTCTACTATATCTGTTTAAAAAAGCAAAGAGAAATTATGTTCCACTGATTCTAAGTGTTTATAATTGTAATTAAATTACTAGCAGTGAAGAAGTGACTTTGTATTTACAATTCAAGAAAAAGTTTACTAGTTCAGCTCCCTGTGGTTCACGAATTTGACTTAATTGGCACTTAGGATAAAGGGCATCACAGAGCGAAAGGCATTTCTAGTATTTATGGGAAATAAATCTTGTTTTCTTTCAAGTATTATTTAAATTAAACCCTTCTGGCCATATCCCTGCTCTCATTCTAACCAGGTTTCAAAAAATGAGTGAATGAATACAGTTCTTTTTTTATGAAACGTAGTTAAAAACCCATGAGTTTTCTTTATAAAAACTGTTCATGAATTGCATCTTTTTTTCCCTTGGGTTACAGAAAACACTGAATTAATCCAGAAAATGAGTCCACATCCATTCGTATCGTCATTGGTGAATTTGCTCAAGTTTAATACTTTCCTTGTCAGCTTTTTTTGTCTATTTTAATATGAGTTTTGTTTACTCTGTAGCAGCAAATACCCAGAACACCTATATTAGATTGAAACTGCACCATCTGTGATCTTCATGTGTGGGATGTGTGTCTGGTAAATCCAAGTGTAACACTTTTCTGTTTTGCTGTGGCTGCAGATGGGAATTCCTGTTGATTTTCTCAAGGTGCTGTAGAATCATAACAGTACAAGGTGAACTCATGAGGTCTATATATAACCCTGATTTAAGGCAGTTTTTTCCTGAGATTCCCCCCTCCTCCCCCATTTTAAGGAGAACTGAACAGAATTTATGAAAATGTCTGGGGAGAATTTCCTAACATTTATCCCAGTTGCAGCCCAACATCTAACACTTCACTTGCTAGAAAATGACATTCCTAAAGACCCGGTGTGTCTCTTTTTCTCTGTGAGGCAAAAGGTCAAGAGCAAAATGGCTTTTGTTGCACCTGATTTCTCTGAGGCGGGTGGATCTGAGTGTGCAGAGCTTGGAACCAGAACTGTGGGAGAACCTTGTGCAAAGATGCTGGGACTGACTGTACGTGGGCCAGGATGGGTACAGATGCTCACACTTCACCCAGCATTTATACCACAGTTTCAGCTTTTTTGTGTATCAGTAAGAGCAATTACTACTCTTATGAATGTTGTTATTATATTAGCTAAGATCAGGCCTGATTCTAGTGCCTTGTGGTAGAACCCCCTTTCTGAGACTGTCATCCCAAAGCTGGACCTCTGAATTATGCTTTTTTAGGCAGGATTGGTAATGATTTTGGAGAACTTAGGTGAATCTTCACTTTCTGCTGCTTGTCAAGGGTATGGGTTCACCTGATGAGTCAGTGGGGGTGTATGTACCCCAACTTCTGTGGAGTTTTGCTTTATTGTCCTTGATTGTAATATCAAAAATGGATAATAATTTTGCTGAGCCTTTTACTCTGTAGGTATTACTGAGATCTATTACTGAGACAAAAGTAAGGAAAACAAGGAATTTTGAAAGCTAAAAGGAAGCATTCCAAATGTTCCCACAATCTATAAAGATAAATAAATCAAATAATTATTAGAAAAGGGAGAATGAAGGGATCTTGCTCCTGGAAAATATGTGGTACTGCAGGAGATCTACGGTGTTTATCAGTTTCAAAAGCATAGGATAGATCCCTTCAGGTACCAGGAGATACCTGTAGAAAAAGGAATCTCCTTATCATCCACTGATAAAAAGGTGGAGGGACCAGGACTCTGAAATCACAGCTTGTATAATCAGCACCTTCAAAATAAAAATCATTATGGATACTTTCATAAGGCTATGGAATGGCAATCTGTCATCTTGAATATATACATTCTTGGTCAGGGAAGGGAATTTGAGAAGTAAAATGTACAAATTTCAATTCAAAAATCCTAATTTTGCATTTTAAAAGCACCAGTTGGTTTTCAACAGTTCTGTGGAATTTGACATATGGTTCTATTAGGTTAGCACAATTATCCTGAAACCACTTATGGACACCACTGACAAATACGGCTCTTGGGAGTGTGATTAGGAGGAGACACTCAATGTTTCTGAAGTGTCTTTAGTAGTACTTGAGCAATTGACATTGCAGAGTAATAAGACATCATCTCCAGACTATCAGGAATTAGCCAAGTAATTATTTCTTGAGCTCTAGTTCTGCACAAATATTTAGGGGCTTTTGTAGTGCAGTCACATTTTAGACAGTAAGGGACATTCCGTGATTGTAACTGAACAATGGCTGTATTTATGTGGGATTTTTGAGGCAGATGTTGGAGCACTTTGCCAGGCAGATGTGATGTTTATTTGGTTCAAGTGCCAAGCTGGCCAGGAGCCTTATGGCTGCAGCAGTGCTGTTCTGAGCTCAAGATAATATACTTTGCTTTTCCACAGGCCTTATTAGCTTGGGCTCTGTGCCATTCTAACTGTGGCTCTGCTCTGACTTATGCCCAGCTGGCTGGGAGTGTGATGAGAGTTTACATCAAACACCATGTAGACTTATCCAGTATCTCTTTCTCTTCCCAATGGCCCAATCCAAATCCTAGTAAAGTCAAAAGAATGATTCCTATTTAATTCATTACTCTACAGTCAGTCTGTATTAGAAGAAGGAATTTCACCAGACTGAAATGCTGCAATGCATTCACACAATGAATTCAGCATGAGCTTACCCTTACTGTGCCACACTTCTCTGATATTTTCTTCCTTGCTGCAATACTTTCTTTTCCCCATAATTACAGCCACTGCAATTATCCCACCACTGGCTGTATTTCACCCATGACTAGTTTTAATATGTTTTAACCTGCTTGCCTACCTATGGCTAATAGATTGTGAATGTGCAGCTAGCTTTTACCAAATCTAAAATGGCAGAGGTGACATCACAGTTCTTCAGCTTCTAAAATTTTTAAGAATAATAATAGGCAGCCAAGGTAGAGGTGGGGAAGAGAATATGTAAACTTAGTGCTCATCCATGGAGGAATAGTGGCAATAGGAACTCATTTTCCTGTGATTAGAGAAACAACATGAAGATTCTCATAAAATAACAGAGAGCTGATGAGGATTTATTCAACTGAAAGTCAAAAAAGGCAAACTTCATCACTTTTGCTTTACCCAAGCCCACTTAATTTCTAAATTCTCAAGAGCTGAGACTGACTTTTACAGGACATTTTTGTGGCATAGGGTGCAGTTTGGGCTTTTTGCTTTATTTAATACATTTTCTGAAACATCTACATATTTCATTATAGAGATTCTTCTGGTAAGTTTAGTAGTAATGGGGATAATTCAAAGTATGTTAGGACAGTAAACAATGATAAACAATTATGTCCAAACATCTAGAAGGTTCATGTGGTATTATTCTATTCACCTTTTTGTATGGCTGAGGCCAATGAGTGTTAAAAAATTATTATTTTGATTCAGATGTTTAATTTTGAAAATTTTATTGATAAGTAAGGGTGTGTTCTGTGTTGTCTTGCTAATTATAAGACAGCAGCTGAAATCCTAATAATCTAGATCAAGGTACTCTGAGCCTAACATTTAGGCAAAACTGGCCTTTTTTTAAATGCTCAGCAGGGAATCCTTGGTCCAGCAGCACACAGCTCCTTGAGGACAAGGCTGCAGTTCATCACAACAGCCCACCATGATTTCCAGTTATCTCAGCCTAACTCACAAAACAACCCTGGAAGGGATATCACAGTACTTAACCACAGAGTCAACCAGTGCTCTGAATCAAGAGCAGTATGACAAACTCTTGCCTGGAGTTAATGTTTATGGCTAGTTTTATAAGCTGCTGAAAAGCAGGACATATTGCTACATCCTGAAATATAATGGTGCCTGTGACTGCTGGTATAATAAACTGCAAAGCCTCCTCCCAACCTTTTGGATTAAGTAATAAAAGAAAATGATTAAGAGGGTAATTCTATCATTTATCTTTTGTTGAGTAAAAGAGGTTTTTTCCATCCCGACTCGCTACCAGAAACAGCCATGAAAATGAATGATTTGGCTTCACCCAAAATGATGGATAATCCTGCTAGAAGAGCATGACAATGATAGACAGACATCTTCTGAAGGAAAAGGTAATAGAAAAGACTGACACTTTGATAGGCACCATGATGAACAAGCCCTCGGGGGCTGTGAGTTAATAGGTTAATAGAAGTGTTCCAGCTCTCCCAGCCCCTTCTATCTCTGAGCTCTTTCAGCATCAAAAAAATACTGTTATGAACAGAGGACAGATATGTTTTGTAATGCAGAAATGTGCTTTTTGTGTATTTCTTTAACATTGTAGTGAAACACAGAATGAAACTACTTCTTAAGTGAGGTGTGGTGAATGCCCCCTGCTCAGCTCTTATTAGAGCCTTTACTTTAACCTCTTCTATCTCTTAGACACTATGTGCAGGTAATACAATGTCCTAAGGGTATTGCTCATGCTAAATATAATCACCTGGGAAATATATTGTTGGAGTCCTGCTGAAGCTGATGGTGGGCCACATTCTGAGGTTGACTAAACCAGAAGATAGCCCAGATAGTTTCATTGACACCAACAAAATATGTGCCCGATTTCTTGGTCAGCTGCTAACAGAAATTAATTTTTCAATATTATGAAAGTAAAGAACTAAGATTTATTCCAATTATTTTAATTGCTCATAACCTTTCTATTTCCCATTTTTTTCCTTATAAAACTATAACATTTTTTCTGATAACACAAACTAACTGATATATCAACGTGTATTTTATTACTTAATATATATATTGTTGGCTTTCCTTATTAACATCTGTTTAAAGAGCTTAGGACTTTGCAAGCCTCACCATTTGGCCTAGCAATTGAACTAGTATGTACCATACTAGATTTTTTTATCTTTTGCATTAAAGAGTGTTTTGGTTTGAATTAAGAGTTATTACTTAGTTTTTGAAGCCAGCTGCAAGGGCATGCTTTTACATGAATGGTTTGGTACAAAGAGCTTGAACAATTTTATAGTAAAATCATTAATATAAGGCCAGCTGATATGAGAGTACTAATATATGTAAGTGAATCATGAGGGAAATAAACAGGAGACCTATAAACCCAATGAGCACATTTACCAACTAAAGCAATGTAAGGTGATATATCTCAGACAAAAAGAATGTGATACACAGTTGACAAAGTCTCTCTGAGACTATAATGAGAAGTCATAATGATATACTTGTCTGTGTTGTTAGTACTATGAAATAATGTATGGTTCACTCTATAGGACAGTGGAGGACAGATCAGCTCCCTGACATGCTGCATTAACTTGGATGTACAAAATCCTTCTCTGAACTTATCTTTTCCCTTATTTATTTTTAATTCTCTGAGACATGGATTGTCAATACATCTGCCTACTCATTCCACATTTCTGTGTAACTGTAGAAGGGTTCATGTAATCCAAAAAGCTTGGCTTGTGTATTTCGTAAAGTTGTGACACAAATGCCTTTATTGGTAGATTTCTAGTCTGGCTTCAGAATACAATTAAGTTGATATAAAATATCGAGTTCATACAGAAAAAAATATGCTTTAATTAGTAAATTTACACTTTTTATTTGAATGTGAAAAAGTCTACCTCAATGATTTGTTTTTATATTGACTTTCTCTTTAAGTTTTTTCATTAAGTGCATCTGTTAATCTCTCTTCATGTACAAGAGTATTTCTGATCTTCAGTAGAATGTAACAGGGGTGTTATGCTGCTATTTTAAAGAATACATCAATAAATGTAACCCTAGATTTAGTGCAGATCAAGGTGGGGTTTGCATCGCTCTCGGGTATTACTAGACTTTCCAGGACATGACTGCAGGCTGCTAAGCAGGAACACTGGGAAGCGGTTTCAGACAAAGGAACAAGATGCTTTAAGAGTTACAAATCCCATTACCATCCTGGCCTTCAAACTGACCCTTCTGTGCTATGCAACAGGTTATAGGTATGTCAAAACTAAATGAAAACATTGTCAGAACAGAACATCGAACAGCTCAAAATGTGTCCTTGTGTAGAGATACAATGCAGACTAAACAGGGTGGTTAAATTGCTTGCTATGCTTTTGGAAGTTATTCAGGTCCCAGAAAATGAGGATGAGGCAGACAAATGATTAGGAAATTCAATCTGTTTTATTTTTTCTCACAGGATATTGCATATTTTTTTATTCTGTGATTCTTATGAATGAATCACTAGTTACTTGGGATGGTGCCAGTCTTTACAGCCTCTGCTCCAGGGAGCTTAAGCAAATAGCACACCACAAACACAGCACTTACAGATACAGTGACTGGAAGATGATCCAGAACTGAATCTCATGGGTATCATACCTGCCTCCTTTTCTGTCTAGCAATGAGCTGGCTAATTCTGTCTTTTGTAGAACCTAAAAATACTTATGTCAAAGGGCTATGCAAGCTTGTGTTATATTATCTTAGCTAGTGGTCTATGAAATAGACTGCCCTTCTGGAGCAAGTCATGGCATGGTTTAGCACCTTGCTTTTCCCATCTGTAAAGTAAAAAGAATGATTCTGAGTTTCCTTTGTCAAAAGCAGAGCAGGAGGCGGGTGCTGCCCTCCCGGAGTGTCAGCATGGACACACTGGTGCACAGGTCCCTGCTGTGGTACAAGGGAAGGGAAGAAAGGTTTGATTTCAGCTCAGTGCCTTGTCAGCATGTGCTGGCTCTGTGGCAGTGACAGTCCTGGCAAGTCCATCACAGTCCCTGTTCCACTGGCAAAGGAAAGCAAATGGAGGGCTGAACCAGCTCTGTGATTTACTGCTGCCAGAAAATGTAGAAATTAGAGGTGCATTTGGCTTTACGTAGATATTCAGGGCTGTGGTAAATTACCCATGAACACTTCAATTGCAGGCTGATTTAGAGCTTAGGCTTTTTGTGCTATTTTTAGCCTAATAGGTTCATGACTGGGACTTGTAGCTATGAAGACAATTCAAGTAATAATAGTAATGAGCTGTAGATATCTGTGTTTTTACAGCACACTGGCATACGCACAACCTACTGATACTTGAAAACAAAAATGCTTTTGAAATAAAACCCACTATACCTGTAGTCCAGCACATCTCCCAGATCACAGATTGTCCATTTCTTTCATTTTTAGTAAGCACTCAAAGTCAATTATCTTTGTAGTTTACTGTTCTTTCCCACAGTAAAAGGCAGCTGACATTAAGCTATGTTCTAAAAGAACAGGCTGATCTGAATGTTAAATCAATACGTATGTATGCATGCACATACATCTCTATTGTAACTGCAAGGCAGATATTTCAAATGTATCAGAGGATTTTGTCATTTATGTATGAAAATTAATTCATAAATCTTTTTTGTATTTACAGCAACCCTGGCAGAGTTTATCAAAAATGAGTTGCCTTACGGAACTATCAATGGATTAATAAAAAGAATCTGATCTAATATTCATGACACAGGAGACAAATGTAAACGGTCAGGCAACTTCATCTTTTTATTCTTAGAGAAATGTTGTTTTTTTCATAACTTTTCCTTGTAGATTTTGTTTTCTCATTTCATAACTGCTTTAACAAAAGAACTGTGCCATCAATTTTGCTATATTGCATTATTCATGTGGAGGTATACACACCAAATTCAATGCACAAAGGAGCGAAATACAAAAGAATGTACTATATTATTATTCATATAAACCCAAGAATACTTTCAAAATCATGCTATCCTGTTATATTTATAACCCAATAATACTCACCTGCGTAGTTCTTAATGTCCAAACACATCTTGCTGCCCTGTTGCTCACAGGAAATCTTGGTATCTAACTATTTATCCTGATTACCTCTACCACTTGATTTTGCACTGAAACCCAAGCAGCCAGTAACTAATTTGGAGAACTGATCATTCTTACACTCAGATCTGTGACCTGAACTGCTGATTTGGTAACAGAAGTAATTTATTAGAGAGGAATGTGCAAATAAATACTTTTTTTTAAGGGAGTGACTGTACTCATGCCAGAGTCTCTTTCAGAAGGCCATTTTTGTGCTGGTAGTATTGGCTTTAGAAGGCAGCTTCCTCAGCTCATCTCTAGATACAGGCTTGTCTAAACAAAGATCCTGCTCAGCTTCCTGCCCTTATTTACCTGCCAACTTTCTCCTTTCCTACTGCAGACATGGTTTAGTGTTTGACCCAGCAGTGTCTGGTTAATGGTTGGACTCGATGATCTTAAAGGCCTTTTCCAACCTTAATGATTCTCTGATTATAATTTTGAGAAACTTGCAATCTCACCTAGCTGGGTGCTTGGAAATTTATGGAAATCTTTGTTTCTCTACTGCATAATTTAGATGGTGGTGCTTGATAACCTTTCTGGGCCATATTCTCATTTGATTTAAAACAACATGGATGCAAGGCAGGTGGTTCTATTGCACATGGAGTTCCTGCCCCTGAGTGGCCATCAGTCAGTGTGGCTGATAGACTATAGGAGATCCAACACTGAGTTTTTCCAGCCATGACTAGCATAAAGTGGTCTTCTCAGGCAGTGTTATCTGCCATTCAAAAGTAATTAGTGTCCCCAGTGCTGCACACATACAATTTACTTGCTTTCTAATTTAGTACTATACTAAGGACAAATTACTTTCCAACTGAAAATGTCAATGGTTTCATAGCAACCAGAGGTACCTGAGAGCTTTCCTTTCATGTTAAATCGCATTATAAGAGCATCAAGGCTGGTGCTTTTTACCTCATGTTGGTACTAGGGACTCACTGCTGCATCCAAGCAGCAGACCAAGTCTCTGGAATCTACTCGTGCATGCTAGAACCAAAAGCTGAGAGGCCACAAACTTGTTCTGTCAAGAGTTGGGTACTATATTTTAATTAATTTCAATAGTTGCTTGTATAAGACAGAAGGCTCTTTTAAATGGGTTTATCATCAGATCTTTTATTTTGTGGAATGGCTTGATTTCATGCTCAGAAACTGTGAAATGAGAAGTTACTGCAAAGAATCAGTCAACATTAACTCCCTTCCAACTGCTTTCTTATCACAACCAATGATAACCAATAGTGCAGTCTGATCCAACACATACAATTTGAAAGGCAAATTGAAACAATTTAATTTCTGCTTTTTATAGTTGCTGGTTCTATTGCACCCCATACACTTCTCTTTTTTGCCATGAGCTGAGCAAAGACTATCTGCACCACTTTGAAACTGAGGGTTCCTCCTGGGGGAAAGCTCCTGCCTTAGCTCGGGGCTGTGCAGTGGCGCAGAAGGCAGGAAGACATGGGAAACCATTGCACTGGGAGGCAGCAGGAGGTGATTCTTTTTGCTTCTACAATACCTGGGATGTATGACGTTACAAGATTATATTTGCCTCAGCTATTGCCTAAAGAAAAACATTAATTTTCAGTGGTTTCTCCAGTTTTATAGTTCAGTTATGGCCCTCCAACTGCTGTGTGCATGTTGCTCAGCCTCATTAGGTCCACTGTTATATGAATGTATATTTTATTCCCCAGAAACACAAAGTGCATACAGGAGAGCTCTTCTCTGAGCAAGAGCAGAAGCTCATCTCAGTACACAAATAGTCTGCAAATGTGCAAACAACAAAAGTATAGGAGCTTGCAGATCCTTTATATTGGTGATTGGCATGCATAATTTTTTCTCAGTACTTAATACTGCTTATTTTAGGCTTTACTGAGTGTCTGATACAGTGCTTAGGAAGTTTTGGGGTCAATTTGATGAAGAAAAAAAGGGGGGGAAAGGGAATTTCTGATATATCTTAATTCTCTTTTTGCTTCTTTTTCTAAAAAAGAGTCATGGTCTCAACAGACAAATCAGAACACAAAATAAGAATTTTTTCTTTGTTAGGCTTTGTATGTGAACAGAAATAAGCTTCAGCTGATGTGGGATTTGGTAAAATTAAATATGCCCACTGGGGAAAGCTGTTATTTGATTTCATAAGAAAAGATTGATTTCAGAAAGCTCAGACTGTTGTATGAACAATCCCTGAAAAATCAGTATTTTTATAAATCAAAGACATAAAAAATCCAATGAAAAAGTGAGTCACAGTTTCTTCAAGGAAACAGGTTTCCAAAGTACCCTGGGAAGAATGAAGCATGTGCCCCATGGTTGGCATGGTCATGAGCTTCTCTCTTACTGTACCCCTAAACAAGCAAAATTTGTACATTTCTTCTCATTCCTACAGCTTCTGTTGTCTTTTTAGCCATCTTTTTTCGGTATTTTTTTTTGTGACCATGAATTTATTATCTTAAATGAACATTATATTTCATACCATATCCATGCTATTCCCAAAACCTTCATTTCTTCACCTTCAGGTTTACCCAGCTCATAAAAGATACTTGGGCTGCACTCCTGTAGACCCTGTGCATTTGGATGTGCAGAAAATTATTTTAACCAAGCACTTCACAGCAGACTGGCTGTGTTGTGATGTTGTCTGAACTTTGAATGTGTTCTGAACAGAGACTGAGGTGATCCTTAAGTCTGTTTAGTTTAATCTGAGTCAGGTTTGAGGAGATACTAATTTACTTTCACTTAATTATGTTGTTGCCCATGCGAGGAATAAAACCAAGCATTTAGGGGTTTGACTGGCAGCTGTGCTTAGTTACAAGTGCAGTTATAGGTTATAAAAGTAGAGTAAGGATGTTTTAAAAATATTTTATAAGTGTCACGTTTGCATGTCACACTTCATTTTTATAAGCTCAGAATTGAAATTGTGGACTGTGACTCATAATCCATAAGAAACATGTATAGATAGCTAAGATTTCTAACAGAATTGAAGCATGACAGTTGCAGAACTAAAGCTGATTCTTGTAAGAATAATAAATCCATGGAAATCATAGAAACACAGATCATTACACAGACAGAGAGCGATATAACAAACCAATAAGCGTAAGAATGCTCAAGGAGAAAAGTGATTTTGAAGAATAACAGAGAACTTATGCTAGTATAAATTCATAAGACAGAGAACTAAAGAATGTAAGTAGGAAAATTAACTTGAATATGGGTACTTTGGCAGAAAAAATTAATTCCCTCAGGCTGCTGTCCATCTGGTGCCCAGTTTGTGTCACACAAACCAAGATCATCCTAACAAACGTGTACACATTCATAGCTAACAAGATTCATAGCTAACCTGCATTGTTTGTTGTGTTTGTATGATGTTTATTTAATTGACTGCATTCCATTAAAATTAAACTGTGATTTCATAAGCTTCAGAATTTGTTCCACTTCTATGAATTCCCTACCTTCCCTCTCAGTAGTTTTGTATTTCAACCACTTATGGTGACTGACAGGAGGAAAAGCCAAACTGTTCATGTTTCTAAACAGTTTTAGTAAATGATAATTGATTGTCAGTACTGTGACCACCTTCAAAGTCTGTATTAGGCTGTTGGGAAACAGTGTATTTGTTTGGTTATTCCTTCAGCTCTCAGGATATCAGAAAGATACCATCAATACCAAAACAGCAAAAGCAAAACCAAAGCTCCATCAGTGCCGTAATACGGTAAACTCAGTTGTGTCCCTCCTCCTTCTTTTCTAGCTCTTTCCAAGGTATGATTTGTTGGAAATCTATGTATGCTTTTTATGTAAGAAGGAAATGATTTTCTCCAGTACTATGGAAAGAAATTGTAATGTGTGGGTTGCTTATACAGCTCGCTCTGCAGGTTGGCCTATTGGGCTCTAAATCTGACCTATTATTTTTACTTCCTTCAGTACATTTGCTTGCATTTAATGCCTCATCTCTTTTCTCTCATGATTTCAATGGCAAAATTTGCTCAGTTTTCATTATGGTAAAAATTCCTTTAAGGTTATGGATTAAAACAGAACTTAAAGTAGTATTGTGATATTAAAGTTGCTAGCTGTTACAGATGAATAGCAGAATATCNATATATAGAAAGTAGAGGTACAAGAAGGTTTTGGAGTGGAGAGAAAATGCATTCCACTGGGAGATTTCTGTTGAGCTTATAGAAAAGAAAAAGTTAAGCCTGTATAAACACCTCTGTGAAGAAAACATGAAATAGCACAGGGTTCTTTAATCTACCAAAGAAACGTATAGCAAGAACCAGTAGCTGGGAGCTAGAGCAAGGCAATATCAAATTAGAAATAAAGCAAACACTGTTGCTTTTTTCTCCCTGTTTCTCAGAGATGGTAATTAAACTTTGGGGCAGGCTACATGGCAATAGGAAAGTGTAGACGTCATCCCTGGAGACTTTCAGATACACTCTATATACTTTCTGAAAGTTATTTTTTGGCTGAACACAAATAATGGGGGGCACGATATCAGAGGTAATTGGATGGAATATAAGTATCTGAAACAAAAACTCAGTGTAGATGAACTAATCTGTTCTCCTGGCCTTAAATGTATGAAAATACAGATTACATTGCTGGAATGTGTTTATTTCCCATACTTAATTGGTTTTCTTTCAGGGCTCAAAAAGCTTTAGTCACTGCAGCTTGCACCACTAACCTTTAAGAATTCAAAACAATGCTCTTTACTGCTTGCTGAATTGTCACATACTATACATCTCTAAATCCATTCTGAATGTGCAATTTCCAACTCCTGATTAGCAGCAGGAGCCCAGTCAAGGATGACGGAAGAGCATCCAATTTTGTTGATCTCTACTACAATTACAACAGTCAAAAGCTGCATAAGGGCCATCCTACAGCTTAAATGTCTTGAGGAGGGACTGCTTGGAAACATGTTGTATCACAGGGATTATTGATGGAAATAGAGTGATTGACAGAAAATTTCAAAAAGCAAAACTTTCTAGGACGAATTACAGCACAAATGTGTAATCCACAAAGAATGGACTGCCTTCAGTGTCTGTCAATCTCTGTGGCTGGATTCCCCACAAAGCACTGGATAGGAAGTGCCACTAGACATTTGAACTAACTCCAATCCCAGAGTAAGATGCTTTCTTGATTCCAAGGACACGTTGTATATATTGATTAAAATTTTCCATAGTCTCTCTGAACGAGTCAGAAAGTGCATTGAGTTTGTATCAGGTGTGGGATGATGAGTGTTCAAATTGTTGGGGTGGGGTTAACTATACACTAGCCATGCCCAAAATGCCCTATCAAGAAATCTAGAGGATTATTTTCTCAGGAGTTTCAGCTACTGTTGCACTGCTGATTTAATACAACAATGCGTGCACCTACTCTGTCCTAATTGCTGTTCTTCCTTGTTAAGCCTTTCTGTATTTACCTTCATCAGCTCTTACTACCACAATGTGATCTCACTCTTTCAAGCACTTTTTGGTTTTATTCACTTTGTCTCATTGGGTATTTATCTTCTTCCTATTCTGGTTACCACTGAAACACTTTCTCCCAGAATATATATTCATCTATTCATATATTCAGTATTTTTTCAGATTTTATTAATATCAGGTCGGGAGAAAAATATGATAAATTACTGTGACTGCAGACTGCTCACAGGAATATATTGTCAAAGAATTTTAAGAGAATTATACTGTCTTCTAAGATGTGATCTTTGTAAACAAATGGATTATACCAGCATAAAACTTTCCTATCTAAGCTATTATGACAGGTCTTGAGAATGCCATGCTTTGGTTACTCCAAATTTGAACCTGGATTCTCACTGACAACTGTTTTTTCCCCACCCCCTGTCTGTCTGTAAAGACCTTTCCATGGTCAATATTGCTCCCAGACCTACCTCCCTGGGCTCGTTGCTTCTGACTTTGATTTTGTTACAGTCAGGACAATGTGAAGATCAGGAAACTCCCTCCCACAGAAACGTCAGCAGTGTTTTGACCTCCCACAAAACACTTCACCTTGAAAAGAAGAGCTGTTAAAAAAAAAAAAATCAACATATCAGTCCTGACTGATCTGAACCTTCCAGCCCAGCCTGAAGCATTTTGTGGGATTGAGCTGGCAGCTGGCAGGATGCCTGAAGTTCAGAGCAAGTATCCTGAGCTCCCAGTTGTCTTGCGTGTTTGAATTTGGGGATAGGTAATTCACCTGACTTTCTTTTAACTCTTCACTAATTTCACTCCTAGCTCATGTATCTTTTTGTAAATTGAATGCATTATCTCCTTTTTCCACCACATGCAATTATATAGGTCCTTCTTGGGTAAGAAATTGTCTCTATTAGAATTTCTGTCATGCAGAACAAGCATTCTGTCAGTGTTGGCAGCTCTTTTTTACTACAGGTCTCAAATGTGAATTGAATTTTATATAAATTTCATGCTGTGACTTAAATTATCTCCCTTGAAGAATGACTACCCATAACACTCCTTTTAGTGGAGAGTCCTCAAAGAATCCCAACTATGGGACTCAGTAGTGGAGTTAAAAATCAAGAAGCAGGGTTTAGGTGAAAGAACATTTTATCCAAAGCATTTATCACAGTAATTTCAGCTGTTTCCATCTTAAGGAGGAAAACTAGCTATGATTTTTTTTAGAATGCCAGGTATTTCTGCTGTTCTACATTCCTAAATATCAGTTCCCAGGTACGAAACTTGGCACTGAGTTATGAAATCCTCCTGCTCTGGAAATCTTCTTCAAACTATCCTTCACATGTAAGGAAGGATAATTCTGAAAATCCAATCAACAACACATATGGTGTGCAGGCTGCATTTCTTATACCTCATATCCCTGCAGAAGACATGGGAAATGCTCAGGCAAATCTTTCATGGACTTTTAGTGCTGTCCAGGATTTCACCACCAGAGAATTAATGGTATCTCCCAACAGATATCTTTTAATGGTTTTGTTTCCAGAAATTCCTCTTTTGAAAATAAACAAACAAAAAATAAAATAAAATAAAACCCCAAAAAAGTTCTCATTCAAAGGCCAGTATCTTCAATCTCCTCCCTCCTGTAGAGGAAGGAACCTGAAAAAGCTGGTGCAGGTGTATGTGTTTGAAAATGTTACGACAGGAGCATTTTGCAAAACACTTTTAAAAAGAGCTTTTATCACGTTTACTGGTACAGCATCCAACGCAGAGTCACAATCATGCTCCCTGTTAAAGAGAATTAAGTTAATTCATTTTCATGTTGTGACCTGCAACAGTTTAATTTACCTGATAGCATTCTGCATGTTAATACAGGCTGGACAAAAACATGATAACTTCAAGTTGTGTTAAGTGTCTGATTTGTGATGCAGTTTACCTCTGCAATGACTGCACTGTTCAAATTAATTAATACCAGATCATTATCTTTAGATGGCTGGCAGATGTTGAGGTTATGGTTTTTGTGAACCCTAAGTGTGTTTTTATTTTCTGTGCAGATCACCAGCAGTTGCTCTATAAATTGGAGAGCCAAGGTCTAGGCCTTCTGGCAGTCAATTGGTTTTGTAATTATCTTAGTAATAGTTCTCAATTATTATTCAGTAAAGGTCGTCTTTCCTCTGCTAATGGGTCATGGCACCCTCTAGGGATCCAGAGACAGGCCAGTTCTCATTTTTATCATGTAAATGACTTGCCATCTGTGTGCCATACAGGTTCGTCTGAGGTAGTTCTGAAATCACTGATTATTAATATCAAAATTGTCGATTATGACAGGACTGTAGAATTGTTTTTAAGTAGTTTTAAAGATGGGCTTTGTTTCCTAAATTTTCAAGATTCTGTTAAATGCTGTGGACAGCTTAGTGGCAATTCTCTTCAAGCAATACAATGATTAAAATTCTAAACCTTTTTTCGTTTTTCTTTTTTCTTTTTTTTTTAACTAGATAACATGTATTCTGCCTGCTTAGCTCTAACATATATCATCAATTTAATTCACAAATTATTATGTTTGAAACACATGTTGGAAATGCTTTTCCTTTGAAATTAGCCATAGTCTGTAACAACAACATTCAGAGAGATTCCTATTGTACATGGCAAATTTCCCAGCTTCTGGAAAAAGTTTAAATATTTCCAAGTCCTTCATTTTGAAACCCCATTTCATCCTTTTAGTACATTTTTAATATGCCAGTCCTTATAACTCCTGTATACGTTTACCCAATAAGATTTGAGGGTTTCATAGGTACAGTTGAAGTACAAGATCTTCGCTCTTATAAAGAAAACTATTTGTTTTCCCAAAGGAGTAGCAATCACATGTTGTAGACTATTTCGCAAAAAAAAATCCAGACTTAGACTTTAATAGGAGCTACACTTCAAAACAGGGTGGTTTTACTGAATTTTCCTGAAAATCATTGTGTGTGTCCTCCTGGTTGGCTTTCCCCATAGTCTGCTAATTTTGTATTTCTCTTGATAGCTGTCTTGGGTTGAGCTGGCAAAACGCCAACTGCCCAAGTACAGAGAAAAGGCTCTTCCCCCCCCACAACCAGCCAAGGGAAAAGGGAAGAAAAGGGAGAGGAAAAAAAACTCTAAACCAGGTTTATGCTGAAAACTAACTACACGTATTTATACAGAAAAGAGAAAATTAAGAGAAAACTACAATATAACACACACTTACACAAGTTATATATAACAAGAAATAACCTCCCACTCCCCAATTAATACACAGTCTATTGTTCTACATTTATAGGCACTCTCAAAGACACCTAGCAAGAAACAGAAAGAGTAACAACAAAATATTTCTACTTCCCTGAACTTAAACAAAAGGCAAGGAGTGGCAATAGCAGGAGCGAGGCCTAAAAGGCAGCATACCGGCAGCAGGTCTACTCCGTACCTCAGCCATGGTGGAACTGAACTAAGCCACTCCCACACACTGGATTTTACCCCTTTTGAGATGATGTAAGATGGTATGGAATACAATATTATTGGCTAGAAGAAGTCAGCTGTTCGCTAGCTCAGCCCAGCTCAAGGTAGCTGACAATTTCAGGCCTAAATCTGAACTCCAAGGCCCAAATTTAAGCCCATCAGCCAAACCCATGACAATAGCACAAGCTCAGCTGGGCTGTGAATCAACAAGCTAAGAAGGTACACGCTGTCACTGCCATGCTGGCTGGATCAGGTGCTCTAGAAGGTGTGTACATGTGTCTCTCCAGCTGCTGTTAAACCCTGCCCTGGCCCTGCCTCAATGATTGCATCACAAGGAAAGTTCCTGTCCTGCTCTGTCCCTTTATTGTTATGGCTGCAGTTACCCTCTCTGGTATATTACTGTGCCTCTCCTTCCTTTCAGTGGCTCTTTGAGCAGGGATTAATACCTAAAAAACCCATCCTAATGCTGACCTGGCTGCCTTTAGTTCTGTCCTGCTATATTTATTGCTGTCACATGGTTGCTTGGGGAAGTGAAATTACTAGCCAAAGTTATTAGATTTGCACAAAACTTCTTTATTCCTTTCACTACATCATGTTTACATTGTAGGCTGTGCTGACAACGAGTAAAATGAAAAAGTTAACAAAACTGATAAAGTCATCATTTGCTTCTACTCTATTGTAATAGCCAGGCTGTAATTGGTGCTATTTCATATAAAATTACCATATAAATTGCCCCATCCAAAGCTGCACCAGAAACAGCAACAGTATTTACAATAAATGGCAAATCCCTGTTAATTATTGATAGCCTAATAAACACACAGTTATAATTCATTCTTATTATTCATTATTAATAATAACTTATTTACTATTCATTGCATAAGGATCAATTATGATTAACTGTTCCAAAAATGAATGGTCCACATGAATGTTTCCATTTTCAGTTTCTGTTTCCTTTCCATTGAAGGAAAGGCTTTCCATATGAAAATGCTCTGTTCAGTCAACAGGACAGACCATGACTATGTAAACAGCTTACAGACACTGGTGTTCTTATCCTGGTGTCTGTAAAAGGCTGTTAAAGGCTCTGTCAGAGGCAGTTAATGATTTTGTGTCTTTGGAGGCCATTACTTGCCCATAAGGGTGTTGGGTTGTGACCTAAATCATGAAGTTGCTTGGCTTATGACCTAAAGCATGAAGTTACTTAAAATAGTATTTTGTCTACCTGTGGATGTCCATGAAGTGTTTTGTATTGTACTTTACAATGGGATGCAGGTGACTACATGAGGAATATGACACAGCCATATGCAAGTGATCAAAATACTAAAAGTTCTTTCTTATAGCAAGTGAAAAAATCTAGCCACTGCAGTTTTACATGTACTTTACACCATCTGAATGTAGGTTCCTGTATTTAGGCAAATGTCCTGTCCTCTAGAGTCCACTGAATGGATCAGCTATTTATCATGCCCTTGGTCTTACAATGCTTCTTACATGGATGCAGCCAGCCCAGTCTTTCTAGACTGCATTGCTAGAGTCATGACTTTTACCATCTGGTGTTGGGAATGTCACTACTGGCTGTAGGAAGGACAGGACTAGAAGAATGACAGCCAGCACTACTACTTTATTCTACCATGTGTTTTGTTTTCAGATCTCTGTTCCAAGCAGAGCTCAGTAGAAGGCCAGGAGTATGATCATTGCATGCCAAGGTGAGACCTTCCTTGAAATTTGACTGCATTTCAGCCTGCTTTATTAGTGGGGGTTTAAAATACACTGTCTGCAGACAGCATTCTTGAGTTACACAGTTTCTTGGCACAGACTAATTTCTGCATATGCACTTTTTGTCTGTCAAGGGTTCTCCACTGTCTTTGCCCAACTGCCCACTTCAGAACCTAAAATATCTGTAAAATGCTCTGTATTTTTCCATGATGTGCCAGTTCTCAGCAGCTGTGATTTTCCAATACAGTGATGTACTATAAGGTAGCCAACTGACTTGTAAAAGGATATGAGCTTGTGTGCAAAGGAGAATTTAGTATGATTCAACTACAAACATGAAACATAATTTCAAAGAAGGAAGAGAAGACATTCAAAATGTATATAAATATGATGTATATAATTTTTTTTTCATTTTAGAAGCCCAAGCTTCATTTTTTCAAATAATGTCTTATTCTGCAGTATATATGGCATCCAAGACATATAAACATTCTTGGCACATAAGAAATAAATCATTTACTTTGTGGACACAATGTAGTATATAAGCCACGTAGTTCAATAAATGCTTTGACATCCAATTCTTACATGCATTACACTGTGATATATCTGGAATAATTCCAAAAAGTCATTTAAAGGTAAGTCCTGCCAGCAGAATGAAGTAGCATTGAGAAACTTGTGGCACCTCTCTCAGTGCGATGCTGCAGTGCAGGCTGGAGTGTGGGTTAACACCGTGAATGTGCCTCGTGCCTCACACCTTTCCTGAAGCTGTGCAAGGCCATACCAGAGTGTCACTGCTTAACCACTGCTCCCATTGCCCAGGGGAAGTGTCTAGCAGGCTTGGCTGCACAAGTAACACCTTTGTATTGAGGTTTTGACACATCTTAAATAAGGGCAGAGTTGGCTCTCTCCTTAACTGTTCAGTAGCCTTTTATGTGGGTCTCATGAGGTAATTAACTATTGATTTCCCCCCTCTTACACATGATGAAAATACTCATGCTGTGCTTTAAGAAATGATCACTTTTACACAGCATGGTGGTTTAACTCCAGCCTCACACAGCTGCAACCTCACCTTTCCCTAGAAGGATAGGGGAGAGAAAAGGAAGAGTAAAACAGAATGCCCATGGGCTGAGATCCAGTTTAATAGGGAGAGCGAAAGTCACGCAGACGAGCAAAGCAAAACAAGGAATTCATTCACCACTTCCCATGGGCAGGCAGGAGTTCAGCCATGCCAAGGAAAGTCAGGCTCCATCCCACATAAAGGTGGCTTGGGGAGACAAACACCCTCACACTGAACATCCCCTCCTTCCTTCTTCTGCCCCATTTGAGTATGACACTATACGGTAAGGAATACTCCTTGGATCAGTTGGGATCAACTGTCCCAGCTGTGTCCACACCCAAATCCTTATGGCCCCCAACCCCCTCACTGGTGGAGTAGGATGAGGAGCAGAAAAGGCCTTGGCTGTGTAAGCACTGCTCAACAACAGCTAAAGCATCCCTGAGATACCAACACCTTCCAGCACAAACCCAAAGCACAGCCCCATAATAGCTCTATGAAGAAAATTAGCTCTATCCCAGGCAAAACCAGCACACACAATCACTTATTCCAACTGATGTAATTTTCTAATTAAAGCATAATTAATGTAAAATGCACTGGAAATACTAGCTAGGAGTGAAATTGTGACCATTTACTGTTATTGAAAACAGCCTTTGAATACATTATGCTATTTTAAAATAATTCTCTAAATGTCAGTGATATAAAGTACACAAACAAGATGTCGCCGTTATTAGACGTGCTTTTATTATGCAGCATAACTGAGAGCAGTGTTAAAAGCAATGCTTAAAAACAAACAGGCAAGTAAAAAAATGAAGGATTTTGATCACAGAGAAATCAGTTTTACCATGTGCTGTAAACATAACTGAGGCAGCAGCATGCCCACTTTTCAGAAGCCAGAAAATGAACAAAACGAAGGGAGGAATATCATGAATTGTAATTTGCTGTGAATGCAAAATATTCAATGTATTTATTCTTTTTCTTTTTTTTTCCTTTGTTTTGTTTTGTTTTGAAGTAAGGTAATATACATATTTTGATCACTTTGCTGGAACCTCAAAACGTAGAAATACAACAACAATGAGACATGAAAGCTCCATCAAACGCCTGCTGGAAAGTGTGTTTGTTGCTGGCGCAACTGCAAGAGCTTTTGCTATTTTTTCAACTAACATTTGCAGTATTTCCCACCTAGTGCAGGAAATGGTGGCTGCTTGCATAAACATATTTAAGGCTTAAAAGAGCCAACTTTGAAGTTAGTCCAACTGTTAGGGTTTATAGAGGAACTAGTGTGTCAGGAAAGAAGCTGCCTGTTCATCAACTTACTGTGGCAAATCTGCCTTTGAATTCAGCAAGACAAGAGTTAAGCTTTTCCTCCCATTGCAGATAATACACAGCTGTGCTGCAGTGCACTCCTCTACCATCTTCTACCTTTCCTTTTGGACATAATTATCAGTTCCATTATAATAACTCTTACATTTAAATGTTATAGTTACCTGAAGGCAACCTGGGAGATTTTATATTTGCAAGGCCCATTTCATCCTTCTGTAATGAAACTATATACTGAACGTAGGGTGGCACCAGGCAAACATCAAAATATCTGATAATTAGAAGATAAATGATGGAGATTATGGTATACTCTTGCAGAGAAGTGAAGAATGGCAGATAAATGAAGCCACCTAAACTAGTTAAGACCATTATATAATAATCTGACAATTTAATGACTTTCTATTTAATATGTATTTGCTTATTTATTGCATTAAACAGTGAGTTAAATTAGTCTTCATAACACAGGAATGATAGAAAGATTTTTGTTTAAATTCAAGTTTCCACTTAAAGCTTTCACATAAGCAGATTTTGATAACCTAGGAATGCAGAACTGTGCAATTTGTGAATGCCTCAGGAAAAGAGCAGCACCAAGGAAGTTATATTTTAGTTTTTCACCATAGAGACAAGTTCAATAACCAGGTCAGCTTTCCTAGGAGAAAAGAAAGAGAATAAATGCAGCCTCCCAGCTGAACTTAAATTGATGCAGATGAATAAAAAATCAGAAGGATTTTGGACATAAGTCAAAAAGGAAACAATAAAAGGTAGTTCTTTATGTTGTGAGATAATTTTTTGTTATTTTACACTTCTAAGATTTGAAGCCTTCCTGTTTTTAAAATTATATTCTTCTTCTATATCAACATAGGAAACTTGGGAATATCTCATTTTATTGCATTTTTGATTATAGAAAAAAAATCTATAACTTTAGGTGCTGCATTCCTGTGCCATATACCATATTAATAGTAGAAGGACATTATTCAGGACTCAAGTAAGTAGAGTTGTTATGCATTTTATGTTCACTTTTGGCTCTGTTTTGTTGTTGGGGTTTTTTAATCACTGAATGCATTTCACTAAGGCTTTACTCGGTATTCTTTGTACCATTGTTTCCAGGCTCCTTTAATTCTTACTGTATTATGGCATCCACAATTACATTTGCTACCTTAGTTCTGCAGCTCTGGAAGGTTTCATAGGAGACCTTGTATCGAATCGAACTTGGAGATATAATTTCACTTTTCCCAATTTTAATTTTGAAGAAATTGATTTTAAGAAGAACTGAGGCAACTGATAAGTAGTGCTAAAATAATGCCTTCCAGACATATCCATTCAATTCTAGGTATAGTTTCTGACTTTCTCTAGTCATACTGCTGCAGTAAACAAGAACTTCCCAATTTACTGAAAAAAAAAAAAGCTTGATTTCTAAAATAATGGAAAACTAATTCCAGGATAATACCATTGCAAAGGATTGGCTCATTTTAAGAATTGAAGTTTGGTACTTCAGACATTTTTTCTTTGGTGGTGATGGCTTGAGTGCTTTTGCTTGTGGCTCATGAAGGAAGATTTTGTGATAGGGAACACTTCAGATTGCTATTTTTGATGTCTCTTTGCAGAACTTGTTATATATAAAGCATTGGATGCTTTGTTTACTCTGAATAATGAACACTTACCATAAGAAAATGAACTTTCCATGTAAATACAGATCTGTGGTAGCAACTTTTTATTTCTCAACAATGTTAATAAGCACATGTGTGCATTAAAAAAATTAAATAATTATTTCTGGCCTTCATCCACACCACCAGCTCAGTGGAGTCTTTTAACCCTCTGGGTGACATTTATAAACTCAAGCTAGTTTCTTTAGCGCTAAAAACACTGATTTGATAAACAATTCAATCTGTTTTGTAGAAATCAGGTAAATATTACATTTCAAAGAGTTTATTTACTCCTTTTAGAGTATTTGCATTCTTCAGTTTCAATGGTAAAAGCCAAACATTGTTTCTTTGTCATTTTTGCCCAAATATTTGTTAGTGCTTTTCTCAAGGACTGAGAAAATAAATATACAGGGAGAATGGGTTTGTGAATCACGATACCAGTGAAGTCCTAACCATTACTGTAGTGGTTAAGTTTTAATCAATTCTCAGTGCAGTCCTTGAGCCTTTCTCACTGGGAACCCTTCTAAAATGCACAGCATTCATTTAAATCTAGATCTCCTGTTTTGCTGAAGTTGTCTTCTTAAACCATGGGTTGCAGAGCTGGTGAATATATAACATTGTTCAGTGCACCCTGATGTAAAAAAAATCCCTCTCTGATGGCTGTGCCACATAGTAAGTGTTCAAAAAAATGTGTAGGTGTAGGTGTGGTGCTTAGGAAATGTTTTAGTGCTGGACTTGGTAGTGTTACGTTAATAATTGGACTCTACGATCTTAGAGGTCCTTTCCAAACTTAGTGATTCTAATCTGGGACCTGGATATGCACCTTCCCAGGGAACTGAGCACAAACCCTGTGCTCGCCCAGCACTCATCCCTGTGTTTCTGCTTCTCCTTCTCCTTGCAGCTAAAGCAGCTTTCCCTGGATGAATTGTCAAGGAGAGCATGGCCCACAGTGCTGCTCTCCCCTGGATGTCTCCTCTGCTCTCAGTGCAAGAACAGCCACCCCTGTGAGTTCCACATTCTGGAGGGAACAAGGTGGGTAACAGAGAACAGTTGTTAAGGGCCAGTGAGGACCAGGGTGAAGAACTTCGATGGCCAGTGGAGGGACCAGGAACTGTAGGGAGTGGAAAAACATTGAAGGGTCATTTTATTTTGAAAACTCAGTTATTCCATGTACCGAAGGTGCAATTAGTATCAAAGTACTTGGATATGCTTTGGTATATTTTCTAATATCCATAATGGGAAACAATCAAATTAATTCCCGTTCACTTCTGGCAGTATGGAAGTGCTTCCAGCAGCCAGTGCAAAGAACTGAGTATGAAAACAGTAAAAAGCCTTAAAATGCTTATCTAACCCTATAATGAGCTCATCCATTGCCCCAAGCCTTCCTGGGAAGGCAGGTATACCCAGCACATTGAATGGCATGGTTGGCTGCACTCACTGTGGGAGCTTCATAACACTGACAAATGACCTCAGGGATTTTGTTAACCAAGAGCATGAATGATAGCAGAGCTAATGTACACTCCCAAACACTGAGAGCTGTATTCTGTTTGCTTTTAATAGTGTGGCCAAAGTAAAAATGGATCCATTACTTTTGAAAATTCCCAATAAAGAGAAAACATCGTTTGAAGTCCTGGAAGCTGCATATCCACTGGCACAGCAAGTAATGCAGTTTGTTTCTCCAGCACTGCCCTGAAGTATCTTTAGAGCTTCATATATAAAAATGCAAGTATGTAACCCACTGTAAAAAAGCTACAGTGCCTTTGGCAAGCTTCTCTGGCCTACAGAGGGTGCTTACATGTGGAACGCAAATGCAGCTCCAAAACTGACCTGATTAAATATCCAGCTTTTTCTCATTCAAATGCCAGGAGATATATCCAGCCTAATAAGAGTATTTGTGATATCTTGATGGAGAATTTCAACTTTAAGAATCTAATCAGGGCTCACTTGAGGGGAAAAAAAAGAAAACGAGAAAAAAGGAGAAGATGCATTCCACGTCAATCGCAAGAAGCACTGAGATACTTACACAGCACTGTCAGCCCCCAGTTCCAAACTGCTGTTATCCTCCAAGTTGGTAGTGCAGCTGGAGAGGTGAGTGAGCCAGAAGGACCAGCTAGTTCTGGATAGAAATGTGTCTACAGCAAAGGCCAGCTTGCAAATACAGCTTTGTGTTAGAGCCAAAAATCAGACAGAAATATTCTCAGCTTAATGTTAGCATTTAGCAATATGTACTTGCCTTGGTAATTCATCACTGACCACAATCAGCTGCTGAGGAAGGCATGACTTTTAAAATTTATTCTTTATAGGTAAAATTGTGAATGTTCCTGTGTGCTTCCCATGAATGCCACTGCTCCTGCAAGTAACATGTATAACATGAAAAGAAGAAAACGTGCACTTTTAAGAAAATTCCACAATGTTTTAATTTTGTTAGTGGATATTTTTAGGCATTTACCTATGCTTTTAATGGAATTATGGGACTTATGCTATTACATCACCCTCTTTGTGTGTCCACACCAAATGATCTTTAGTCATGGCTAATACTAAACTAGTCAGAAATGGTTTGTGCTAGAATGGTGTGCTCCCAAATTTTTCCTGAAAATATAAAAGTTCTGATAAAAACTTTAAACCAGCCATATTGCTGCTGTCCAGGAGGGTTTTGCTGAGGGGTTTAGAAGACAAAATTATGGAGCAGAGAGAAAAGAGATCCAACAAACAGTGAACTCAGATGTGGAGAAATGAGATTCAATATCATTCCTGCAGAGTTTTGACACGTATGCAGGGAAAGAAAATATAATTATACATTACAAAAATTAATGGATGAGAAAATGAGCAATTTGATACAGATTTACTGTATAAAAATTGAAGTGCAATATTTGCAGTTAAACATTTATATAAATGAAAGCTGTGTGTATATTTTTGTACAAATGATGAAGGTGACCCTGATTTAAGTCATATAAAAAAATAAAAGAAAGAACATTTAAATATGTAAATCAGAGATGAGCTAAGTTTAAGGAGGGTTATCAAAAATGTCTGTTATCTTTGAACATGAGCATATGCTCACTATGCTAATTCTGTAGGCTCCTTAGATCAAATGCTGGCATATTTCAGTGTTTCAAATTGCTTTAAATTTTGACTTCAGATTTCATCCCCAGTTTTCCTTTTTGTGTGTGTGTGGGTTTTATTCTGTCACCAAATACCAAATTAAGAAAGACTATCTGAAGGAAAAAATTTTACTGTATGCCTCTTGAGAAGTTGCATGTTGACAAATACTGCCCTGAGAAGAGTTTGGGAGAATATGAGACCAGAACTTGACCGCTCCATAATTCATAAGTAAATTTAATGTATCACAGATGATAAACTTTATTTCATTTTTCCTTAAAAATGTATGCCTTTTAAATTGTTAAAACGAGATACCCCCAACATTTTAAACAGATTGGTGCCTCAAGGTTGATGGTGGCTACATATATTTGAAGACAAGTGAGTCAGTGTTTTAAGAGATATTTGTCACAAAAGAAAACTGTGATTTCACTTATTGAAACAAATTCCTCAGTTTCAGATTGTCCAAGAAACTTTTTCACAGGTTTCTTCTGGAAAACTTACAGAAATAGGGTGTATGATATGAAGATAGGATGAAGTTTGTCTGCTGTGTTATAAATCTTGTTACCATTTTGGTGGGACTTTTTTCTTTAGGATGAAGATGTTAGCATGGTGAGCAGTTTATATTTTCATGTCTTACATAATCCACAAAACATTTTTCTGTTGGTTAAAGCATTTGCATGTCTGTCTTTTGTGCCCCCCCAAGAGCTCTTTCATTAAGGTGCAAATATGTTCCTAAAATAATCAAAGTGCCATCATCCCGCTTTTATTCATTTAGGTGCCCAGGAAGGGAATTGAAAAGGCATTTAGCTAAAAGCATACTTTTAGTATAAAGGGATAACATTAACACAAGAATCTCTGCAGATCATTAGTCTGATTATTCTCTAATGTATTATCCCTTGAGTTTTATTTACCAGAATACGGTGTGAGATAAATGGCAGGCACATCTGTGAAGAGGCACTGGAAGTTTTCATTCATTGCTCTCCTCTGTCTCTCAACACTAGGCTGATGCAGGCACCAGGCTAGATGTATTCACTTACATCCTTATCTCCAAACTGGGGAATAGCACTGTCTGTCTCCTGGACAGCTGAATCCCCGCAGAAAAGAACAGGTCACTTAGTACTAAGTGATATTGTAAAACTGCCGACTTGTGTTTGAAGAACAGAAACCACAGGAGGTCTAAACATTGTAGCACAAATCCCCAAATTCTTTATTTTTCACAGAGTAGGCAGCTCCTCTTTTTTTTTGGCATTCTCCACACATTGTTCCCACATGGCCCCTCCTGGAATGTCCCACAGTAGCTCCAACAGTACATTGAGGATCTTGTAAAAAGCCTGAAGTAATATTGTAAAAGATGTCAAAATATTTCACTTAAGAAAAACTGTTCTGACTTTTCATACTTCTTGAGATGATGGTATTCTGAACTTTTTGGAAGAAAAGATTTAAAATATTTGCTCCTCAAATAAAATGAGTAACCCCTACAGGGATTTAAGGTATATAAGTATCCATTGCTTCCTTAGGTAAATTGTCCTGCTGGCTACCTGTCTGTAATATACTCCTTTTAAATTTGAAATTGTTAGTATTAGCTTCTAGCCATTACATGAAATGAGACCATTTCCTACCCTTTATAACAACCATAAAAATGTGCATTAGTCTCAAAATTTTACAAGAGGAGTTTGCAAAATCAGCCAGGCTACAGGGTATTAAACCAGTGTTTCAAATCTTAAAGCATTTACAAGTAAATTTTGATATCAAAGACAATGGCTGTTAGGAGTTATGGCAGAGTTTGCCTTCATGACGTGGCCACAAAGGACAGTGTTGTTGGTAAAACCATGTACAAATGAAATAAAACAAATAAGCCTCAACATCTCCAGTTAAAAAAACTTAACTCTGATATCCTGTTGTCCTTTGAAACGTCTTGGTATTGCCTCTCTAGCACAGGGTTGGATGATGGCCAGTTGATGTTCTTTGACTGACGTACTCTAATCTTGGGTGCTATCTGAATTTAAGGAGAGCTGATGAAATTTGTGGAAAATGTCTTGGCATTTTTCCATTACTGCTAATAGGATTAGGAAGGTGATGAATTGTCACTGGGTGTTTTGATGTCTCCTAACAAAGAAAACACCCTGCAAGCTATACATGCAACCAGCCATTGCTTTTTACGGTGCAACACTGGCTTTTCAGCACTCATTACCATTTTTACAGACTGACCCATATAAATCAGACATCCTTCCTGTATCCAACAGCATATCTTTCCTGTATCCTGCCTTGCAGGGGGAAGAAGCTGCAGGAGACATGGAGATGTGATCAATATCCACTTTTCATAGAGAGGGGAAAAAAGAAAGCAAGGAGAGGTGTCACAGGCTGCTTAGCCTGAGAAGGGCTGTTGAACTGATCAAGTTAGTTTGGTAAGTGAGCCCTGACACCTGTACCAGTGATTGCTCCCAGGCTGAGGATGGTGTAAGCTGATGTGTTAGTGCAGCCTGTGATGAGAAGGTTAAGTTGCTTTCTTTTATTGTCTCTGTTTACAACATGTACTAGTTTGCCCCCAGCTTATCCATCGTGTAACAATTAAATAATTTGCTGAATAATGTGGCTGCATGTCCAAAGTTTTTAAAGTTTCTCATAAAAGCAGTGTTTCATTAGATTTGAATAATTTTCGTTATTATATTCTGTTCACTGACAATAGATGTGATGAGAAGGAGGAGATTTATTTTTTGCCTGTCTGTGAGAAAGAGATAAATTAATGTAAAAATAGTTGGTCAAGACCTTTTTGAACTACACCTTCTTGGTAAAAATAACAAAATTTAGCACATTAGCCCCCTCATATTTATCAAAAAGTAGTGTAGTGATTTTTTTTTTACTCAAAAACATTCTGGAAAGTATTTCAAAATTATCAAGACATTTCATTAGAAAATTTTTAAGACATTCTAAAGCATGAATTTTATTTAATTTTAAGCTAACTAGGTAATGATGTTTACAGAGAGAAATGCTCATATCAAATGAACAATTTCAAAGTTTTTGTAATAAATTAAACATAGTTTATTTCAGAAGTTACATGAAATTGGCAAATTTCATTCCATTTGTTCCTTATTTTCAAACAATGATATGAGTATGGTGATTCTAAAACAAGTCACAGCATTACTTCTATTAAGAGAGAGTGATATTTTTCAATGGAAGTGCCAAGAAAATTGTTTTCTGAGGGAAATTAAAACTAAGCAGAAAACAAAGGACCTTTCGAAACATTTGCCTGTAGACCTTCAGATGTTTTGGGTTTTACATGCAGGCAAGCACTTATCACTGACAGTTCTTGTCCAGCTAAAAAGTGGTGTATATTTAAACAGAACATAACCTACAGGAATAGATGTCTGTTTACCACTTGGAAGTACTCCATGAAGACACACAGAAGAGTTAGTTAATGCTTTACCTTACTAACACTACCTTAACACCAGGTAGTGTGTCATGATGTAAACTGATCCTTCAATAAAGACAAAACCCAAAAAGGGAAACAGCAACTCAGATTAACAGAATACTTAAGGAGATTCATAGCCCATTTTCACTACCATATCGTACCAAGAGAGCAAAGCATCAGAAGTGATGTATAGATCATTGATTTTTATCCCTTTCAGAGTAGCCTTTCTTAGCATCTTTAATGAAACATTAAATGATTGTAATGTAAACTGTAACTGAATGGCATAGTTTTATACTTCCTTAATTGGATGCTAATATCCATGTCAGTATTTGCATGAAAAATGGTGTACTAAGCCAAAATATCAAGGTTTTTAAAACTCATAATCATTCTTCTGCTGATACCATCTGTCAGCTTAATTTTTACCTTCCAAGGAAGAGGGTGCCTTCAGGGGAAGGGAAGGAAAAACATTACAGTTATGAAAGTACAGTAAATCGAGTTTAAACCATGGACTGGAAATCCCATTTGATTAGATAGGATTTATTAGTTATTAATTGTCAAAGTTAGAAAATAATTAAGAATTACTGTTGGGGCACTGTCACTCATCTTCCCTGAAGGATCTGTAGGGCTCCCTGGAGAAAAGTTGGGAAGCAGCACAGAGGCGCGGCTGGCACAGCAAACTGCCTGAGGAGGAGCTGCCTCTGAGAGCACCTGGGACAGCCGAAATTCCCTCACCAGCACTGAGAGTCTGTGCCTCCTCTGCGCTGCAGTGGAGGGACCACAAAAGAGTCTGAATTGTGTGTTCAGTGTGCTTGAGTCTTCATAGAACCACAGAAGGGTTGGGTTGGAAGGGACGCTAAAGATCCTTTGGTTCCAAGCCTTCTGCCGTGGGTCAGATGCCACCCACTAGATCAGGGCTGCTCAGAGCCCTATCCAACGTGGCCTTGATTCTTCCTGAGGTGTCATTTTTACAGTGGCTCTCCTACGAGGAAAGGCTGAGAACTGTGATTGTTCAACCTAGAAAAGAGAAGGCTTTGAGGTGACCTTATTGCAGCCCTCCAGTACCAGAAGGGAACCTACAAGAAAGATGCAAAGAGATTTTTGGCATATGTTGTGATAGGACAGGAGGGAATGGCTTCACACTGAAAGAGGAGGTTTAGATTAGATATCGGGAAGAAATCCTTTACTGTGAGTGTGGCAAGGCCCTGGCACAGCTTTCCCAGAGAAAATGTGAATGCCCCATCCCTGGAAGTGTTCAAGGCCAGGCTGGACAGAGCTTGGTCTAGTGAAAGGTGTCCCTGCCTAAACCTGGGTGATCTTTAAGATCCCTTCCAATCTAAGCCATTCTATGATATGCATAACCTGAATACAGCTGTTGCTTAGGACAAGCCACCTGGTATTTGCCATTCCTAGGGTACACATTCTACTTCAATGTACCTTCAGATACCAAGAAAGCCAACTCTAAGAAAAAAAGGGAGGAGTAGATCTGGAGATCACATCACCTGCTACAGTCTGTGCTGAAATTGGAACATATTTGCGAAGCAAGCACATACCTTCTCCAAGATTATTTCAAATCTCTGCAATACTGAAGGGGCTATAGGCCAGTGCTTTCCTGGCAAAAGTAAGAGAGTGCACTTCAAATCTTTCCAGCTGTTAGCAAATTCTTGAATACACACCTACTTTACTAGATTGCCCTAAAGAAATTCTGAAGCCATTGTTCTCTCAAAATGTTGCTGTTGTTGGAATTTCAGAGACAAACAAACTGCGTCTGGTCTGTGATGCGTCTGTACAGCAGCTGTACTTCTGTGAGGTGCTAAGGAGGTAACTCCTGTCCATGGGGCAGCACAGGTAGACCAGACTGTCTTCATTGGCAAGGATTGGGTTGCAGGCAGTGAATCCACAGAGCAGAACAGTTGGTGCTGAGGTCTGTACCCTGAGACCCCACAGTGACTGGAGTGCTGTATGTGGTCACAGTGTGTGACCTCCAGACTCATGCAAAAGGAATCTGCTTCACACACTCAGGGACATGTTTGCAAGCAAACCTGTGCACAGTAAGTGGGAAAACAAGTAAGAATTGCTTCAAAAGTGACAAGCTAAAAAAAAAAAAAAATCAAATACTTTTTTTATTTAATTTCTTCAAACCAGCATAAGCATAGAGAAAAAATACACAGAGCATTTTCAAATGATTTTTAACAAAGAAATCAAAGGGGTTTAATGTTGAAATGCTTCCAATTTTTCTTCTTTCTTTTTTTCTCTTTTTTTCTCCCCAGTGAATACTTGCAGCTTTTCATATTGCTTTGAACAGCTGGTCAGAGGAAAAGGAAGGAGCGAAAACTTAATCTACTAATAGCTGCTCTGGTGCCCTGCTAACTATCTGCTGCCTCTGCCTTGCTCACTTGCAACTATGTGCCACAAACTATTAGAAAAAAAATCCCTAAAGTGGGATGAAAGAAGTGTGTACCCTTGGCATGTGCATAGGAGGTGGTGTTTGCAGGAGTCTCCAAGCCAGCAGCTGAGGAATCTTGGCTTCAGGTTTTCCAGCTGGTGTGTGAGGTGTGGTGGGAGGAGTGTCATCCAAAGGAGACAAAGGGAAGAAGAAACGTAATCTTCATACAGAAAATTCTTATTTTGGCATAAAAAATCAAACCTGTTCCAACAAAATGTAATTCCAGTATGTGGAATTGATGAGCAGCTGCCAGCGCCCACGACCCTCTCCAGCTCCTAACAGGGTGCACAGGATCAGACTGAATCAGAGCTCCAGCACCAGAAAACTGAGCTTTTTTTTTCATTAATTCTAATTTCATAATGTCCATACTTTAAATTAAGCATGTGGTTAACTGAACGGGGTGGACTAGTTGGCATAAGAAGAAATACTGTTAGGTTCTAACTTGCAAAGTGGTGGCTTTTTTTGTCCCAAGAACTAGTTTATATAGATGTGAAATCTTTGTACATCATAGCTTGCAAACCTGAGATTTCATAAGGGTTGTGCATATATGTGCATACATACATATACATATTTATTTATATACATGGCATGGTATTTTCAAAGTACTTTTTACATTGTACTTCAGATTTTACTGTACATTCAACTGCCTCCCCACATCTTATGTGAATTTTCTTAATCGTTTGTCCTATGTTTATCTGTAATTCCAGAATGACTTAAAGTGATCCTGCAGAGGAAGTTTCCAGAATTGGTCCTCAGATTGGTGTCTGGTAAGGTAATAGCAGAAGACTGAGTTTCAGAATATTTTTTAAAAATGAGATCCCTATTTTTCTTTTCTGTTCTCTTTCTTCTTCCCCACCCTTCATTCAGTAAACAGTTGCCTCCCCAGACACAGGGGAGTGTTTCATGTATTTCCTTGTAAGTAGTTTTAAAGCTCAAGTAGTTTTTCCTACTTCCATTTATTAATACAAGACAGAGTCTAACATACAGACAGACACAACACATATTCATTTAGCAGTGACAGGTTAACCAGATTTCCTAAAGAATATTAAACACTGTTCAATCAGTGTCATTCTCCAGTTCTTTGTTTGGTCCATTATCTGGAATCTGAACGAGGAATTAAACTCACACAAGAGATAATAGTCAGCCATTCTGATGTGAAAGAATTTCCATAATTTATCCTCCAAGGTGAAATTCCACCCAGTAGAGAGGGACAGCCAGAGGCAGATGCACCACTTCAGCTGATGTGAGTCTATTGAAGCCTCAAACAACACAACAAACCCTGGGCTGCTCCTTCCAAAGAGACCTTTTTACTGCAAGACATCAAATCACCTCCCTTCCAGAGAAGTTAATTGTGGTTACACCAAAGGCCAAATTAATTTCATCATCAGCTTACAAATCAAAGTTGGGTCAATAAGAACTAACATACTACTTCAAATAATAAAATCTCTTATAAGGTGAGGAATTATTTGCCCTCCCTCTGAAGTACTTCCCTTGGGAAATGCAATGGAGAAGGGCAGAAAATGACAACATCATCTCTTTCATACATTCTCAGTGTCCTTTCACATTCATAAACCTTTAGGCAGAGTTTTAGACTTTTCATGTTGTTTAACGGTGATTTGAAATTTTTTTTGTGAACATACTGGTCTTAGTTGTGGGTGTCACAGAGATATTTCTCTAGAAGTCTTCCACTTTAACTCAGAACCTGGCAAGTAATTTAGCACTTATTTATTGAAACATGTGCATAAGCCTTAAAACCACCAGACAGTTCCAGTACAAACATCTGTCTTTTCAAAAGATAACACCCTGTCAAAATGCCCTGGAGCAGAATCTCTTCCTTTGGTTTGAAGTGGAAGCAGTAGCAGCTACAGCAGTTAGAGAGCAAGTATTTTTGGAAAGATGACAGCTGGGTTGTCAGACATTAATGCTGAATTACACAATGCTTGTATGTTACAGCAGAAATGTAATAAGCAATTATTCTTACATTATCATGTATAGGGCTGCCAAAGTACTGACTGAGAGGTAAGACAGAGGGCCTGGGGTCTGTACTGGTTCTGTAGATTTTAGGGGGGTTCCATCAAATGATGTTTGGACTATTTTCACTCTTGTCGTCTAAGGAAGTATCAGCTTAAACATCTGTCATGGCAAAAAGATAACAGCGAAAAACATTTCCAAGGCAGAATTATCCCCAGCATGAGAAAAGCAGGCAAACAAGTTACTGTAGCTGCTGCTGATGAGAATTTAGCTTCTTCATCAGCAGATTTAGTATAGAGAGTAAAATCATATTTACTCAATCTTGAGTGTTGGAAGTCTCAACAAATTTCATTGTATTTCACATATGTCACTTTTACACAGCACTACTAAAAAGATCGCTGCAGTCTTCAAAGAAAGTAAGAGGTCTCTGGGTAGTATTTATTTAGATCTGTTCTCATCTGGAAACAGGAAATAAAAGAACTGCAGTCAGGGAGAAGGATGAGCAAACTTATTGAATAGCTTCTTTGTAAAGGAAACCATCCAAGCAACCCTAGAGCTGGAAAGCAGATAACTCAGGGTGATATGATGCAGGTCTGCACAGTCATAAATGAAGAAATTAATAGAAAAAAATGTTCACTGTTTCTCAGAGTGGAAGAACAAGGGGACAGAAAATCGACTGATTGGATAACGGGTTCAAAACAATCAGGAGACAATTTTTCAACATCTAGTTGAATGTTTGGTTTAATTAAACTAGTTACTTAAACATCTAGTCAAATTCACAGCTATGAGCCTGAAATATAATCAGCTTTAAAGGCCAGCAGCAAAACTGATGGAAAAAAATCTCCATTGAGGACTTAGAAGATGTAATTTCAGCCTCAGCTGCAAAGTCTTATTCTTATAATTTTTCCCCAGGTATATGCTACTGGAGAGTGGCTAACAGCACAGACTAGACCTGACGTGGATCTTCTCATGCTCTAACTCACAAGGTTAGAAATTCAACTCATTTCAATTGCCAGGAACCCTATGAAGTCAGCAGATTTATTCTGAGGACTTTGTGTTTTTGACTATCATAGAAAAGGAAGGACCTTAGGAAAATAAAAAAAAATTATATAAAAATAAAAGGAAAAATATTGAAAAGTCTTTTGATTACCTTAAGATACCCACTATTAGGAACTCTATTTGAAATAATTATGTGGTTTTCCAAGAAGCAACATTCAGCACTCGCTCCATCTTGCCTCTTGGCAAAGCTTAGGTAAGAAGGACAGTTCTCCAGATGTGACTCAACTAAACCAAGGTTTCCATCATATTCCTACAAAATATTTTTTTAATCCTCCTCTTACACTTTTTTTTTCTCAGGTTTGAGCTCAGACTAAGCAATAACTCACCTGGATAGGACATGAAAATAGTTACAGCTAACACAATGAAATAAATTCACAGGCAAGTAATGTTAAGAAAGGTCAGTATGTTTCCCCTTCCATTTGAGGACCATGCAACACCAAACTGCTCAATTATTTTTTTGAAAAATGAAGAGCTTCAAGCACATTAACACCTAAGCAGAAGCATTACTTAGACTGTGGGCTGACACAAATGTGGCTGATGCCATCTGAAATCAGCCTTCTGTGGCATTAATACATGAATACTCAGTATGTCACTGAAAGTCTCTAGAAATTATTTCTGCTAATAAACAGGATCTGTTTCCCTTTTATCATTTTGGAAATACCAAGACCTGTAAGATCCTGCTCCACATTCACTTTTCCAAGTTGAGGGAGAAGTCTGTGGCATAGGTGTCTGCCCAGCTGTGGGGTTCAGACCACACATTCCTAATACCTGTGTGCCAGCACACCTGTGTTCCAGCAGGGCTTTGGTTTCATCCTTCCTCTGGCTGACCCACAGTTAGACGTCTGATATTGGGTGTCCAAGGACAGTCAGGAATGCCAAATACACATACAAGCGAGCCTGTAATGAATCCCTATTGTAATTCCATAATTGTGCAAAGTACATGGATTAAATGCTACTTGCCATGTAGGTGAATGTTTTCTGGTAAGAAAAATTGACTAGCAGGGTGCCTGCATTTTATTCACAGCATCTATTCATAGCACGTAGACCCATTCTACAATTGTAGCCACTATTAGAAAAAAAAAATCAACAAAAGGCTGCAGCATTATCTGAGCTTCTCTGGCAATTTCCTCTCTCACATTAGACATGCCTTACTTTCCTTTTGTTGTGTAAGGAAATATTATTTGTATAATGTTCCACTGTACTTTAAATAGTTCTCCAGTTTCTTTCTCAGATGAATTGAGAATAAAATTATCTGCTATTGAACAAACATTATTCCTTTGTTGCCTCAGATTCTCAGTTTCAGATGTGCTGGGGTTAACAAAAGTCCTCCCTAACTCCTGCAAAGCCCTCCAGGGAGTCTGTGTCACATTTAATCTTTCTCTGTCTCCGTGTTTCTTGGGGTGTCTTCTGAATAACAGCAGTTTTGTCTATTTTATTTGCTCTCTCTCTTACACACACCCAATTGAAGAAAAGTAATTGAAACTATGGCATGTCACCTTGCAGTGTCTGTGTGGTTTGAACTGACAAGTGCCTAGAGATCAAATTTCTGCTTACCAGCTGCATAAATGTGCTCCAAAGCCTGGAGATATCAGTGAACTCTGCAGGAGTTCACTTGCTGAGCAGGTGTTCGTGGCCCGTCACAGAAAGAGAGATTTCGGCTAAAATAGCTTTTCACCTCTACAAACTGAGGAGCTTTTGCTGCAATTTGTACCTCTGGACTGATCAGTCAGTACAGTAACACCCAGGTTACTCTGAATTAGCCTGCCATCCAGGCCAAAGCACACGGTGAAGCATCAAACAGCCGTGTGTCTCCTGCCCAGGTTTTGCTGTAGAACATAAAATGGTGTGGTTTCAGGACCTCTGTCTTGCCTCACTGGAGCCGCAGCAGCTACAGCAAGAGACTCTTTCTATGCCATGGTACTACTGACTTCTGACTGACCATCAGAAACCTCCTCCCCTTTTTCATACAACTCACCGTGTTGTTTTCAGCGATTTAATTTCTATCACCATTGTTACGCTCTCTCCTACAGAAATGGGGCAGCAAACAGGCTAGTCAGACCTCATCAGACAAGACAGTCTTCTGTTGAGATAAATAACCCTGCTATTTCCCAGAAATTGAAGCATCTTATGAAAAACATCCCTGCATCTGGAAACACAGGTCTGAGCCAGGACTGATTAAGCATCTAGACTTCCTGGGGGAATCTGTTGGCCCAGAGAAAGGATTCAAAGCACTTCTGGCTCTAAGGCAGCTTATTCCTTGAGGCATCTCAGCAAGGAGTTTTCCCCAAGCCTCTGGGCAGCCCTGCCTGCAGGTCCCCCCTGCACAGGGTGGCTGACAGAGCCACCATCCTCTAAACCTGACCCTGTGTGTTCCTGTGGGTGGTGAAATTCTCCCCAGTTCTCCTGGTGCCAGTTGGGGTGTCACAGGTCTGTAGAGCTGTGAAATAACTGGAAAGTTCTTTGGACATCTGTCTGAGCTTCCCATGATTTTGCACAGCACATTAAAAATGTGTTTTGTTCCTTCTGTATTGTCATGGAGCAAAATTTGGTTGCACCAGCAATTGTCTAATTTGGGGCCTTTCTATAAAACTGCTATTCAGGATGGAACAATTTCAGACCTTGAACATTATCAGAGAATTCTATTCCCTAGAAATCTCCAGTGCTGAGCTACTCCTGTTTCTAATAGCATGTGCTTACGTTCTCTCCTTGCATTTCTATTCATAGAGACACATTTGGAACCTTAAAGCTGATTTTTTTTTTAACTTAATAATTGCATGTTAGGCTCCTGGAAGTCTCTTCTAGAGATTTATGCTTTAATTTCATTCTCAAAGCTTCAGCCTTATTAAGCGACAGTGATCTTGGGATATTAAAAAGTCAATTTCATGATGATTTTTACTGGTCCCATCTTCTTTCACAATGTCACAAATTATCATTTTGTTATTATGGTCTGGTGGAAACCTATTCTTGGTGTGAAGGATAAGACAGGTGTTTGTCACTTTGAAGACTCCAGTAAAGGTATTTTAAGGTAGTACTTAGTAGCATAAATTAAGTGTTCTCTAATAATCTATGTGAAATGGTAAAGAAGATTTTCCATTCAATTATAAAATTAGACTAGGGAAATTATCGCACACTTTCAAGATTGGATTGTGTTTTTATATCTTTTTATAGAGCAGTTAATTCCTGGCTATTTCTTGTGGGAGGTAACACCATTTGCTGACTCTTTCCAGAGGCAGGACTCATCTCAAATGGCACAGTGTGATAGTTTGATCCAGGCCTTCCCTGGTAACCAGGTGTAACTAGGGAGAGGCTCATCTCCCAGGTATTCCCCACCTGGGGTTTTTTCCCTCCCATGTGACAAGGGAGGATATCAAGGAGGGAGATAGCAAGTGGCCACTCTTCTTGTTCCAGCAAGGGTTGTGAGCAGGGAGTTTTGCTGCTTTTGGTCCCTTGTCAGAGCCACACAGGAGATCAGAGAGAGAACGTGAGAGAGGGAGAGAGAGAGTGAGAAAAAGATGGCCTTCTTCTGAGAGTCGTTGGTAGGATTGTATTGCACAGTTTGCTTGGAGGGTGGGTCGGGGTGTCTAGTAGTATCTATTTGTTCTCTTTTGTCCCTTTGTTGCCCCTGTTTTCCTCTTCCACTTTCCTTCTCCCCTGGAGGTTTTCNAGAAAAAGATGGCCTTCTTCTGAGAGTCGTTGGTAGGATTGTATTGCACAGTTTGCTTGGAGGGTGGGTCGAGGTGTCTAGTAGTATCTATTTGTTCTCTTTTGTCCCTTTGTTGCCCCTGTTTTCCTCTTCCACTTTCCTTCTCCCCTGGAGGTTTTCCTGTGTTGGGTGCAGATTGTGTATATATAATTGTAAGCATTTAGAAAATACATAAATACTCCGACTCAATTCAGTTTCTTTCAAGTTTTTTTTTCCTTTTCTTTCCCCCTCTTTGAGGAGCGGAGGGTGAAGGAGGGGCAGCTTGGGGGCTGGGAAGCCAAAACAAAACCAAGACACACAGACAGGGAAGTTGTTGTGGAATCAGTCTCCCAGGCCAGTCTTGGAAGTCTGCACCATTGCTTTGGATGACTGTATGTCCAGAGGTTAGCGGTTCCAGAGGGGAAGAACAGAATCACACTGAAACACCAGCCAGAAAACAGATAACTAATGGATGGAAATGCTCTTGTGCTCCACCTCTCACTGCTGCACTTCCTCTGCAGTACATTGTCTTCTGGTTTTGCCCAACCTGTTTTGTGTTTTACTGTTTCCAGTGAAACAGGTTTGACCATTTCCCTCAGGAAACCATAACGAAGCAACCACACAGCCTTGCTGTCAAATCCATTTTTTTTAATTTTCCCTTGATTTGATCTCTCCTATCTATGCGATGCTTCACAGTTCTTTGTATTTCAGTTCTAAGCATTTCCTATGCAAACATGCCCTTAAAGAATCTGCTGGCTGCTTTCTCTGCCTTATGTTTTAGACAAGCTGAATCTAAATTAACTTGAATACGTTTTTTTTATGTGAATGCTTCCAATTCTTTGGTTAGGGTTTTTGTTAATACTGTGGTTTGCCACTCCTCTGTCTTCCATCATCAGTGGACTTACAGCACTGGGGTGTCCAAAGAGAGCTGGAGGACACCTGCTGAGCTCCTGTTGTGGACGAGTTGGCATAGACAGGAGGAAAAGCTGCCTTTAAGACATGCTAAGATTAAAGAGGGCAGCCACAGCAGCACACTGCGAGAAGCTACAGGGTTGCTCTTGCTCTCCTAGGAGAGTTGACTGTACACACACGTTTTGTCTGGAAGCCCATTTCAATTTTAGGCATTCCCTAGAACAGGGACTCTTCATGAGAGATACTTTCTTATTACAGTTGGTCATTGATCTCCAAGTGGAGGTCCAGGCACAAGTACAATTTGCAATTATTTCTTATCCACAGAAATTACACCGGTAGTTGTATTGCCTTTTTTAAAGCAAGTTTTGTCTCTGCTAGTAAATATCTGCAATTTGAGCTATTCTTCCCCAGATGAAGGGCATTTTATCTAATGAAGAATTCTACTGTCAAGGAATTGGAGAGTTCTTTGGATAAATAAACCTCCTTTAGTCTCTTTATCCTTTCACTTGGATCATTTATTCACTATAAATCCAATAATTGAGATGAAACCTATATTTCATTTTTTTTAATTGACAGTGAGGTCAGCCTAACACAGGTGGCCTTTTCCCTTCTTTTGCATTCATTTTGAGGTAGGGTTGGTGAGTGGGTGTGGTGGCCAAAGGACACTGCCACCGGCCACTGTGCTAATGTCCCTAAGGGCAAGGAGGCAATGACCTCACTTTCTTTGTCTGGCTGCACATTTGTAGAAGGTTTGGGGGGATCTCTCTTACCAGAATTTCCATTTCCATTAAAATTTATTCAAACAAAGAGAACACAAGCCACTTTTAAACACAATGTTGTTTTATTATTTGGAGGGGGTTTAGAAAAAAAAAATCTTCACTCTCTCCTTTAAAAAAATAAAGAAATCAGGTTTGCCAGCAAATAGTGAGGTTTAGAAAATGTGTAACTGTTAAAAAAGAGTGCTAGAGTCAGAGCTTAAAATATACAATATTTATATATTTTCTTATTTTACAACCAACTTTACTAAATAAAGGAGTATTGTGATAACATCCCCCATAAATACCTTTACATGACTGCAGCTTACTAGATCTATTTTCTGTCTGAGAATCTGGATTAGTACAAGCTGTGAAATATTGCTATGTTGCTTTAGGAAAGTAGAATGCCCAAATACTGTTGCCATGCAGCAGAAGTGAAGGGGTACTTGAGAATACAACTGTGAGCAGTTACTCAGATTAATAAGCAGGGTGTCTGCAGTCCACTAAAGACCATCAGTGATCACTCAGACACCTGAGCTACTGCACAGCAAGGATATTCAGACCAGAAAAATTTTAAATATAATGCTGAAAATACATAACAATTCTATGAATAAATTAAGCTTGGAGTCGTGCTCAGTATATTCATAAACTAATTAACAAAGGAGATTAAAAGTGAGTGGGAGATGCATGACTCAAGATCTAATCAGTGGGGACACGCAGAGCAAAATGAATAAGAAACTGATTAAATGTGTGAAAAGGGGGATTATGAACTGGATTTTGACCCCGTGGGATGTTGCTCGGCTCTCTCTGTGCAGCATTGCACTTCCTGTGCACTGTTCTGCCTCAGTAAAGGGGTCTGGATGGCAAACCCAGACCTGGAACACTGTCCTAGGAGTTACCTGGATGAGCCAGGCTTTTGCAGATGATTTGTCCAGGGACTATAGAGGGGAGGAGAACAAAAGGTCCAAGCCCACATTCCTCAGCCACACCAGGCTCCATTAAATGGTCTCTATGTCTTTGTAATTCCCTTTATCACAGTAAATAGTAGTCAATAAGTTTAATTATCCACAACCAAAATATCTTGATGTGAACATCTTGTCAGGGCAGGTAAATACAATGAGCTTCATAAAGTTGACAGTAGCTCTCTAGGTGGCAACTGCTCTTGATGGAAGGTCCCTAAATGGCTTAAGATATGTTTAAAATATTAAAACAGGAAAATGGTTGCTTTGGTATTGATCATGCAAGGTCACATCAAAGTGTATTTTTAACGACTAGTGCAGTGACATGGAGCCTTGAGGAATGATACGGGAAAGGGGAATTAGGACTCAGATGGCTTCTCTTCAGGATGTTGGGAAGAGAAAAGCAAGAAGGAACTCCAAAGAAGCAGTAGTGATAATGTCCCAAAGTCACTTGTCAGTGTATCTTGTTCAAAACCAAAACCAAAATGACTCCATTGACACTAAATTAATAATCCATCCTCCATGCCTTAATTATTTATAAATTATAAATTATTGTGAAGTGTGTCCAAGTTTGAGGTTATTCTCCTTCACTGACCACTGATTGCTTTCATCCAACATCTTGACAAGTGGCACAATGGCAAGTTTTGGATAATTAAATAAACATATGTAAATGAAATCCCCAAATTTCTTCATTCTACTGTTCCAAAAGACAGAGGAAAAGTACCTTTAACAAACACATTTTCAAGGAAATTGTAATTTTCTTCGTGTTATGAGTAATGCAATATTAAGCACACACCTCAGCTCTTGAATTATGGCTTCATCTTTGATGTTAGTGATCAAATATTCATTGCCTTGATTATTCAAATAATTAGACATTTTATCAGTTTCTTTGAAAAGCTCAGAAGTAAAAAGGCAAATCCCTTGAAGGGGTGTTCAATATTTAGTTTACTGTCAGCAGAAGAGTCATCAGACAGGAGGACACTGCGACAGGGAAAAAAAAAGTGTTTGTTGCAGGAAGTCTCACATTTTCAAAGTGAATGCTTTACAATTTTTGCTGCATTGTAGTTCTTGTTAAAAAATTGGAGCCCAGATCCAAATGTGAGAATCCTTTTCAGAATTGCAGCATCTTAAAGGAAGCAGAGCCAGGCCAGCCCAGAGAGTGCTGGTCTGAGGTGAAGTCCCTTACCCAGCTGAAGGGTCTCCTTGAGAACACATTCTGCTTTGACTCAAACAGTGTTTAAAGACAATACCATGAGGAAACTCTGCATTTCACTCTTGCAGAGGAGGTGATGAATATACAGAAGAACAGAATTAAAGATCATGTATAATTAAAACTAGAGACTAAATTCCTCAGCTTCTCTATGAACAACATGTAGTGGCACCAACGAAATTCCAATGTTTTAAGGTTATGAGTTAGCAGTGGCATAAAAATAAAAATTACATATTTAGATCTTTGTTAGGCTTGTTTCAAGCTTTCTGACTGCTCTGTGGATGTCATGGAACATTAGAATGAAATCAGCTTGATGCTCATGCATAATGTGCAAGAAGTTTTTTTGTTTGTTATAACTTCTACTCTTTCATATTAATTGTAATCAGCAGAGGATGCAGGCTGTAGCTGTCTAGCTAATAATAAATACAAATATAGCTACAGTATTTTTCATCATATTTATTCATTTATTTCATCCTAGATGTATTCTATGCCAAGCTTATCTCTAAACAATGGAAGTGTGTCAGTGTGTGTGCACTGTAGAAATGGGAGCTATAGAATACATGTGTGCTTTTTTTATGGAGAGACAGAATATAGAGTGATTTCCATCCCTTTCTGCTATGGATTTTGGTTGTGGCTCTATGTTCCAGATAATTATGGAGGCATGCAGAAATATATACTTTAAAAAGTCAGAAATGGCATGACTTAAAAATTAATTACTTTATATTTGATTATGTTTTATTTTATTATATACAGAATAAAGGAGGTCAGCATGAATGCTTCATAATAAAATACTGTTATACCTACATATCAGTATAGGTAGCATTTTATGTACATAAATACATAAGGAGTTTAGACATGAAATTGGGGAACACATAAGAAAAAACCTATTGAGATGTTTCTAGAGCAAATAGGACAAAAACATGGCTCTAAACATATTTTCATGGTACTTCTGACCCTATCAGAGGCCATAAAGGTCTAGAAAACTATTTTACCTTCTTTAATTATATTCCTAACGAGCCACAGGTTGCAGAATGCAGATGGAACGTGGTCAGCCACAGGCACCTCAGGACCTCAGGGCTGTGTGAGCACAGGGTGATTGGTCTTGCAGTGGAGAAGCTTCTTCTAAGTCACAGGTCTGATGCCCACTATTCCTGCTCAGACTCTCCCCAGCTGGAGGAACCAGAAACATCAAACCAAGAATATGCCAACAGGCCCAGAGTGCTTGGAACATTTCATTTCATCATCCTAAAATAGCCCATTGCAATGAATAATATAAAAAAAATAAAACCACCTTTTTTTTCTAATTTAAATTTTGGAGATGCTTTTACAAACATGTGAATAGTTCAGCAATTTCTGAAGAAAAATGCGTGATTATCCATATTCAAGCACTACATTTTCAAGAGGCACTTCTTTTTCCTTCTTGCTGGATCAGAAATAAAAAGATTGTGGTTGCTACAAAGTAGTCAAGGGGAAAGAGGACAACTGGGAGCATTAAAAGCAGGCAAGTGTTTTTATTTTCATTTTGGTTTTGTTACCCTTCAAACTAAGACATGACCTCACTGTGTCCTCTCCTTCAGTAATGATTTTCCATTCATACTGAGAGAATCCAGGGTTCCTATGAAACTTAAACAAAATACTAAGATAATTCTTTTAGCAATATATAAAGCATGCATTGTCTTATGAAGGCCAAACAAGTTTGAGTGCCAGCAAAATAATGCGCTGCCTCTCTTTGATGGACAGTATTGCTGCTGAAGAGCATGGGGGTTGCACAGATGGTATTTATTGCCAGCAAAATATAAGAAATGACTGGCTGGTGTCAAACTGGACTGTGGATTGGAAGCACTGCATGAGAAACAAAGATAAGGAGTCAAGGGAACACATTATGGAAGGGTTGTCTTTCCACAAGGCACTGCCATCGACTCTGTTTAACAAATCCACAGCCACACGATACAAGTTGGTGTCAATTTGTATCAACGTCCATAAGGAACAACAGCCATGACACCAGTTGAGTGTCTTCTCATTTATTTTGAGAACTTTGTAAACAGTTCATAGGTGGGAAAGGGCTATGGAATAGATTTAGTGTGCATTCTTTGAACAGGACCTGTTTAGGAGGTAGAGGCAGAGATTTCACTAATTGCTTCCATAGCAAAGTACTAAGAGGTTTTAAGAGACCCTGTGGGTATCCAATAACCAGAGAAGAGCAAAGGAGAAAGAGGGAACCCCTTTGTGTCTGACAGCTCAAAGAAATGGAGCAAAGAGCATTTGCCCTACAGTCCAACCCACAGAGGAGGCAGAATCTGCACAGACCACACTAAATTTGCCAGGCAATCACATCAACACATCTAACACCTAAAGAACCTTTCTGAATTTTTTTCTCTCTTTTTTTTTTCTTTTTCTTTCTTTTTGTTTGTTTGTTTGTTTTTCTTTATGGATATTGAGTGATCTCTGAATTGAGTGACCTTGAAACTGAGCTAATGGCTATGCTTTCCTATTCCTTGAGTAGTCCTTAGTCACAGCAAGATTTTACACAGAAGCCTGAAATAGTGAATATGAGCAAGAAATAGACACATAAATATTTTGCTTGAAAGCAGCCAATTAAACATGTAACTTTTTAAATGGGTAGAAGTGCATAAACAGAATCCTAAGAAGAAATTCATCATAGTTTTGTATTATTTTATACAAAACAATGTAACCTTTGTAGTTCTCCAAGTGTTTAGAAACCTGGATGCCCAGTTGTAGAACAGACTTTGTCCTAGAGAAACTGCTGAGCACAGCTTTTGCATTGTTGTATTAATGCAATTTATTTACTGTGAAATGTTCACATTATTGAATCCTATTTTTCTACCAGCTGGTCATACTGTGAAAAAGAAACCATTCAGCTTAAATAAATAAAACAATACCATTGTACCGGTAAGTCAGAAGGTAGCTGTTCTGTGTAATGGAAATGCAAATATGAATGCAATTGTTATTTCATGGATAAATGGAACTTACAGAAAGGTGGTGCAATGTTTTTCCCCTCTTTTGTTCATCTAATCATTAGGTCACATACTAATCCATCCTTCATTTGCCATATACCACACATTTTAGTGCACTCCTTTCATGGAAGAATGGCGTTTCAAAAGGGCTATGAACATTTCTGATCTAGTAGCTTGGTGAGCAGAGGTTGAGGTATCGCATTACCCAAGGGCTCCAAAAGTTATTTCATAGGCACGTCCTCTCTGCTGGAGATTACTTGAGGTAATGGCTGTTTTCCTGTGGGTCTCTGTTTCATGTTGGAGAGTATTCTCAGAACAACATCCTTTCAGGCAGCTCTCAGCACTCCAAACAATAAGCTACTTACTCTGTCCTCTGTTTTGGCACTCATTAAGCTTAAGAACAAATGTATAACCAGGAAAACTGAAGATGACTTAAATTTCGAATACACATTTTTATTGCCATAATTTGTTTAATGCTCTAAAAATGGTGAATATTTAGCTAACAGTTGCTTTGTTTTGGGGGGGTTTGTTGTGTTTTGGTTTTTTGTGTTTGGTTTTTTGTTGTTTTTTTTTTTTTTTAAATGAACACAAGTTTAGAAGGATCTGGGGTTATGAGAGAGGATTGCAAGATCTAAGGTAGGTGGAGGGAGAATAAAACTAATGAGGGGCAGGAGCTGAATTCAGGCTCTGAGCTGGCCAGAATTCTGGACCACAATACAATGAAGAATGAGGTACCGAAAGTGTGGATTTGATGATTATCATATTAATCCTGCTTTAGTACTTTTGATATATACACTGGCCTTGAAGAAAGGGCCTTGCGTACAGAATGTTCCCCCGCCTCATCTGTGACTGTGCAGCTCTCAGATGTGTGGGAGACTCCCTTGGATAAGCAGCTGCCTTTCCTGATGCTTATCCAAGGCAACTGTGAAACTTTTGAGGATCACCTTTCACATTAAATCTGTTTTCTTCAAGAAACAAATTCTCTCTTCAGCTTGGCCTCTGCCATATAACTATACAAATCAAGACTTTTTTCTGATTGAAAGGGCACAGAAAGATTGCTCTCGGCTATTAATACCATCCTTGTGTGGAATAAAAAGAGATAACTGAGAGAGGGCTTGAAAGTGATAATATACACACAAAAAGTGCCATTTTTTTTCCAGCACAGCACACCTTCATCACCAGTTGCTCAGAGAAATAGTGCTTTCTTTATATGTTAGTGACAGTTACAAGGATTCCTGCTAAAAACATAAAAGCAGGATTCAGTACCTATATTAAGAATAACAAGCTGATGAAAATCTCAAAGATCTAGATAAGAATGGCAAACTATTTTTATTTCAATACACAATAATGCGGAAATAAAAAAAGAAATTTCAAATTATCTTCAAAACTAGGATTTTTTTTATGCTCCTTTCCTCAATAACTTTGAATTTAAACTTCATTTATTCTTCTAGCTGAATCTGTTTTGGTTCCCCTGTAAAGGACAGAAAACTTTTCATTAGTTTCAGTGTTGGCAAAGTGAAGTGTCATGGGCAAGGTAAAACAGGTGAGTGAGCATTTACAGAATCAGGTATGAGCACTCACGAGTCACAAACGGATGATGGAGTAATATGTAGCACCCTATGGGAATGCTGAGGACCTGGAAAATGATTTTCATCAGGATATGTCCTGCTTTACAGCTGGGACTGTCTCCTCTGAGGCCATCACAGTGCATTGTACATGTACAGTCACATCAGCCTTGCACAAACTACCCTGTACCAAGACACTGCACTGTGCAGTGACACCACAAAAGCACAACACTCAAGAACTGGGGTACACGAGTCTCTGCTGGGTTCTGCATTGCAGAATGAAGCCTGAACCATTTCAACATCCTCTTGGCCCAACAGAAGGTCTATGTGTCTGAAAGGCTACTTTAAAATTCTCTTTCTCCTCTGTATTCTATAAAGGCATTCCTTTAACTCAGTATGGTAGAACCAAGTGTGTTATAAAGCACTTCTCCTTTCATACTTCTTAAACAATACTTTCCCAAGTTGAAGGCAAAAAAAAATCCTGTCTCCAGGAGATAAGGGTGGAGATTTTCCAGTAATATGGATTATTTTTCTTGCCTGTCTGGAATTTTTATTACAATGCCAGACCTTCCACAGAGCAAGGAAAATGACAGGGAAAGCCTTGACAGCATTCTCCAGTGCCTGCTGAGGTCCTTAGCCTTCAAATATTTCAGGCAGCATCTCTGATTTCGAATGAAAATGGACAAGGGAAAATATGAACTGAGTTTTTCAGGATGGGAGTTGCAGGAAGAGCTAGAGATGAAATTTATCAGGGTGTGGAATAGTTTCTAGTGGAAAGTTATGGCAAATTAGCCGGAATATAGTACTCGAATATATGGCAGGAAGCAATTCCAGAGAGTTATGGCAATAAGCAAAGTAGCCTACAGGTCTTTTTCATCTGGACAGTTTGGGAATGAGTCTGTGATTGGTTTCTCTCATGGCACAGCTGGTAAGCAAGGAGGGGCAGAAAGTCAATATTATTTTTTTTTAAAGTGTTCCCATTATTTTGTTCTCTGGCCACTCCTCATTACTGTATAAGTCAAGTTGCCCACTTACTCTGTAGTCCTCTGAAAACAATTTTAACTGTAGAAACAACCAAGGGCATCTTGGAGGTGGTGGCAGGAAAGTAGCGGGGCAGAAACAGGGGAGGGAAGAACAAAACTGCTCATCTCATCACTCCCCTGACTGCTATAAGAGCATTCAGCTCAAGAGAACATTTTTTTTCAGGCTGTATTCAATCTGCTGCAGTTTTAAATGTCTCAAGTGATAGGGAATATTTTCTCACCACTTACTGGGAAGTTAGAGTGTGTCAGTTCAAACTAATAAATATCTGGTTTGACGGTGACATTTACAAGTCGCCTGCTCCACTGAGCTCAGCGCACAAGTTACCAGCTCACATTCCAGAGTCAGTCCCTTAATTATCTTGCCTTTCCCCCAAAGATTTGTCAGGAATTGTTCTGATGACGGCCCAGATAGATGTGCTATACCAGTGAAGCGTGGTTTTGACTTCAACAAGCTTTCTGAGTTCCTGAGGACACCTTACATGGCAGGAGGAAGTGACTCAGCAGTTGTTTCACTGCTCTTTCCTCCCACACCCGCAAGATTGTTCTTAAAATGTGTTTGCTTGAGGGTTATTCAACTTTTTCATCATACATTCAACTGAAAGAAAGAAGAAAGAGCTTCCCTCGAACAATGTTCTGTATTATTGAAGGCAGTTTGGGGAACAGATCTTGTATCTAGGACAGGGTAGAATATAAATTAACATGGAAAGGATAAGAGGAAGTTTAACACAGTGCATGGAACTCAGAATCTGTTAATAATTAAATTCTTGCTTCTTAAAGGGACATGGACTCTTTTCCCTTCTTCCCAGATCTTCCACTGAAAAATTTTTATTAGCAGTCACAAAGCAAAGATAGAAGAGACCAGAAGATCTTTTGGTTCTACGATTGCACATATTTTTCTCTCTCCTTCATGAAACATTATAGAGAACAAATAAATACAAATTTCACGCTTGTGGAATGGTACCGTTTGTATATGCAGAAACTAATTATAAATCCTTTCAAAGGGAATCCTTATGATCTCATCAAATTACTGTATTAAAAATCATGATAAAAATATCTTTTCATGTGAGACTCTCAAATATATGAAATGTAAATTAATTCCCAGAAAACCAGCCTGAATGAATGCATTAAACCTATTCCATGGGTGGTTATACAGACATTTTGAATATTTTTTGTTCATATCTGCAGTCACCTACAGTGGCACAATAATGAAATCCTCAAGCCCTCCATTGCATTTGCTTCAACTATGGCACGGACATTAGACAAAAAACTTCAAAAAATACTCTGAGATTTTGTTAAAATATTTTATTCCTGAGCTCCTGAAGTAAAAAAAATCCACAAAAGACTCAATACATTCTTTGACCAAATAATTGGTTGGCAGAAAAGGGATGCAGAAAGGAGCATCTATATGTACCCTGGTAAAGCAATATAGCACCCATAAAAGCAACGTGAGAAAATATCTACTAGCACTAATCAACAATACTACCAAAGTAGCTGAAAATACACTTTCCTAGATTTAATACCTTGCTCTAAAGGTAGGAAGGTATTTCAGACAGAGGTCTGTCAGTGCTTTCATTAACTTAAATGATGGAAGACTGTTCTCCTGTAAAATTTGAAGTGTACATTGAGCCATCAAGGGTAACAACATTCTTGGAGCCAGAATTAAGATTCAAAATTATCTTGATAAATTGGATAGATGGTAAAGATTCAATGAGATGGCATTCAAAGTGGACAAGTGGCAACGCACTGTTCAGTACCACAAGAGAACAGAGCTAAAGTGTCTGTCAACAGTGCAGTGCTGTGACAGAAGTGCAAATCTCATCTGGCTATATGGTAACAGCAATGCCATATATAAAACATGGGAGGCAATTATTCTTTGGTACTTGGCACTGATAAGGTCTCATGCAAAGAACATCATTCAGGACTAAAGCATTTTGACCAAAAAGCCCACGTATATGTAAATTGGCAGGAGCTGATAAATATCAAGAACAACAGGAATTTTAACATCCCTGCATAAAGACAGAATAAATTGGATCTTTTTTCTTTTTTTTCCTATTTATTTTCTTTTTTTCTATTTCTTTTTTTTTTTTTCCTGACAGAGCCAGGCAGACAGGCAAGGTCTCACAGTGGGGACAGGCATGAGAAGTTGTTAAAATAAGTCACTGTTTTCTGTTGTCCACTAAGTGCACTGAAGGAGAGAAAAGGCAGTATTGCTGTGCTTTTTGAAACATTTTTGGTTGGAAATCAGCAAAAATTTTATGATTCCTAAAATACAAAGTGTGAATGCTGGGTTAGAGGGCTCCTTTGTCCAGGGAAGGCATGTGACAGTGATGGGATGACTCCTGTGTCCATATCAGACCAGAACAAAGGAAGAGACAACAGAACTCAGACATGAAGAGCTATTTTTAATCTTGAATTTTTTTATTACAATAATGTGATGAGATCACATTGATTTATTTTGGAAGATATTTTAAATAATTCCTGTGTATACACTGAGAAGAACAAATGAAAAAAGAGAAGAGGCTTTGGCCGTTCCAGCTCCCGATCCCCTTAACATTGGTACCACCAGCATTTCCCAGGTGAGACTGTGCTGGGAAGATGAAAGATGTCTGTGCTGCCACAGCAGCAGATGAGGGGACCCAGTGGAGGTATGGGTGCCTCGAGATCCTGTCTCCTCACTGCTCACCAGGAAAATCCATGCTGGGTGCAGTTTCTTTAGCTTGAGGTACGCACAGAGTTAAACAAACAGCTGTTGTTGAGGTTAATCAAAGTATTCTGAGTCCTTTCTTAAGACAAGATGTTTGAAATAACTCTTATTGAGTCTTTTCCAGTTACTCTGGGATCATATATAGGAAGGATACTTGCAACATATAACCTAAAGTGAAAATCGTAATATAATCATCTGGAGGCAAAGCCAACAGACATTTCTAGGGAACAATGAAACTTTTGATAGTGAGAATTTATCACCTATATGTTTTTAATTTATACTCCATTAAGTTTCTAAAGATGAAACTGAGGACAGACTAACCCCCAAAGACTGAAGATTGTGATATATTTATTATGCTTAGAAAGTACATAAAATGGGATTAAAACCAAACATCAACAAATGCACAATAAAAACTGTAACTCAGTCCTTGCTCAAGACATAGTTCTGTACCATTTTTCAGTTCTGAGAAACACCATGGCACTTGTAGAGAGCAACAAGGAAGTGACACAGTGGAACTGACATTACTCATGCATTAGTCTCCACTTCAAATGTCCAAAAATTATCTATATTATTCACCAGGTTTGACACTTGCCATAATGGTCGCACAGAAACTATTCTTTCTTTTTCATGACTTAACCTACAAAACCTTTCTCATTACTGCTAAGGACAAGACACCAGAGTTATGATTATCCACCCTCTGACAATGGCAAGCTCCATGCAATTCTCTCCAGCCATTCTTTCCCACACCTCTGACACACAATACAGGCTAAGAGATTTAGATGCTGAATCCCGTGTAATGCTGTTAACCACAGTAACTAAGTATCTCCACTGACATATTTTAAGGCATTTTCAGTCACAGTTAATAAAGCCAGCAGTCAGCATTAGGTTTAAGAAAATGTTTGAGCTAACATTTCAAGGTGGTGGTGGGGTTTTTTCACTTTTCAAAAATGTCTGATTTGTATATTTAATAGTGGCATTGACTAAAGACTGGAAAGCCTGTACCCTCACTGGTGGAAATGTAAATGGTATCCATCTTTAGCTCTAAGCAAACTAAAGAGCATAATTCCTATGGGATCTCATAATTGGATACTTAGGGTGGATTTTGGAACAAAACATTAAGCACAGATCTGCCTTAGTAGTTGTCATAACCAATGAGTGTTAAGGCTGAAAGCATTCAAAGGATACAAATAGTATGTAGGTATTTTGGTCTTAATGAAAGACTGAGGTTTACAACCTAACTTCTATTTATCTGGAAAGCTCCCCATCTTTCAGTAGAAGTCTTGAAAAACCTCTCCTGGGTGTCTCTTTTATACAGTGGCTGTTTGGGCTGAGCAACTTCAAGGTCTTTGTTAATTAATCTTTTCAAACACATCATTTAAACACAAAATGAGTGTTTGCAATCTTGGTTTTGCCAAGCTCTAACTCCAAGCAAGTGGCACACTGTTGGTATAAGAGAAAAATAAAAAAATAAAAAAAAAAAGGAAAAGAAAATTCTGAAGAGAAAAGAGAATGCCATGGAGTTACTGGCTAGAATCACAGATTTTTCCTAGGGAAATAAAATAATGGGATGTTGTGGGGAAAGGTCAAAGAATGAATGACTACATGGCAAAAGAGAATAAATGCAAAGGATACATTTGCAGCTGCCATCTGAAATACACTTTCTTGCTTCTTCTACCCAGGAAAAGGCTACAGTTTAACCAGAAATTAAACTGTTACCATTCATATGCCTCTTGCATCGAGAGAGATGTCCAAGCAGTATTTATGCTGCAGATGCTGATATTTTATCCTGTGTATGCTGCACCCAGTTCATTACCAGGGCACTGCCAGATCCCAAGATTCCAGATGCCATACAAGGTCTCTGGCCTATTACCTGCGAGCTTTCTGTGAGTCCTTCCTCAGAGTAAGGGCTTGTGTGTTATTTAATGTCTGATCCCAGTCCCTGGTGCAGCCTGGCCAGTGCTGCCGATTTTGGCCGCTGTGGGTTAGTGATGGCAGTTCCTGAAGGGAGTTTCTGCCCAGCTTGGATGTGGATGAAATTTTTCTATAGACCCAGTGTTGGAAATCCCTTAAAGGACTAGAAATCCCTTAAAGAACTAGAAATGCCTCTCCTGAGCATTTCTTGCCTACATTTATCCTCTTTCCTCCTCTTATTTCTATTCCTTTTGCTTTTCTGTTGTCTCACAGTCACAGAGCTGGGGGATCTCCCATGGCAGGCACAGGCTCTGAGCAAAGCATGCTGCATATTGCACTGTCTCTATTGAAATGACTCCTAGTAACCAAAAAATACACCTAAAGAATGTCATTGAAGTATCTGTCTTTCCTATATGGGTCACCATAGAGTAAACTTGACCATAATACAGGGGTTTTTCACAGGAATATCTGTGTGCAAAGCAAATATTACTGCAGATGATTAAAATGTTATTTTAAATAGACTGAAATACTAATTGTTGCTTTAGCTGAGATTTCATTTATAGCAAGCTATATTAAAAATTCATCAAGAAAGCAAGTGCAAGAGGTATGATTCATAATTACTTTGTTTGTGGGGCAGCAGTAAATTCAGTTTATCAGTAAGGTATTCAGAAGAAGTAGAAGAAAATTTCTTGTCTTTTCTGAAGCTCAAAGAAAACAGAAAACAAAGGAGGAGGGTGTGTGTGTGTGTGAGAGAGAGAGAGAGAGAGATTCTCCTCTCTACTCAAAGTAGAACGTCAACACAAATAAATAAATATCAACAAGAAAACCTGACACAGGCTGCCACTTCTTTACTCATTCACTCAACTAAACCATCCCTTGTGCTTTGATTGACTTAAGGGCAAACTAGTTCTCTTTCTGACCTAAAGATCTAAAGCAGATCTCCTGCAGAGCAGGGAATGTTTGAGATGTTTGGCAATTCCTCCCATGAGTCGGTACCCAAATATTTTTGCCTTGAACAACAAAGTACTGGAAAGAGAGAATTGATGGAAATAATTACAGAACACTGCAGCAACTCGCTCTCCCAATGCCAGCTTAACCTGCGCCCTGCAGGATTCCTATTTCCTTAAGACCTCTGAGGAGTCAGATTACTCTTGTCAGCAGGAGTTAAAGACACTTAAGAACAGGAAGAACAGAAAATCACAACCTAGGAAGGCCAACCTCCTCTGTCTGTCGAACCATGACTTGCCCAGACCTTATGACCTAAAGATTCAGTGCAGGACTTCCTAGCATGGAAACTAATATGATGGAAATAGAAACCCTTCCTAGTGGTATCTGAGGGCCATGCTCCTGAGAAATCTTTACTTTTACAAAACCTGTATTCCTTGGGGGAGTTTTGCTTCCCAGCTTCCCTGCTCCATCTCGGATGAGGACATTTGGGAGGTGCAGGAGGCTGTCCTTTGGAGGGTTGAACCCCACAGACTGTTGTTTTTTCTTGAATCATGCCTGCAAAGCACATGTCATCCTTCAATAATCTCGCTGGGAAGCTGCTCATGCTCAAATACTCTCAAAACATCAACTTTCTTCCTCCTGCTCCGATTCTTTTGTTGTTACTTCCTGTCTGTCTTGTTTCTGGCTTTGTGGGAAACATGTACCAACCACTTGTTTTCCTGGAGATTTCCTGGGGATATGGCTTATTGTCATTTAATTTTGTCTTTTGAAGTACATACCTTAATTTTGATAAGAATTCAGACCAGCCTATGTTTGGAGAGCTATTTCAATGCAGGTAAGCAAGAAGCAACAGAGCTCACTGGGGAGGGCATTGGCTTGGGTCTTCAAAGACCTGAGTTATGTTCCAAACCAGGCACACTCAGCAGCTGTGGACAAGTTCTTTCACCTCTCTGTTTTGGCAGTAATTTTTAAAGCTCTTTTAGATTAAGTTCATTTATACTCATGTACTTGTATAGAGCCCACAATAAAGTGACCCTGATTTCTCTTGAGTTTACTGAAGTGTGAAGAAATAACTAGAGGGGTCCTATTTCATTGGGCAGATAAAGACTGAAATCAGTAGAAATTAGTTCTTATTACTGCCAATACATTTATTTTTTAGCTAGTTCTTTCTTTAAGATGTAGTCAAAATTTCTCCTATTGTATAGAGGAAATCTTACAAATAACCCCAGCCTTTTAAAACCAGAGGAAATGTGAGGTGTAAAAAACATAAGTGATGTATGTTAAGATAAGGAACCAAGTTCATTTACTTATTCTTGGAAGAGGACAATGATGTGCTTCCACGTTTAGAGTCTATTTCCTTTCTGAAATATTTTTTAGAGAGTGTATTTATGCTCATATTCACAATTGGCCTCAGAGAAGGACATGGACTTGGAGCTTGTTCAGGGTGATTTAATCAATCTTATACAAAAACCCAACAGCCAACCATTATGGCTCAAGTCAATACTAAAATGATTTCCCAAAACTCATTTCAAAGTCACTTCCAGGAAACAACTGGTAGCTTCAAAACACTGAGGCTCAATGATAAATTTAATTTTCTTTAAAGTCAGTAATTGAGCATTTTTTTAACAAAAAATATGGTGTACTGCCATTTCCTTTAATAAAATACTGTGCATTGAGTGTCATGTCACTGTGTCCCTGGTAACTCCTGATTTTTTAATGTAAATCAATGTATTTTGTAAGGTTGGTACATCCTCATAGTGCCTAGAAATACTAACATAGCTCATTTTGTACAGGAAAAACAAACACATGGCATATGTTTAGTCTGCCTGCCTACCTACCAGATGGAGAAAAAAGGGGCCAAGACACTGATGGAGTAACTGTTTAATCACATCATCTTGTTGACTTACTTATAAACAGAAGCAAGTCCATTCGCACCTTTGGGAACTCACCATGTTTTCTCTCAACTTCTGAAAGTGCATGACAGTTAATACTCTATTTACAGATGAGGCAGATACATGACATGATCATAAGATAACAGGAAAATAACATCTTTATGACTACTGGCTCACCTGAATACCTGTATCATAACTGTACTTGAGAGCTAAATTATTCCATGACACGCACTGAGTCTACATCTAATTAATTTTAAAAGTGTCATGTTTGGGTGGATTTTTCTTATAAGTGCTATGAATATATCACAAGTAACTCATAGTAATTTCACAGACAGCATCACTTTAACAAGATGTTCATTGGGTACAAACAGTGCATGTTTTGACACTGCTTTCACAGGAGGAGGATTTGGTCAATGCCAAAAGGTGTGCCAGATTTTGCCTCACTTTTATATACTTCAGCTCCTGCTTAAATCAATGAAATTCTTCTGTGGGATAAAAGATACCCAAAGGAGCAAAGAATGGCGAGTGTTTGTCTCTGAATAATCCATGTGGGTTAAGGTGTGGGAAGGGGGTACAGGTCCTTTAGCACTGCTGGCTTGCTGATATTTGCTGTAAAATGGGCAAATTCCACTCTTCCAAGCCAGCAGTGTTACAGCCTATCTATTTTGTGTCACTGTGTTGTCATTGATGTGAGCTACCTAAGAAAATCTCACATGGTCTACAAATCAGATAAATTGGACTCCGAGGGAATATTAGGGAACAAGAGGAGGAGAGACATGTGTTGGAAGGAACAGGTGGGATCATAAACCAAAAAAAAAAAAAAAATCAAACCCTTATATGTTTCCAGGATTATAGGAATGTCGTTATCTGCTTGTCATTAGTTGTGTCCAGGAATACCTTGCATAAATTAAATTTTTTCAGTTTAATTACAGATTTTGTCTGCCAACTTTCCCCCTTCTTTATTTTCTGTCCTTTTTGTTTTGTTTTGTTTTCTGTGGGTTTTTGGTGGAGGATGAAATGAATGAAAACATGAGGGGGAGGATAGAAAGAAGGAAGAGGTTTCAATGATCAATTACTGTATTACTAATACAGTAGGAAGATTACCATAAACGTTATAAATAGCATTAATTCCAGAAAAAAAACCCAAAACACTGCAAACCTTTTGTCTGAGAGTTTTTGTTATGTTTCTGGGATTCATTTAGAAAAACAAAACAAAACAAGACAAAAATCTTACAAAAATATCAATGTAATTATGATACCAAAAATAAGCTGTGAATTAAAAAAAAATATTACCTTTAGAACTACTTACCCCTGCTGGTTTTTCTACTGCATAGTCTTTTAATAAGCATTGGATGGTTTTCAGTAAAAACATGGTAATTCAGGGAGAAATTATAGGACTGGTGCAGCAACCACTGGGTGAGGCTCTGTGGTCTCTGCTATGCAGACAGTAGGACCAGACGATCAGAGTTGTTGCTTCTGGCCTAAAATCTGTGAGCCAATGAATCGCAGTAATGGAGCTGCTGCCAAGTCAATTAGCGGCACACATTCCAGGAGAAGGAATTAATTATCATATATTCACCTTCTGCCTTGACATCTGTGGAACTTTCTGTTGGGTCATTTGCCTGTGCTGGATTCTCTAAGTATTTCACCCAAATCACTTCAGCTCTGAATTCAGAAACCTTCAGAAACAAAGCCTTTGGCCCTCAACTTTCTTAACTTGGCTAATTTTGCTGACAACACACACAAGGTATCCAAGGATTTGACATCAACTTTTCCCTTTCATGGCTATGGATATGTGGGACAGGAGGTCACTAGGACCAAGTGAGCAGCTCCACAGAGTTTTACCTGGACCTTTGAGAGACCTCTCAGTTTCCTACCTCAAATTCCAAAAGGATTATTCAGGGCTCCTAAGCCTGTGCTCTTGATGAAGAAAAGACAAATTAGTATGACTTTTACTATTCGTAGGACAATCACAATTTTTTTCTCTTTCAAAGAAGTGTTTTTTGGTTATTTACTGTTTTTGCATAAAGCTCCCTGTAGTGAACTCAAGCAAAGTTAGGAGCAAGAAGGACAAACAAGGGTTCTGGCCCCTCTCAGATTCAATAAATGGATCTGTAACAGATGGCTAATTACAAGGATAACTATTAACCAATCCTAGTAATACTTAGGTCTTCCAAAAATGCCATGACAGGGTATTCTGGCACACTGTGTTCCAGCACTACAACTGAATTGAGCCAAACATACTCCGCCCTAGGCTGGTGCAGAAATTGAAAAAACCAGAATATCTGGTGTCCTGGTGCCTTATTTTGATTCTCTCTAACTGTGACCCTTTATCAACTACGGAGCTTTATTCAAGACCAGCAAGGCCTGAATAATTGGATTTTCTTGGCAGGTAACCTTTCTTACTCTGCCAATTAATCCAGAAGAAAATAAAAGCTACTGATCTCCTGTGAGAAGAAACATTCCAGTGATCAAAGACTGGATTTCCTCTCCCAGCACTCCTGCCAGTGATTATGTGTGATGCATATGTGGCCATACTTCTCATGTACCGTACAGCTGAAGCGGGCACATCATCAGGTTTTTCATTAATCTGGAAGCTCAGTGTGAGCTACTGAGATCCTGGATATTCATAAATATGGAACAGATGCCCAATATAATCAAATTTAGCCTGACAAAATTTCTGGCTGAAGAAAGGGAGCTTGTCTGGTAAAGACATACGATAATCTTAAAAATGTGTGCATTGATGGACAGGCCAGTGCTTCTTACTGTGCTCTCCGGCCAATTAGTCTTAAACTGTTTTCTGCAGCACCCTGTTTTCCACAATATTGTCTCCCCTCTCCTCCCCCTTCTCCTTGCCCACAACATCTAAGATTTAAGCACTTTTACAGAGGATGAAATACTCTCTTAGGCAGATAGGAACATTGAGAGTGGACTGTACATTTCATTCCAAGGATCATCCACATCCCCCTAGATGGTTCTGTTCTGGGTGGCTCATAGCTCTCTCAGCCTCACAAGTAAATCCACCCTTCAGTCAGTGACCCCTGCATCACGAAGACTTGGGGTTGTTTTGAGAGAGGGAAGGCACTTTGGAAGTAAAGGCACAGATTCTTATTCTCCATGTTCCTGAGCTCTGGAACTGGGGTCAGCCATAGGTGTCACCTTTCAGCCCTGTGTGGCACACTTGATAAATAGGACTTTTCCCCTCTGGCACCGAGAGGCTGTTCTTTTACGTGCTACCTGCCCCAGGTAGCAAATCTGAGCCATCCAATTTGTCCACCTCATTGCATTGAGAACCCTGTGCCCTAATGTAGTTTTGTGTTCATTCCTGGCAGCTGGGCTCAAAGAGAGGAGAGCTGTAGTGAATAAACCAGTCGCTGGCCCTGACTGAGCCCAACAGAAAGAAGAGAAGCTGTGCTTTGGATTCTCCGTTGCTGATGTTCAGCTAATGTAAATCAACTTAATTCTGCTGGCATCAGTGGAAACGAGCTGATTCAGGCCATTTATAGTTTCTTCTTGTTTACTTACTGCATCCTAATGACTGCCAGGCACAAAAACACCTGACTGAGGACATTAGACACAAAGGCTTTATACCCTTAATGTTTTGTTTCGTTAAAGACTAACAAAGACGAGGACTTTAACTTCTGATGAGAAAGCCAGGCCCCTGAACACTTAGCACTAATAAGGTGCTTTTCAGTTCCTAAGTACTTTACAAACATTAATTAATTATTCCTTTCAACAACACTCGGTTATTTTCTGTTACTAGAGTGCGTGTTTACCAAGTTAGCTCCACTCGTGCACAGCACATTGTTGGCAGCAGGCAGGAGAATAAATTGATCTATACCCACATGCTGTAATTTGCAGCAGATTTGCTTCACCAAACACCATCAGTGCAGCTACAGAAGCATCTTGGAGGAGTGACCACTCCTCCCCATGCCCTGTGGTGGGGATAACCTTTACCTTCCCTGCTACACTGAGCAGAAACAGATCTGTTCCCTGCACAATTTAGCTAATTCCATAGAAACATATGTCAAACAGGAGCTTCACACAGCTGTAAAGAAGTAGTAACAAGTTTTGTATGTGTCACATGGAAATATCCATTACATTACAGAAGTGACACAGAGAACAGGCAGATTTCTGAGGAGTGAGGCTGCCACAGTGAGGCAGCGGAATTTCCTGCTGTATCAGGTAGCTGCCAATAAGTAAAATAGATAGATGATAGATAGATAGATAGATAGATAGATAGATAGATAGATAGATAGATAGATGATAGATAGACAGACAGATAGATGATAGATAGATAGATAGATAGATAGATAGATAGATAGATAGATATAATCTAACCTAAAATCAGTCAACCAACCCATCAAAAAACCAAGAGCATGAGGTATTACCCATCATAGTGTAGTCGAGATCCAGTGGAGAGGAAGATGACCAGAAGGCAGGAGCTGGAGTCTGACATTCTCACCTCACAATAAGGGTGGTGGAAACTGTAGAACAGGTTGCTCAGGGAGGTGATGGGTGCTCCATCCCTGGAACCGTTGAAGGCCAGTTTGGACAGGGCTCTGAGCAGTCTGGTCTAGTGGAAGGTGTCCCTGTTCATTGCAGGAGGTTGGACTAGATAACCTTCAAAAGTTCCTTCAAACCCAAATCATTCTATCATTCTACCATCCCTACTCTGTTCAAGTCACACCGTAGACCAGCAACACATCTTGGCTTTCTAGAAGAGTAACCCTAGCCACCGAGCTCTCAATTAATTTCCCATGCCTGCCTCTCTTTCTCCACCCCTTGCATTCCATCCCAAAGGAAAGGAAGGTTTTCTGGCAAAAGTTTTGCCTGGACCGATGTGTTTCCACTGGAAATGAAGATTTCAGTGAGTTGTGGCAGACTATAGCAACTATTGCAATAGCAAACAAGGTCTTGGGGAGTGTTAAGCTGTCGCTTTTTATTTGACCTTCCCACAATTTTTTCTAAGTAACAGATTTCTGACATAAAATGCTGAAAACTATCAAGCTGATCCTAACCATCAGCAGAAACCAGGAATAATATTCTGCTGCCATTCCTGCCCACCTCCCATGCAGGCAATGCCACTCCGGGGACCTGGGTCCTTGTTAGTGAGGGGCTGGTGCCTGGCAGGTGTGATGCCAAATCCTGCGTGTACCTAAATCTCATTTTATCGAGCATTTGGAGCAGTTTGCCCTTCATTGCCAGCACTAAGGTGGCTCTGTCTGTTTGCTTTCACTTCAAGCTCTCTTTGCTCTGCTCAGCCTTACGCAGTGTAATCCAACGGACATCAATGACGTGGCTCAGTGTCACATAAGCAATGGGAATTAAAATGGCAGAGTCAGGAACCAAATCTTTCAGTATCAGTAATCTCCATCCCAACAGGGTAAGGAACACCCAACTTTAATGCTGCAAGACATATAGTCTAATTAATCAGCCATGGTTCACCTTGTTCATATTTAAAGTGTTTTGTCTGCAGGTAGGGCTGCACTGGCACACATTGAGAATTTTTTGTAGGTCTCTAAACAGGAGGAAGACATTTTAGCAAATAGATTCTTCTGCCTATATACCTCTATCCATACCTGAGCTTTTGTCAACACAGCTATTTTCTCACAGCAAAGCGTAAAAGGCCTGAGTCTGGTTTCTGAGCATTATCTTCAGCATGGGCGTTTACAGCTTCCAGTGTCTCTCCTGAAAGAATCTCACTATAAAGAATACACAAGTATTTACTGAAATTAGGCAGACAAAATTCAGTCTATTTTCAGTCTGAATAGTTTAAACTGTATTTTGGGATTCTTTGATGGCTTGGTTGGGAAGAAAACAACCCTCCCTCCTGCTGATGAGTTCTAATTTGCCCCCATCTATGCTGGGTACAAAGAAACGGTGAGGTAATCAGGCACACTTCTGCATCTGCTCTGCAAATAACACCCAGCTCTCATTTGAGAAAATGACACATTGCACACTGATGCAAACAAAAGATTTGGTATTATATTCATTCATCCCTAACCAAATGCAAAAGTAATTTCTTTCCTGAAGTGTGGAGAAACAAGAAAGCCTTTTTACTAAATGAAATACAAATATCTCTCTCTATAGAAATACAGAGTAATTTTAATCTTAGAATAGAATTTTCAGCTTCTGATATATAAATATATTCCTACTTCTGACTTCAGGAGGTTGCATGCAGCTACCATTTTTCTGCATGTTAATCAAAAGTGCAAAAAAGCAATTAATTAAAATGTGTCATATTCTAAAGGATATCTCTTCATTCCTGACAGACATATACATATCAATATATTTTTACATTAATACTCTGTAAAGTATTTATATGCTAAAACACAATAATTGCTGTATTACCACATGTGACTTCAAGAACAATGTAACAGTATCACAGAAGTAGGGTAAGTAGTTGATTGCAGCAAATATATTGAGAGTTACCCAAAGGATACCAACCAGTAACATGCAGAAGTCGTATAACAGCCTTCCTACAAAGGATCAGACATCCCAGGGCAGTGGTTCATCTCTTCCAATAATCATCCTCCATTGCTAGCCAGAACTAGAATTTCTAGAACAAGGTGAAAAATCGACATGAAAAATGTGGAATTAGATGGCTACAATTAAAACACCTTTCCAGTACTCACTAGGAAAAGATGTAGCTTGTGCAGTGAAACATGATGGAGAGTTTTTTATTCCTTTCTGAAATTGGGATAAACAGCCCCAGTCCTGAACTCATGCTAAATAATTCACCTGTGGATGTTCTCTTAATTTCAAATATCCCTAAGTTTCAGACCTTTGTTATGCTTTTCATCCCTGTTACGTAATAAAAAATACCAACTAATTTAACATATACCAAGGTTATTTTTTTCCTCCTTTTGAGCTCACTGTTGCCTACCACCACATGAGAAATGCAGCCAATTAAAACAGTCTCCATAGCAATAACTTTTACAAAAGCATCCAAACCCAATAATAATTTCCAGCAACATAAACATCTAATTTAGTCATGCCATGGAAAAATTTTTTCTTTTTTTTTTTTTGTCTGTGGAGGAACTGAGATAGAACCAGCACTTGCCTCTTATGAATTTTTAGGAAAAACAAAACAGAGAAGAGGGAAATAATAAACATGTTCTCTCTTGCACTTCTCCAAATGTGGGTGTTGGATGTGTTTGCAACATAACTACTTGCAGCCGATTGGCACCAAGCCCTGACATGCTCCCTCTCTAATAAAGTGTGTTTCTCTTGATACCAAAATCTAATTGTCGGGACTTGCTTGATATATTCTACATGTAAAACATGTTAAACATCCTTGACACTGAATATGTGAAAAGAATCATTATTCACAGGCTCCTAATCAAAGCTCTGTTTCGTGTCATCATTTGTTTGGTTTTACATGATTCCTGCGTGCTCGAATGAAAAGCCTGGTGTTGAAAATTGTCACATCTCTCTCAGAGAAGCCAAGCAAGGAGCATTGTTGCATTCAGAAAGTCCAGGCATAATGGCTTGTTTGCTTTTTTCCTTTTGGAAAAGTCTGCGCTGTTTGCTAGGTTGTAAATTATTGATTTATTTAGTAATTTACTTTGCAGCAAATTGAAGCTATATGCAAGATAAATATAGCTTCACTTAAGCTAATTATGATGATGGGGGCTATAAAGATTCAGAAATAGACAATTGCATTCATTTGACATATACACTATAAGCCAAAATATACTCCTTTTCCACAACAAATACTCCCGCTATAGAGTAAATGTGAATTAACCCATATTTATTTCATTAACTGTTGGAACATCTCTGCCTGTGAAATCTTTTAGGTGCTATAAAACAATGGCATGGAAATATTTTAGGCTCTCCTGGTTTCCCTGTAAGGAGAGTTCACCCCCATGCTGATATGGCCAAAGAAGGGCTAAACCAGCAAGTGGGGCTGGGGACACCATGACCTCCCCACCTTTTTTTCACTGAAAGTCAAGATACAATGAGTGTTTGACATGTGAAAAATTGACTGAATTATCTTTCTGTACTTTTTGGGGCCACAGATGTTCCTCACAAAAATAGATTCTGAAGGTACTAACACGTGAGTGGAATAGGTGGAAGCCTGGCACTGAGCTAGTAAGAGAATGGAGGATGGGGCATGGGCTGCAGGACACAGAGATCTCAGCTGTACCTCACTGAGGGCACAGATTAATGCCTGGAGTCTCAGGGCTGCTCCTGTGGCTTTCCCAGGGAGAAGGGAGTTTGACCTTTGGTATGGATTTTGTAGAAATAAAAATATGCCACAGCAGATTTCTGTCTCAGGATCAAACATCAAGTGCTTGTACCTGGAGCAGGATGCAGATGATCTGAAGGAAAGACCAAGTCTCAGATGCACAACAGATTTTGGCATGTTGGCTACTGGTGTAGTTATATTCCAGATAACTTTTAAGCTCACTAGGCAGGAGAGAGTGACACAAATCTGAAAATCCCAATCCACAGCTGTCTGTACTGTGCACTGTTAAATCTGTGCTGCTCTGTGTCCTACCTGGTTAGATTCCAAGTTAGCTTGAATGGCCAACATGCAACCACCTGTGCTAAGGAACAATAATTTTCCGAAGTGCACCTCTACATCAGGGCTTGGGAAGGACTGGGATTCCTGCTAATGAGAGGCAGAACTACAGAATTTACAGCATCACATTCCCACACTTTGGACCAGTCTTATGGGAGGTCTGGGAACCTCAAGATCCATAAGCAACCATCTCTCTCGCGGCTCTCAGACTCTCTCCTGTGAAACTGAGCACCTGAAAGCCCTGACTTTGACGTGAAAAGAGAAAAAAAGAGCCAAGTTCCATCCAGAACACTTGCTTAATGAAATCAGTATTCTGGTCAGCTCCACCACGAGAAAAAGCAGCTGCAGAATGCAGGGGAACATATTCCGTTTTCCCAGCTCCATGTGCTAGTGTTTCGCAAATGAAATTTTCTGTGACTTTCAGGCTGTATGAAATCTTGAAATTAAAATGAAATATAATTGTCAATGAATGGAAAGTACTATTTTTTGGCCAGCTCTACTTGTACATATAAAACATCCTAGATGTCCCAAAGTGTCTTTCACTCCATCTCAAATTATTTTTTATTTTCCTTTTTCTTTTTTTTTTTAAATTGAGCTCTCCAAAGCCAGCTGCTTAGGGGTTTTCAGTGCCCAAATTCCTACTTATTATTTCATTTGACACTCAGATCCCTTGAGCACCACTGAAAAATTACTAAGCCTTAATATCTCTGCGAGACTTCCAAACAATAGCTACAACCAAGAAACTGGTCCTGGCACTAAAAACCAATGAATATGTAAGACAAATTGTATCTGGAGAGAGCAAACACATTAAAACAGGCTACCAGTAACATCTTTCAAAAGATATACATTGTAAGCCACATAGTCTTCAATAGCTCAAGGGTCTTATAGTCAATAAATTTAATAGGCTGCAACCAAAAAAGTCAAAGCTAAAGTGCAGTATGTAAATGGAAGCTAGAGTGCACTCTTCTTTTCAACCTTAGGACAGAGTTAATAGAGGGGAAATGACAAAATACATAAAAAGGAATACATAGGATTTGACAGAGTATGTTTTTTCCTTTTAACTTCAAGGCAAACTACCAGACTATTTTGGTTTACAGATAAATCCAACAAAGAACTTTTATCAGTTTGCATAAAAGTCTCGTTTTCAGCCTTGGAAAGATTAGGCCTCAAAGCCTTATTCTGTATGTGCATGTGGGGGGATTATAAGGGAAGAGGTATAAGTAATGACCTTGTCAGCGATTAGCTTAAATGATTATATGGTAAACTAGTTGTGTTTACTGTGCTTATGGATTAAAATATCCATTGACAGTTTCTGTAAACTGTCAATCTCATGGATATTTGCAGTAATAGGGTAATGACAGTAGCAGTGTCTGACAGCCCCACTGCTGCCTCTTGACATTATTCCTGGTATTCTGATGCTCAGCCCGGGGACCCGGATCCTCAGCCTTGCCGGGTTTGTTTGCAGGGGCTCAGTGCTTATGTGACAAAAAATGTTCCCTTTAAGAATTCCCTTTGTTTTACAGTTACATGGCCATGCTAAATGCAAATCTATTGGACCCATCTTGTGCTTTTTGGTTTTTAAGACCTAAACTTGACTTCTCCCAGCTGATTTAACAGCTTGACTTTTCCCTGACTTACCCCACATATTGACAGCTGCATTTGTTTAAGCTGTCAGTAAAACTGAAGGAGCTGGACTGTTCCCACCGAGATTCTCCTTCCTCAAAATTTTCTCTTATTTTGCTGTTTCTGAAAAACTTTTGTGAGGAAGATAGGAGCTATATATGTGGTGCAATCAAAACTATTGCATTGGCTATGACAAGCCTAGTCTCTGCTCTGACTAAAGGGTCACTCCTTGGATTGAAAGATCCCGCTCTGAGGAAGGCAGAGCAGAAAATTATGTGGAGGCTCTTGAAGCCCGAATCAATATCTTAATACAGAAGGTAACAGGCAGGAACCACCTCTGAGTGAGTAGCTCAGTGTTTCTTAAGATTCTCTGGGTAGCTTACTGTTCCCAAGGAAGATGAAAATAAATTCACCAGAAATTGTCAGCTACTTGTCTCTGTGCCTATAAAATGTAAAAAAAGATTTTCTGTTTACCTTGATGATCTCACTTAACTTTGCAGATATATTGGAGCCTGTTTATCATGCAGGATAGTGAAGGGAGAGGCTCACTTTTCTTACTTGCCACTTATTCAGAGTAAGGTCTATTGTAAAGGAACTGGTTAAAAGAGTAAAGACAATGTGGTTCATGAGAGAAACATTCCAGTGAGGGAAAGCACAGCACAAACTTATGGGTTTGCCTTGAGCACTCCCAGCTCACACTGCTTGGGTTTTCCACACAAAACAAATTGCAGTCTTCTGTCTTACACACATCCTGGCAAAGAAATTAGAGCTTACAGCAGCCTATGCACATTTTGTTGCACAAGCAGAATTGTTAATCTTTACTGATGTTCAACACAGAAGGATTTCAAAGTCCTAGGCTCTGATTACCTCAACGGTTTCTACTACAGATGCAACATGTTAAGATTATTCTTGAACAATATTATCTATCAAGCCTATTAAGATGTGTGAAATAGTGCCTAGGCTTCTGTTCTCATTTCATGACAATGGAAAATGAGATAAATAGACAGGAAGAAGAACTTGATCTGGGTGGGGATTTTTTGAAAGTATAGCATAAAAATAGTTTTAGACAGGTCCATGTAAGGCAGTCACCAAAATGGATCATTAAGTCTTCAAAAAGGCTGTTCATCATTGATGCCTAAAAGTGTTATTTAATGTAATTTTAGAAGGTTCTAGAATCATATAGACTCTGTTCAGTTACCCTGATTTTTAAGCCTCGATATTAAAGCCTCTTTCTCACAAACTGTAAGCTTAGTCAAGGCCAAGCTATATTCCAGCAGCCACCTGCAAGACAACAGAAGACAAACACCGAAGAGGCCCAAGAAGGCCCGTCGGCCCCCCCATGACGAAGGGAGTAGATTGGCACGACTTTTAGGTGAGATTTTGGGAGAAATAAGAGCTTATGATTGGATGTCCATGGGGGGTATAAATACCCTGAGACTTCCTGACCTGGGGGTCAAACCCCCTTGGGTTTGATCGTAGAAGCTTCTTCTAATAAAACCCTATATCTTTCTCCATTCACTTGTCTGCAGTGTGTCTCTGTTCACAGGGGTACGCGATATCAGGCATCATCATAATGAGGACTATCTTTATTCTCAGAGTGCAATTTCTTAATCTGTCCTTGTACAGCAACAGGTACCTGCAGTGCAACAGGGATGTAGACAAACACTATGGAAAAACAGTCACACTGGGCAATGTCTCCAGAAGCACAGAGCACATAAGTTCAAGCTGCAGAATTCATTCAGAAAGCTGAAAAAACAGGGAGGTTAACCTATGCTGAACTCAGTGTTGCTTGAGCTGGGTTAAACCCTAGACTGTGTTTGCCCTGAAGTTTTGTAGTAGTGGAGACACAAAAAAACCTCAGTCTCAGATTTGACTGTGCATGTCAGTAATTGGCAAAAAAATAGCTGTCTATCCTTGATCAAGGGAGAGGTGCTGGGACATGCACAGAGTATGACTGATGAGCTCTCGATAGAGAAAAGCATTAGGGATTTGCCACCCAGGGAACATAACAGGCTAATCAGAAAGTCCAATGGAAATAGTTATCTTTCAGCAGACATAAAACAATCCCTTTCATGCAGTTGAGCTGAGAAATCTTTATCTCATGCAGGTAATGAAAAATACACATCCACTATGACAGACTGCGTGTGGCTGGTAATTCACTCTTTCTTGTAATTACCTTTTCTCCCTGTTCATTCTCCTTGTTTCTTTAACACAGTCATCCAATGGACAGTTTCATGAAGAAAATCTTGAGAACAGAGATCTCACTGTTTTCTAAAGAAAAGAGAAAACAAAAGGTTTCTTAGTGCCATATTCACCATACCATATACCCAGGGGATTACACCCACCACACAACTGCACTGGCTGACTTTAGCAGGAAAAAGGCAAAAGGTAAATATTCTCTTTATATCTACAAACTGGGAGGTAGATGGGAGGATTTTGCGCTTTCAGACCGAATTTTTAAAAAAGGGGAAATACTGAATGCTTTTGCTTTCCTTTGAAAGGATTTTAAAAGATTTAGAGGAAACACATCTTTTGCTTTTAGCACAATTTTCCCAAGTTTTATTTTCCAAAGGTTTTGGGCCTGTGAGAGCTGCTTTTAAAATCCTGGTAGCAATTTCCTATTCTAGAATGAATTTGAACATGTTATCATGCATTCCAAAATATATCAGCCTCCATATTACTTAAAATTAAATAAAATCTGGCTCATTACATTCAGAAAACTAGAAATTTTTAAAACTTTACATACTTTATATAAACTCATTTTGATGTCAAGTCTATCTATTTCAATAAAGAATCGACATTTAATATATGGTCATAATAGTTTCTTTATGCAATACTAATCACAATTTCTAACTATAGTCAGGCAAATGGTATTTGAAATAGGTGTGATCTTTCTTTGCTTTGTCTGACCTTTGCTTTCAGTGACTTGAAAAAAAAGTCAACTATAGAATCAAATTATTAAAAAGTTAGGATTCAATTAAACAGAAAACTACCTCAGACAAATGGTATCATATGGAAAGCAAGGTCAGACGAAAACACGATGCTTAAACCTGGGTAATAAGAATCATTAAAGTTGGAAAAGGCCTCCAAGATCATCTAGTCAATTGAGGTGGGGAGGTGGTTCAGAACAAATAAATACATATTAAGTTAATGGTACAAGTACAAATGAGCTTGTCTTGTCTTTTCTTACAAACTGCAGTTCAATATCTGTAAACATATATTGGGAGCACACACTCAGTTCTGGTGGCCAGAATGACAGTGTCCATCAGCTGCGAAGAAGACAGAACTGCCAAAGCAGAGAGATCCCCAGTTTGGTGGAGAATGTTAAGTGGTCTCTTGAGCCATTTATGCATCTGAAAAGATTTGAGAAAAGTACCAGTACAAACCTCCTGCCTCACTGACACAACATTCTGGCCAGAGCTCCTACCCTGAGCAAGTGGCAGTCACTTGAAGCACTGCACCACATGGCCATTCTCTTAATGGAGACATAAGACAAGCATTTTTATTGCCTTGAGCCAAAAGGTCTTCAGCAACATGACATGGTAATAGCTCTACAAGTGAACACTATCTCACAAGTGACTGGATACGGACCTGTTCTCAGAGAACTGCTCACACTGCTGTAAATCTGTGTCATCAGCTCTTCCACCAAACACCCTGAACAGGCCATAAACTCCATTTAAATCTAGGAAATTTGTCTTATCAACCCACAAGAAATGAAGCTCTGCAGGTCAAATCTTGATTCTAAATTGGATTTGAGTAGCTTTGAAATTATAAAATTATGAGAGAGCTGAGCATCATCATTATCGATAGAAGCCACCCCTGAAAATGGTCAAGAAACATTGCTGGCTGTTCCTCAGAAAGAAGTGAGAGAGATATTGCAATCACCAAGTATGTTATATCGTTTAAGTATATATTTAACTTAATTGTGGTAAAACTTGATAGTATTTTGTTGATTTCATAATTGCTAGAAAAACTGCAAAATAAAATACATGTCTTGGGGGACTGGAAATTTAATGTGGTTTATAATCAACAACATTGTTCACAATGACAGATCTGAGTATACAGAAATTATTTCCCATTGCTGCACTGGTGCTAACACTTGCTTTTCCACTCGCTTTTCATTACCATTGCAAAGTAGTTTTCCTAGACAGTGCTTATTTTAGTCATGGCAGAAACTAATGAATTTTTCAGACTTGTGTCTGGGTTTTATTATACTCCTATACAATCTTTTATTATACTCCTACAAAATCTGTGTTTTATGTATTGTACTATCAAAGAGTGGGCTGAGTGTGCCCTTACCTCCCTTTGAATCTTTTTTACAACTTTATAATTCAGAAATTTAAACTTCTCTTGACCCATTATGAACTGCTCACCTCTGAGTCCGGCCTTACTTTTCCCTCTGGGTCACTGTGGAAATTATCTGTGCTACTGTGGCACCCTGAGCCTCTCTGCTGTGGTCCTGTTGTACTAAACAATGTAAAACAAGGCTGTAAACAGTCCCACTCTCAAGAGCTTGAAGTCTGGTTTGTTTACAGGACAGATTTTAGCAAAGTAAGGAGATGGCTGAGCTAATTAATTTCAAGCTAACATTCATATCTCTACTCTGAACTGGAGCGTAAGCAAGATCTAAGTTGGGAAGACAAGGGAGATGGGAGATGGTTCTAAATAAGTTATAGGAAAAGAGAAACTCATAATTCCTCTCTCCACACTGCTGACATGAACATGGTATTCACAGCAAGAGATCCAGCAGAGAAGACAAGGTATTTTGTGTGAGCAACTGTCAGTCTGAACATCATTTTGCCCTTTCTGAAAAATTGTCCTTTGAAGAGACATGAATGCCACCAAAATGATTCACAGCCCTGTTAGATGTCAGAGCTGCTGGAGAACCTCACCATAAGGTGGAACATGTGGCTGCCCTGGTGCACAGGGAAAGCAGCAGCACTGAGTGTATTGATTAACTTTGTGCTGTTTTGTAGATGAATGTAAAGAGGTAAGAAAATGTGAGCGGGAAAGAAAGATAGTTTGTTTGCCTGATACAGTAAGGCACCAGCAGCCAACAAACCCTAACTACTCTCTATTTCTTCTACTGCTTGCACCTGGTCAGTTCATTTTGCTCCTTGGATCGATTTCCTTACTGGAAAAAAGACTGACAAAAGTCTTTCTTACCTCTGTTGTATCCTGCAGGGTCTGTGAGTGGAATGATATTTGCAGATGTGAAATGTGTGATTGCTGTTGTCTACATAGGTGTCCCCTGTTACTGATGAGGTGGAGCCAGCTGTTCCTCTAGAAAGTGCACCATGAGTGCTGAGCAGGCAGAACCCAACACAGAAGCTATATGATATGAAGGTGTGGAGAGAGCAGAATTGAGAGAAATAATCTCTGTATGCTCTAAACTTGCTTCTTTTTTTTTCCTTGTAGAGGAAAGGTTTGATGGGGTACCACTTAAGGCACACCTAAGGAAGGAAATATGTTGTAGTGGTAGGAAGGTAGACATTGTGGTGAAGAAGAGCTTTAGAAAAACCAAGTGCAATTGAAACAGTAGAAAATTGAGACCTTCACGTGAGTAAAACGCTTTTCCCTTCGTATCATCATCTGTGGTTATGGCCTATTCCATGCTCCTCTCACAGCCTCAGACTTCTAAGGTCCTCACTTGCATTTTTAGTAACCCTGAAATAGTAGCAGTGGAAAGACCATAATGCTGGTATTTGATGTTATAAAGAGCAGATGCAGTCAAAGCATTTATTTGACTTGAGGGTGGATAACCCTCTCACCCGAGAGCCACAGAGTGACTCTTATGAGATATAGACTCTAAATCTCAGAATACCAGAGGAAAAGTCAGCCATGGGAGTAGTTCCCTGGTCAAAGATGGTCACTGCTGTACCTGGGTCCAAATCTGCTTCAGAGCAGATTTCACCAGCCCACAGTGTCCCTGGGACACTGCATAGAGACAGGGATGTGGCTGGGGAGAGCAGAGCAGTGAGACTGGCCAGCTACTGCTTCAGTTTGAAAACTGCCAAATATCGAATAAACATGCAAAACCAACTGGTCCATTTGTGCAAGCTCCAGGGTGAAGAGTGAAAACTAGGCAATCACGCAGAGAAAGAGATAAAGTAACATAAAGCAATCTCATACAAAGCCAAACTTTTACTTACAGTGTTCATGGCAGTGATCTAAATGTGAACATCAATGCTGCACTAATTCATGTAGCAATGATGCCTGTCTTACTATAGGTTAAAGTAAAGTAACAACTCAGACAGCATTGCAGACTACAGTTAATTTGAAGTTCTGTAACATGATTGGCACCTACATATTTCAGGACCATACTTCAAGCAGCTTAATAGAAAATTATAACATGCTTTTTAATAGTGTAACCTATAATTTATTTTTCATTAACTACTAGAGTTCAATTTTTATACTGTAAAATTAAATGCATTTTTTAAGCTTTTACTTTCACCAATCATTTTTTTTTCTGACACATGGCATATCTTATTCAATGGTATTGGCTGTTCTGTTTTTAATAGCATTCTGTTTTCTGGAATACCAGTATGATTGTATTTAGACACCATTAAAAATGTAGTGACAGCAATTTCAATCAAAAAATGAGAGGAAAAAATACTTTCTTTACAAAGAATAGCAGCAACTGAAACAAGTTAGAAATAAGGAAAGCAAAACTAGTATTGGAATACTTTGGTTTCATTCATACTGAAGTTTGCAATGTTGTGGAAGAATTATGTGGGCCTTGTATTTAAGTTAATACTGCAGTAGATCACCATTGCCATCTCCTGGTAAATAAACCATATAACTATATTCTAGAGCTTTTTCTAAACAGTCATATATTGTACAACTGTAGAGAGATTACACCATAAATAGGCAATAAAGGATTTGGGGTATTTATTGTGAGACTATCATTGCATTTTTATTCTTTGCTCGCATAAGACCTTTGTAAAGAACTGCATTAAAGTTGATAAATAGTGGCATTTGTTCCAATGCACTCTTTATGCTGAAAAGAAATACTGCTAGTTATGACTCTGTAAATTAAGGTGAGATGATGGGTTTTGTTGTGATTGAAACAAATGCCAAGGCTGCTTAAGGAAAACTCACCATAGCCAAAACAAATACACACTCGGAGAGAAGGCATTAGTTCCCACTGTAATGTGATGGGACTGTGCCACAGTAGTTAGCCAAGACAATGTCAAACACTGCCAAGCCATGCTACGAACTGACAGTAGGGATAACAGCAGTAAGTTGTCATTTCACTTTCTGGTATTTCTAATCCTTTTATTTTCTTATCACTTTCATTGTCTTTCCCACTGTCATTTCTCATTCCGCTCACTCTCTCACAGATGCTCCCTTTTTGTCTTTGAGCAGCTACCTGAAACCTCCTGACCAACATGGTCTGTCCCCTCCTCCATGAAGGGGGAAGGAGCAGGCAGATCCTGAACAGAGCAGGAACAGCCCACTCCCAGCAGAACTGTCTGTGTGTTATGCCAAAGCCAGCAAACATTCATCTTCCCCAGCACCCTCACAGCCATGTGGGGAAGGAGAATGAGATGTGTCTACAACTCATTACCCTTCGGAGCAAACAGCAGCATTCAATGCGATGTCGAGCCTTGATAAATCATCCTTTCAATCAAATCAGTAAACAGGGAAATGCTGTCTAACTGGCAATAAATTTCAGGCAAGTTCAGCAAGGAGTGACAGATCAGTCAAAAGCCTGTGCCTGGCTCTGTTTGTGTATTGCCTTTGCAATGCTTCTTCCGGCATCAGGGAAAGAGTTTCTTCACTTGCAGCTGTGTGTCTGCTGCTGGCATCACCAATTAATGTGACAGAGAACAACCCTTGCAACAAGTGTTTGCCTTTTCCCATGGAAGCAGATGAAATGTTTGCAATAATCTGGAAGAAACTTTCTGATAACACTGGATTTTCTGAAGCCACAGCTGCATCATGAACAGCATCTACTTATGAGCAGCATTCACAGTGGTGACAATTCAGTTCGAATCTTCCAGCTCAGCAGCCACATAGCCAAGACTGTAGTGCATGGGGTCAGTCACAAACCCTGCAAAAGGGGAAGAAACATGTGGGCAAATGCAATGGCATTTTAGAGCTGCTATAGTGTCAGAAGGAGTAAAGATTAACTGAAGCTCAGAAAAAAATGAAAAGTTGCTGTCTCTGGATGGCTGGAAAGAAAGAGCTTTGGAACTAAAGTGAGAACAGCATCTTGAGGGAATTTTATTTCTCATCAACCTTGTTCCCTCACGAGGGAACGCAGATTTGGGCTTGGACTCACAAAGGCATTTAGAAACCAGAGTCTATGGCAGGTTACACTTAATGATTGTAATAGCTATTAAAGCCAAAAGGGACTGGAAAACACAAGCTTAATTATTAGACTATCCCAAGGGGTCTGAAATCAACACACAATACTAATAGTATCTCCAGTCATTGTTATTAGATTATGCCTAGAAACTTCTCCCTGAAACAACACTGTAATTATGAATTCTTTAATTTATTTTTATTTGCTTTAGTTTTTCTAAACTTCAAAAATAGGCATACTTTTAATTGCAAAGAAATTCAAAACAAAGTCATCTCATTGAGGAAATGGGTAAAAATATCTGAGCTCCCATCAAGGAGGAAATTAACTTTAACTATTCTCTCACATTTTACATTGGCAATTTCCTTATCCGAAACAGGTTGACTTGGTGTGCTGGAGCCATGAACCTGAGACTGACTATCACCAGGTCCTACCACGCCATCCAGATATAAAAAGGAAAAGACAGAGATTCTCAGAGGCAGTAAGTCTGCAGTGGCACATGAAGAATTGTGGATAGCCTGAAATCTTTGGGGAATATACATACATACATACACACAGGTATATATGAGAGAGAGCACCTCAGTCTACACTAGTAACCACATTCTATTTCCAAGGCTACCCATGCATCAAGTAAGGAGACAAAGTCTCTGATCTTTTTTTTTTTCTAATGGTTTTAAGCTCTAAAAATCAGGAGGTGGAAGCAAATGCTAGACAAGTTCTTTGCACAAGGTGAAGGCTGCAAGACTGATCTCCCTCTTTCTCTTGAGACTAAATTTTCAGTAATTGTGCTTGAAACACATTCCTTAAAAAAAAAAAAAGGAGGAGGTAATAAAAGGGGACAGAAATAAAACAATATTTTGCAGACTTAATGAAACACAGGTCATTGTTGATCTTATCCTCCTATGCCACATTTTTGAGGAATGGGAGTTTACTATTAGCACTGCATATTTTCCTTAGCATGCATGCACAGAAAGACAAAGATTCAAGCTTTTACATTCCAAAAGAAAGACTTTTTTAGGGCAGAAAAGTCAGAGGTACATTTGAGAAATGCAGAAAAATGTGTCTTCATAGAATTGAGTGTACTATCTACCAAGACCTATATAGCAGGATTATACTCTATGGCTTACAAGAGTATTGATCTGTGTGTACTCCTCAGTGGTGTTACATTCATTTTAACATTGATCTCTCTTTCATTACACCACTGCATCATGCACTCTCAGTGTCATCTCAGTGCCCCTCTAAAATCTGAGTGCCTTCTGTTTCTGTCAAGATGTACAGATGCGTTGTGCAGCTTCCCATTCAAAACAGCAATTTCAATGTCTATTTATTCACACACAGTCCCCCCCCCCCCCCNTAATGCTAAGGATCTACCATGCCTTAATCCTCCAAAGCAACTTAAAAAGAGAGTGAAGAAGACATTGGAGAGTGCTTTTTCTTCAAAGCTTTTTTTAGCTCTGTGCATTGTTTGTGCTACCTTTCAAAGAAGCTCGAAAATACCATTTCTTTTCCTCTCGGCTTCTTTCTATTCCATTTGGAACACATTGATTTTGCTTCCCCTGTGATTCTTATGCAGCACCAGTAAACATGGCTCTGTTTAATATATGTCCAAGTCTGTGCAATGCCATCAAATTCACTACAGCTCCAGGAGAGAAACCAGTACCTTTGTTGGCTTCTAGCAGTGCTACACTATAATGTAAAATACCAAAATTCTTGCATGTTCAGAGAGGTTACTGGTTTGGTTAATTTGCTTATGCCTCCTTTATTCTTCGAAGTACATGAGTGGGCACCTGGAACTTATAAAGTCTGATGTCAGCTTTAATAAAACACACTTGCAATACAATCACAGAGAGATGAGGATACATGGATGAAAAACTCACTGCACAAAACATTGTACAAATATACAAGCAAAAAGCCTTTTTACCTAATGGATTAACCAAATGGTACACATGATCTTGAGCTTATCACTTAAACCTCTGCCCCAAGTTTTGCTTACTGCATCTCTGCTGTTAGAGATGACTCTCTTGTCTTCAGGCTGGTAAATATGAGGACAAATCCCTAGAAAACCCCCTACAGTTGCCTGCATCTACTTCCCTGCTGAGTGTGACTTCAAGATTATGTGCTGTTCTGCCAGTTCACACCATAATCTGTAATTCTGGCCAAAAAATATCTAATCTTGCAGTCATCTAATTATGCCAACCTGGGGAGCCAGTGCAGGGCATCTCAATATTTATACCTTGGTAACCCCACAATAGTCACCCTTGACTTCACTGTGTGTGTGTCCTATCTTTCATATCTTTGAAACTGGTATATCATTTAACCGTCTGAGTGAAGAAAAACACTTTGTTCTTCCCTTGCATGTATGCTGTAACGGATGATAAAAAACTGGGAAAAGCACCTATTATTTTCATTTTCATGATTTCCAAGGGTTTTTTATATTAATTCCCCTTTTCTGCCTTCACACAGCTCTTGCTTTTTCTTGTCAGTATTTCACTGTCAACTTATGTTCTTTTAGCCTTTTTTCTACTTTAAAACAGTAATGCCATATTTTATTGCTGCAAGTCAAAGCCTCAGCACTTTAGTTACTGCACCATAGACCCCAATCCGGTCTTTAAAGGCGGGAATCATTCCAAGAACATCCTTAGGCATTGGCACTGGATCAGACACTATGTGCAAGGACAGATTTCTCATATCCATAGGTTAACTTCTGAAAGAAAAGGCTCTATCCAGCGGGAGAGTTACTTACCAAGGTAATATTTTATGCATTGAGCTCCAGAGTGTCACAAGATGACTTTAAGTATCGCAGCAGACAGAGTAATTCCATATAATGAGCTACTTCTTTAAACTGTTACCTCACTTAACACTGAACCAATTAGTCAGAACAAGAACAAAATTTTAAAAAGGTACTGCTTATGCACTGCTGTACCACGATGCATTACTGCCCACAGTTCAAATTCCTTTTCTTACAAAGATTAGGTTTCAAAAACCCAAAGTGCTTTTACTTGCTTGCACTGCCCTTTTCTAATTGCTCACAATAGGAGCTGACAGGCAAGCAGTCAGGGAGACATGGTTTTCACAGAAATTGGATATAAAAGATTCAGTAGCTGTGTAAATACATCATTTTTAGAAAGGGGTCCATCTTTTAAAATTATGGAGATGTAACACTAGTCATAAATTATAATATCAACAACAAAAAAAACTGTTTCAGCTTCACCAGTCATTACTGTGGGCATGGGCTAGCCGGAGGAAATGTGGTCCTGAGCAAAAGAAAACAGGCTGGTTCCAAAGCTACTGCTTTTTGATACACGTTTAAAGGATTCGTTCATTATTTTCTTATTTATTTTGAAAATATTTGAAAACCCATCCCGTGTAGGGATTATTCTGGCTGATGTGCTCAGCATTCAGATACTGGAGCTGTGAATGTCAACCTTATGCCAATTAACTTGCTCATCTCTCCTGGACAGGACAGAATCCTTTTCTCTATGTTGTGTCATAAAGAAGGTGTGACTGGGGAGGAGGAGGAGAAAAATCATTTCACAAATGATTCAGTTACAGTCATTCTTCTCTTCCCACTTATTTCACTGAATATCTGACAATCAAGAAAGGTGCAATTATCTAAAGTGAAGGAACTGCAATATTAAAGGCAATACTATTTTATCACAGAGATTAAACATGGAATTTCAAAGGCTCATTCGTCAATGTGTTGCTTACAGTTTACAGGTAATCTCTGAAAATCAGTGGAGTTATACTGCTGGGAGAGACAGTGATTAATGAGATCCTGCCTCTGAGGGCTGTATTTCAGGTGAAAAGAAACAAAAGTAGTATAGACAAGTGGCAAGGGCCAATGAGGCAAACTCTTAATTGTAACCCCCATGAACTAATTCTCAGAGGGGTTATAGGGGTAAGTGAGATGCAGAAAATTGTTCTGGGATTTTATGCCTTTTTTTTTTTTTGAAGTACAGAAAGAAAATGGCCACCATGGTCACCACAAAAATGTAAACTGTTATTTAAAATACTTTTCTCATGCTGGGAGAAATTGCATAGCCAAGGCTCTAAGCAGCAGCGGATTGTGCAAACAGGTCCTTCCATTCCCACTGCTCTTTGAAGTTTTTAGGAAGTTTCCTCCAGAAATGTAATCACCCGTCTTTCTTCTCCCTACAGCATATCTCTGTTTATGTCTCAAAATTTGTACACTCCCTTCAATTTGTAATGTTTCTTCTTAATTTTTCTTTTACTACCTCTTGTCATCCAGCTTAATCCATGGGTATTTTATTTCCCTTGACTCCACTATTCTCTTCCCATTTCATTAGTTAAACTTTCCCTTTACTTTCACAGCACTGTGACACCAATAATGACTTTCAAAAAGTAATTCATTAGCAGCTCTCATAACAGTAACTTTCAGTCAAGAATGACTAATTGTAGAGGATTGCCTTGATGGACATAGAAATCCGCTGCACATTCAGAATGAGTGGCTGGTGCAATGAAATCCCAACTCTGTGTTTGGATATGTGACACTATTATAATAGACATTCAAATAACTTTAATTTACTAATTTCCTAATCTTCCACTCCAGCATTCAGTCAGATAAGCTCCTGACAGAAGGTAGGCACAGGGTGAGGGAATGGGAAATGGGAAGCGAAGCTGCAAAGTGAATCTTTGGGCCCTTTCGAAGTGTCCTCCCTTAAAAGCACCATTGCTGGAGGCTGCTCTGCCCTCCACACTGTCCCAGGCCTCTGAACTTCAGCCAGAATTCACTATGTAAGTCAAAAAATTTGAGCTGGAAGTATTTCAAACTGTGGGAGATTATACTGTGTCTGTCTATAAGGTCTGAGATGGTTCTTCAGTAGGTGGAAACTGAGACACAGATTATCCAAACAGGCAAACAGCACTGCAGAGAAATGTGGGATAATCTGAAGGCTGCAGGCATGAGGGTAAAGGGAAAGATCATTCTCTTTTCCAATAAAATAGGAGTCTATTTTTTCTCCTACTTGTTGGTTATATGGGTGTAAACAAGTCAAACTATTGGAATTTCCTAAAGATAAAATAATTCCAGAAAGCAACCATGATAACTGTATCCCATCCCTTTGTTTCTTGCCTCTTCCCTCTGTCTTGAAATGCTGCAGTAAAGCTCAAAATTCAGCTGTGTGTGAGGCAGCCCATCACGGAGTCTGCACAGCACACCCCCACACATGGTGTGGTCAGAGCATCAGGTGCTGAGATCCCTTCCCTCGAGTGCTGCAGGAAGCAGAGCTGCTTTGGAGGAGGGATTAAACCAGAGCAAGAACAACATTAGAGCAGTGCCCACTGCTCCTGCTATTTTTAATGTGGTGCTGGCATTTTCATTACAAGCTCGTATTTCCAGGTTTTATAATTCGATCATAAAAAAAGTTGCTGAGGGCTAAATATTAGAAAGCAGCTCTGCTTACCAAAAAAAAAAAATGAAGAATTTCCAGAGTGCAGAGAGAGGGACAGAGTCTCAGTCTCTGCTTATTCCAGTGGGAAAGTGATTCCAACATGACCAAGGCTATACCAACACGGAGCCCCCGCCAGAAACTTTTCATAATATGCCAGAAGGCCAAGTAGCCACACACTAAAGCCACAGCCACAGTACCTGGCACCTTGGTGGAATCCATGAGATAAAATCAAAATGCCAAACTTCTACCCAGATTTAGTCCCTGCTTTTTGCCTTAGATCTGTTTTGAACAACACAAACACTTTTAGAACTCAGCAGAGACCCCCAGCTGTTTGATGCTGCTGTACAGACAGACATGAATATTCAGCTCTGACATCCTGGTGCTGTTTACTAGTCCCGGTAGGAGCTGGAGCCCAAAGGCAACCAGGCACTCCAGCAAGGGCTCAGTCTCCAAGCTTTCCTATGTCAGCTCTCTGCAGCACTGCCTGCCCTCACACACTGCAGCTCTGGAGTGCTGCACATGAACTGAGAGATGAAATACAAGAAGCATTATTTAAGGGCTATATGTTCTCATATGAATGTATGGAGTTTTGTTAATAAGTTACAGACAGATGGAATGGCCTCTACTTTTTCTCTTCCCCCTGCCCCCAGGATAGTACCTGTAGCAATCAGTTTGAAAATGTAACCATATATACATGGTAAACATATATAAATATATATTGTGACCACTGTGCCCTTCCTGTGGCATGCACATTGCATTGCAATAAAAACTGTAAAATGGAAAAATAATGTCTAGGAGAATTAGCAGAGAGACAAAATTAAAGAGTATCAGCATCTCACATCCATTCCCTCTCTTCTCTTACAGCTCAGTGATCTCACCTATACAAGTGGTTGTCATCAAGTTAATATTTTAAGGACAGAACTATTTTAGATGTACTATTTTTCGGGCTGCTTTTAAATGTAAAATTAGAATTTATTGGTAAAACAAAAAGCCACAAGTATTTACTAAGAAGAATAATATTTTGTTAAGAAATGCAGACTATAATTTCATTCCAGACTGCCTTTTTGAAGATCTAAGTGGTGTATACACGTCTTTGTTGTGTAATGCAATGGTTACCATGGAAATTCATATATTTTCTTTTAAGTTTAGTGAAGACAGTGCAGTCAAAAACAAATAGCCTGAGCCCCTGGCAGGGTAAATTGTACAATGGCATTCTAGAATAAATTTACATGTTGTTTTTTTTCCTGAAAACCAATATTAGAAACTAATAATTCTTTGTGAAGAAAAATATTTCACTTTTCTTAACACTGCAAGTATATTCCATTATAATATGCAACTGTACTTGATCTGTCATGATATTAAATTCTATAGCCCTTCATGTGCCCATAATCTATGGCTCCTCAAAGACAGTGATTCAAGCTGGTGGGTGTGGGAGAGTTTCCTGCAGTTCTGCCTGGTTAAAGGTTTTTAAGTTTTGCAGAAACACCACCAGAGAGATTTATACCTTGAGGTTTCTTAACAGCTTAGCTAAGAAAATCAGAAATATATCCTGGAATAACTAATTGAGCTGCAGACCTGTGGAGAACTCATATATATATGCCAGCCTGGAAGCCAGGAAATTCATTTGTACCTTGATTAGAAAAAGAAAGGCAATATTTTTAAAGCTAAAATTCTTGTTTGCCAGAATTGTTTGGTAGCAGAAGTGTTGTACAGAACCTGACCAAAACTGCAGATAATTGTAATACACTTTCCCCAGCAAAGGGCAAAATATGCTATCTGGAAAAATCCCAAGAACTGTTGAAATACATCACCTGGGTGCTCCCTGATTCTCCAGTCTTTTGCAGTTCACAGACATCCTGAGCCAGACACAGGTTCAACAATCTCAACAGATTCATTTCCATGAGTTTGTCCTTGAAGTCCAGTGACCTTTTGGTTTCCACAGCACCCTGGGGCAAATAATCAGAGCAAAGTTACCAAGCTGAGTTGTATCAAGAGTAGTAAAACCATATTGCAATAAATGTAATGCTGATTTGATGGAAGGCTAAAACTCTAATTTTACTAATGGTTCTGTGCACAGAGTAATATGTGATACATGGTTAAAAATAGTTTTAAGATGCTCAAGCAAGATGAACAGAGGGACTTAGTGAAAAGGCATTTTTAGTCCTGTGGTATTTGGAGCTATTGCATCTTGCCAGCTCACTTCTTGAAGAAACTAGAAAGATAGCTACCAACAAAGCTAACAAGCTGAAGCTGCTCTTTCTTTAGTGCTCCAGCTTTGTCATGGACAGAGATTACTACTTTGAATTTCGCAGTGAAAGAATATTGTCTCATGTCTCAGTTTGCCTTCTACTGGGCAAACATGGTTTCCCCATAGTGATTTTAAACTTTTTAATCTGGCAAAGCAACAAATGTTTAACTAGCCAACAAAAGCCACATTCCTGGAGGAATTTCTAATAATTATACCACACTGAGTCTTGCTCTTTTCACCCAGTAAAAATTAGTGTCACTCTGTTGATAAAAAGAAATTATGCCATTTAGGATCACTTGAAAATCTGGCACCTTCCAAATTCACCATAGGGTATGTTTATTAAATAATTTGAAAGTAAAAGGTCTTTTACTATTAAATAGCTGATTTTTTATGAAAGCCATGTGAAATACTGGCACACAGTTTGGGGTTTTTTTCCTTCATAAAGTCTTTTCCCTGATGAATATGAAAGAGAATTTTTTGAGGAAATGGACCAGCAAAAGAAAACTTAACAACCCCTATTTTATGAGTAGAATAACACATTCCTTTTAACCATCCTTATTAATTTATAAACAGCTATGATCCTAGGTTGCTCTGGTCGGTCAAATCTAATAATCAGAATAAAATTTACTCTCAATGCAGAGAAAAAAATGTCTCTTCTATGAAGCTTCATAATGAGTGATAAGCATTCACTAGACCATAATTATGTATTTCTATTTTTCCTGTGCTGTTTCAGGTTTTAAATTTTTTTAATATCATCATTTTAATTAGGCTTTAATCTTCACAGCACTAAACTAAATTAAAAGGATTTTTATAGTGTTGCTTTGGTAACTAACAGAAGGGGTAAAATTACCTTATCTGTTTGTTCACCATGTTGCAGCTGTAAACATCCTGGTTATGGTCTTTAATTTGCTCGTTTTCACTAGGAAAAAAACCAGAAAGACATGTGACACTGAAAACAGTTATCACTGTTGGAACAGTCCTCTAGCAGGATCTCACTGTGCTTGTCATGGACAAACATGTAGTTGGGAACTCTTTGCTCCAAGAGATTAAACACGAGCTAATTAGGCAAGACACAAAACAGGCAGAGACCAATGAAAGCAGCAGTATCTGTCACAGGAATTCCCACCTTCTTGCCCTTCTGTCTAGTCCCCTCCATTTACTTCAGCAATCTACAACACATTAAAAATTAAACATAAACTTCATATGATTTTCCCACAGCTTCTTGCAGATAATTAGTGGCAAACCTTCAGAACACACCTGCCATGTACCTGCCATGTCATTGTCCCATTTCATATCTCTGAAAAATACCAAACAACAAATTGAGTTGTCCAAGATTATCAGCTAAACACAATCCTACATTGTAACACTCTAACAGAAACATGCTGAAGACATGAAAGCACACTTGACCTTGAAAAGCCTGTACAGTTTGAACTGTGAGCTGTGGAATAGGTAAGAGAAAGAGGAAGAAAATTCTCAGACCTTTCTATTAAAGCTGAGATACCAGTGATCAAAACAACAGCATGTTCTTGTCACTATTAAATAGAAAAAAGGAATATTTCATAAGATTACTTTAAAAATTATATTTTTATATGATTTCAGAGATCTACATGTTTTTCTTCTCGAATCTTTCTCTGCTTGATTGATTCACCCTTATTAAGTGACTGATGTTCACTTCCATTAAAGCTGCCCCACAGATTCTGGCTACAGAAAATGCAGTTTAACCTAAGTTGCTACCAGCCCTTGGGAACAGCCCTCTAGACTGAGGGTAAGCAAAGAGCCAGTGCATCCCACCAAAAGGCAGAGCTGTTCTCTATCAGCATCATCCAAAGACACAGCAGGACTTTTCACACCAGTACAGATGAGCTATCCCAACCCTAGGAATTAAATCAGCACTGATGCAAAGACATTTTAGGTAAAAATCATTTCTTCTTCAACACTCTTTTGCTATGAATTGTACTGGACAGTTTTTCAGGGAGACTGGATTATATTACAAAACTGTATAATGAGTCACTGGCACAGGTTGCCCAGAGAAGCTGTGTATTGGGGTCACCCTTTCTTGGGGTAATGTAGATCAGCTTTGCGGCGGTCGAGGAGGCAGAGACACTCAGGCTGCAGCTGATCAGAAGGCTCACCGAAGACAAAGGACTTTATTTTTAGTAACAGCTTCACTTTTATCTACTCCTACATATAACATGCCAGGACACTATTGGTCAGTAGTTCACCTCACATACATGGAGAGATTCTACTGGCTACAAGGCATCCACATTCTACAGGTGGCTCTCTGGTCCTTAAGGATGCATTCATCAGTCACCTCAGACCTTAAGAGATCCAGACAGCCTAAAACCGCAGGCTAGAACCGCAGCCTGGAGTTGGGGTCAATCACCTCAGACCTTAACAGATCCACACACACACAGTCATCCCCACAGCTGTGGATGCCCCATCCCTAGAAGTGTCCAAGACCAGGCTGGATGGGGCTTGGAGCAACCTGGTCTAGTGGAATGTGTCCATGCCCATAGCATGGGTTTGGAACTAGGTCATCTCTAAGATCCCTTCCAACCCAAACCATCCTATGGTTCTTTGAAAACGGACAACCCCTGTGCCCACACAGCTGATTCCCAGCAGTTTCTGCTGCCAGCCCCTGGCTCTGAGGTGCTTCATTGCCTCTCTTCTCAGGGAGACAACCTCAACACAAAGAACACAACCATGAAGACAACCTTGAGCACAGTTAGAGATAGGCATTCCATGGAGATTCAACAAAATCCCATAGACAGAGTGACTTCAGAGTCATTTTGCCATTCAGTTTGACTGTCCATGTGTATTTTCCCAGTGTTCTCAGTAAAGCGCTTACAGACTCAAGTCCACCATCGTGCTTAGAAACTGGGGTCAAATGTTGAAAGTGGCAAAAAGTGTTTAAAATGTGCAAGCACTTCACAACAAAGCTGTCCTACAGCTCTGACTGCAACTTGGTCTGAATTTTCAACTTATTTTCAATTTTCAGCTAAATAAACACAAAACGTCAAAGCCAATAAAACTAAGGCAGATAATAAAGTGCTGTCAAGCTGTGATCAAGTCAGTCTTCACCAAAGATCCATCTTCTCCCACTGAGAGATCCTAAATTTAAGGCTGAACTAAGAATGGTAGAACAGGAAGCACTGAAAATCAAAAGTTTTCACTTGGTAAGATTTCTCTGTTTTCTGATTTTGATGGACAACAAAATGGTTGAAAGTTACAACTCATTTAGAAACATGAGTTAAATGACAAAAAAATAGAAGATAAAAAATGAAAAAACTAAGAACTGTCAACCACTGAATATATAAGAAGTAAAAAACCTGACATTTTACTTTGTATCACCTTTTTATGTCCTGGAATAACCTTTTTGCTCAAATGATATCTTTGGTCTTCCTTCAGTAATCCATACTAAAACAGATTCTTAAAGTAAGCTTAAATCTAGGCCTCGTGACATAGCAATTAAATATGACTAATTATAAAAAAGATGTTCTATCATTCAATATTCAGTGAGAGAACTTTTCCCCAGAGTATTTACCCAACATATCCTCCTTAGAATCATGTAAACAGATGAGCTGTATTGATCTCACTAAGAACAGCCTGAACCTTTTTCTTATATAACGGGTTTTTCCCCCCGGAATGTTTGAATGTAAGGAATATTTAAGTAGCACTTAAGCAAAATAAAATTGCTCTGTTCAACACACAAAATATTTCAAAAAGCTACCTACCTCTGTAGTCATGCCATAGGCTGTTTGCTGATTGCTAATTGTTACCATCATTTTCATCATACAGGAAAAAGAAATACCCCTGTAAGTATCCTGTGAGCACTCTAAGAATTATCTCAATGCATCAGGGTAAAGCAGCTGCCAGAAATCCGTCAGCTCAGTGGTGAGAATGCAGTCAAGCTCCTTGTGTATGCTTAGCAAATATAATTATTTAGAACCTAAGGGTGCTTCCATGTCTCCTGGTTATTGCTTCAATTGTGTAAAGAGAAAATGAAACCCTCCCTGAGCAGGTACCCAGGCTACAGACCGAGAGCAATATGTTATCCTTCAATAGTGTGCTTTTCATAAGGAATCTAAGGAGCATCTCATAGGATTTAGTATAATCCATGAATTGTAAGAGCAACTGTGGCCACAGCTGTGTTCCACTTGTTCGCCCTCTCTGACAGATGTTCAGGGCTCTTGAACCTCTCAGTTAAATACCAGCTGTACCTTAGTGAGGGAATAGACCACGTTCATTTCCAGGTTGCAGGAATTGCCTGCCCTGCCAGCCTGCTTGTAGCACTAATCTACCTCAGAGAACCACCCTGAACACCCAGAGCACTTCCCCAAAGCCCTCCCATCAATGCAAATGCACATCTCTTGGTCTCAAGCAGAGATTTCCATCATGGAACGTGGCTGTCCCTGACTCAGGAGAGGAGAAACACATTTGTTCATGCCAGCCATAGCCTGACCTGCATTTACTCTGTAGCAGAGCTAAATTATGGACTCTGTGCTCGTTAGGAGTTATTCCCCCTACATGCAGAAGTCTCATCATCACATCCATGCAATGAACTGGATCAGGAATCAAATCTAGCTGAAAAATGACCAGAAGACCTCAGCATACTGATTTTCAGCAGGATCCTCCCTCTTCCCACCTTATTCACGAACAGAAGGGACAGCACAGGCTGAGAGCAGCTGAAAAGCCAAAGGCACAGCAATTAAATGTTTAAGCTCTGCCTCAGCTAAAGTAGCTCCCCAAATATTTCTTCCAGAGTATGTTCCAAATAATTAGAGTTGCCTTTAAAAGACAAAAAACTGACACTGGCACAGGTCTTGTATGCAAAAGAGTATTTCTTTGGAATATGCACTAGTATTCTGGAGAATTTACTTGGGATTTAAAAATAGAAGTGTACAGGAAAAATCAGGTTTCCTATTAATATTTGACAGCTATTCTGTACAGGGAACGGTTTTCTTTTTAATGAATGTCACTTTTTTATATATATTACCCTTAAAACTTGCAAATCAGTATGCATTCAATACAATAAACACTATTTATTGCTTCATCCCTAATGTTAATCTTGTATATTTGATTGCTTCTTTTTCAATAATAGAAGAAAATTACTTTGTCAATTATATTGCTTTTCCTGTTCTGAAATATTAGAAACTAAAAGGCAAGTTCAGGAGAATCCCATGCCAAAAATATACTCTGTTCTGGTTTATAACAAACCCTTCTAGGCCATGACCATTAAAAGCATTCTCTAAAAGAACCTGGGTAGTAATCTGGACAATTTCTGACTATTTGAACTCTCTTCTGCTTTTTCTGCATACTTCTAAGCACATCATTTGTGCTTCTCTGAGTTTAGTTCTTATTTCCTTCTTCTATGATTTTCTTTGTAACGTATTTTATTTTTAGCTTTGGTAAAGAACTCTCTCAACATCACATTTTCATAATCTGTCTCTCCTTCCAGCTGCTCTATGGCTGAGGAGGTCCTATTAGAAATTCATCCATAACAGTTCAGTCTCTCTCAGTCTCAGTTAACTGCTCCATGGATATGATAGTTTGCTTAGCAAATTACAATGGGATTTTCTTGGGAAATATATTCCTTCCTTGAGGTAATTGTCAGGAATCTAAGATGGTCAACAAGCTGTCCCTTATATTTAAAGAGGTTCCAGGCAGAAACACAGATTATTATGTTGTTGCCGCAGTTATTGTTTTTGCAGTAAAGATGAAACCATCTGTTCCTTTGAAGATCTGCCAAATCAGTTGAAAATATTTCATTCAGGTAGTCAGTGAACCACAAGAGCTGATAGTTTAAGGATTCTGGAAGGTTTCAAAAGAGAGTACTAAATGCACTTTGCCTAGTTTGGATTAGATTTTATTTAAAGTGGACTCTGAGTAGTTCAGGAAACCAATAGCTGGACATGAGAGAGATCCTCTCTTTTTGTCTACCTCAATTCCATATAAATCTACTTTAATAAGAGTCAACAGTTACATAACATGTGACCATGACTGGCTCACACTATCCAAAGGATAATTATAAATGATGGCAATGACTTTGGTGTAGACTTGCATATCAGAAATATACAGAATGGCCAAGCCATATCTATCTTATAGCTGGTTTATGCCCCCAACTTGTGCTCTTTTGGCACAGATGTGCCCTGATGACCTTATCTAGTAAAAGTAACCATAGCAAATATCTCCCTGATGGGGACATTTGGGCACAGCAAGTGTAGGGCACCACACGCATGCTGAGAAGAGGGGAAGGAAGGACTTGTAGCAGGGAGGTGACTTGAACAACAATGTCTGTCTAGAACCAATCTTTAAGTCTGGATGAGATGATGACTTGCTTGACAAGTGTCTGAAAACACAGAGCAGCAGCAAATGAACTTCAAAATTTCCAAGGACGACTTGACCCCTTGATCATCTCTATTTGCAGTGATTTTCTGATTAAACCATTGGCACATTATTATTAGCTGTTGTCTGAGAGAGGATAATTTCTGAAGCATTTTCAACTATGGGTTTTATAATGATGAAGAAAAGTCTGCATGAATTTATAACTCAGTGGGTTAATTAAACATTACCCCTGGGCATCTGGACATTGAAGAATGTGTCTCTACTCTGAAAGGAACACTTAATCCTCCTCAGCCTGATGCATTTCCTGTATTATTTACTAATAAAATTTAGTTTATTTAGTGCAAGAATTATTTATTATAAGCACTGTGAAAAAACCAGTGGCTTAATAAGGTTTACTTTTCTCACTTTTCAAACTGATTGGGATGGTAAATTTTAAATAATGAAAACCTGCACTGTAGCATTCTTTTTTTCCATGAAAGACTGGAAACAGCTGAACGCAAACATGGCTGATATTAAGCACTGCTTAAAGAAATTATGAAAAAAGAAATAACATATTAAACCCCTGTGTAACACCTTCCAAAGCTGTGACAATCGAACATTCATTACAACATTGTTAAATAGCTGTTCTATCAATAGTGCTAACATTACAATGCAGTACCTCAATTAGATGAAGCTTCTTTCATCTTTTATTTACTAGGTTTTCAAGCCACAATGATAATAAAAAGATTTGTGACTCTAATAAGGTACAAAAATTGCCATATTTCTTTCATATATTAGTAATTTGTTAGTTAGTATGCATTTGCATTTTCTATATCTTGCTCTTGATAGATGTGCCAAACACAAAAAAAAACAGAAAACAAAATATGTACAACATGCCATAATTTCCTTTGCAGCTTAATGTCATAATTATATAACAAGTATGTTTATGAATCAGTTTAGCATGTTTGCAGGTCAGGTGGATTGTAGCTGGCAAAAATGACCATCTTTTCAAGAGCCTTTATCAGTCACAGTGCTGAAATACTATATTCCTAAAGATATTTCACATATTTTTTCTATACAAAAAGTAATTTGACTTTTTAGAGACAAATTACTTTTTGCGCTGGATAAAGAACACCAAACCACCAAATTCTCCCTTCAGACACTGATTCATCAGATAGTGAAGCTAAAGCCTGCCACTGCTCAAGAACACACTGTTACCCTCTCTGCACTTTAAACTATTCCGTTTTAATTAAGAAAAAAGAAATCCAGAGCTGTCTCTAGATGCATTTATCTGGTTATCTTTAAATAGACTCATTTGGATTTGTATTGTGCGAAATAATCATCTAAGATATAGATTAGCAGGAAGAAGGTATCAAAAAGGCAAGGTGGATTGAATTGGTCTCGCTGTGGTGTGGGGAAGCACTGCCAAGTGCCACACGCTCCCCATGGAGTGCTGCTTTAGCAAGGCTTTCCTGGGGCTTTGCTTTTTCAAGTATGGGACCGGCATGTCTTGCACTCTCCCTCATTCAGTTGTCCTGTCTGTGCTGAATACTCACATTTTGTTCATTAAACAACTGCTCTTCCTACACTAGGAGACCTCCTGTTCATCCAAGATACCCATCACCCAACACAGGATGCAAAAGGAAAAAAGATAAATGGTGTTTGTCACACTAATCTTGAAACAAGTCAAGATGCCCGGGTGCTGATAGCAGGGACGCTGCACACAGTGGTAAGTACCCTGCAGCTGTAAAATAATAATAATGGCCAACTTTTGCAAACAAAGATTTGGGAAGGGCTCTCCCCGTGTGGGTGTGCCCTTCGAGCCTGCGCAGCGGATTTTTTAGGTGAGGAACAGCTTGCACAGAACTGGCCCCACCGTTTAAGTCCTAAGGTTCATTTGCCATGGCCAAGCAAGCTTGGACAGTGACAGTGAAGTCCTTGGAACTATCTACAGCACCAGGTACTAACCACTAACCAGGGCTGACCCTGCTGAGCATCCGAGATCTGACGGGATCGGATGGCAGGGAGGCATTGAACTGCCAGGGACGGTCCCTACTGAGACTCGAACTCGCGACCTTGGGATTCAGAGACCAGAGTGCTCTCCATTACACCATGGGACCACCCCAAAATGCTGTAAAATAAAGCTTGGCAAACACAAAATCTCAGGACATTCTGAATTGTGACCTGTACCAGTGTGGTATTTGGCATTATTTTAGGACTGATGGCTTTAGAAAGCACTAGTTGGTTGGCAGCAAATTTTTCCAACTTTTCAAGATTCTTGTGACAGGAAGACAAACAATATATCATTTACTGCTTGACATCAAAAGAATAAAGAAAAGATTAGCAATGTATATTTTATGTATAAAGAGAGCCTGCTTTCAAATACAGAGTTTGTTCCTGGTCTACAGTGGGGAGAAGAATGGGGGGGCATCATCATCTTTGAGACAATGATGCCTGGATAACCCTATGGAAAAAAACATACTTGAAGGTATTTATATAGCAAAACCTTACTGAACATTATTCGAATAACTGCTGTGATTCCATAGGCTTTATTTGTAAACACACCGAGCCTTCTGCAGTGTGTAATTATGACTGAGGGGAATGGCGCTTTAACTTGAACTTCTGAAAGTCATTACAAGCCTTTTAATATCAGACAGATTCTGTTCCGACCCACATCAAATTGCAGTTAAATAAGGTTGCCAATATGATAATTTTCTAGCTGGATGCAGCGTACAATTGACCAATATCAGATGGTTAATGTGCATTTAATTTCAGTTCAGTTACCTAGTACAATAAATGCTTTAATCAGGCAGGTCTCTAATGAAAAACAGGTATCCCTTCTAAGCTGCAGGATTTATACTGCGTTCCAGTGCTCTGGAAGTGAGCACTGAATCTCACATCAGTATGTATAAGAATTGCACATCTCTATTCATAATAATACAGTGAAAATGTACACACACACACAAATCACAGGAGCTTTTTAGCTGAATGGATAATTATGCCACAGGGAAGAAGTGAAGTTCATCTTGCAATTTGTGACAGTTGCACTTACACAAAACTCAGTTCTGGAGTAGCAATGAGATCAATCACCACTGATAAAGTAATTCTGTTTGGAGAGTGCAAGCAAATACTTAAAGCAAAAATTTCATCAGACTTTCTCGGTAGATAGATTCCCTTCATATGCCTTGGGGGGGGTCTTAAAACAAGGTCATTGAAGATCCATGTCCTTGGAGGAGAGGTTCACAGAAAAAACTTTTGAGCCAACGAGAATGTCAAGTGAAACGCTGCAGCCAGACTCAGTAAGATATTCTGCAGCAATATGCGAAGCAGAACCGCGGTGCAGACCCCACATGGATTTAAGAGGACGTTGCACAGCCATATGCTACACAAATGTTCAAAAAAGACATCCATCCGCCCCCAGCACAGAAGGGAGTGAGTTAGTGGAGCAGCTTCTCCCACATATGCACAGAGGCAAGTAGGCACGTACAGAGGGAACAGTATTGTACTTTCCAAAGAACACTGAGGTTGATTAAGCCTTGTTGGAAATGCAGAGATAAAACAGAAGGAGAAAATAATCTTATGTGCCTTAATTTCTCAATATTTTTTTTTTTGCCAGAAGCTGAATAAGTGTAATAGCGAGCTTTGCTTTTCTGCTTCTAGAACAAAACATGACTGCCCAAACAGAGGTTTTTAGCCACTACAAAGTTATTGTCCTACATTATAAAACACTTCCAAAAGCCTTTGCTACCGATTGCCTGTTTTGAGCCGACCTCCATAGATTTCATAATTGCAATTTAAAAAACATTATTTAATTAACATCCTTCGTTTGTATGCACTGTAACTCCCATTTGTATGCATACAATTCACTCAGTCTGTGGTCTAGAGCTGGCAAATAACACCACTTAACAGCTGTTAAATAGGGTAATCACCTGTTGTTATCCACAGGTAGCTTTAATTCAAATGCTAATTGCTCTCAGTGCTCTACTTATAAACCTGCCCCAATGTCAGCTACTGTCTGTGGACACCAGATGGATGGGAGCCTGGAATGGATCATGCTGTCCCCCCTCAGGAAAAAGGCCTGAGTTACAAAAAATCTTGCTACTCTACAGTGCCATGAAGAGAAAAAAAAAGGAAAGAAAAAAAAAAGAAAAAAGAATGGCACAAAAATTAAACAGTGAAGGTCTTTCGGAGAGCACAAATTGCAAGAAAAAAACAATGAATGAGGAAATTGAAGAAAAGGACTGCAGACAGGACATTAAATATTGTATGAGCTGGTGCTTCAGCTTATTTACAATCGAAATGAGTTCACATTCACCATTAGCAAACTCAATTTGACAAAATTCAGAAACATCTGCTGCAGATGTAAGCAGCCAGGGTCAGCCTAAACCGATAGGAAATGAGAGCTAAACTGCTTGAACATAGGTCAGGTGTTCATAAAAATACCACTATAAAAATAAAATTGCTAGCCTGATACAGGTAAATTCTTATTTTTCCAGAGACTTTATTCTTAACAGAAAAAAAAAAACCAACACCAAAAAACCCCAAAAACAACTCCAAAGCCCAAATATAAAATATTTCTCCCTTTGGTAGAAATGTCTCAGAACCATGCTGTACTACTTAGTCCTTATAGCAAGAGGCTTTAAATTATTTTTTTCCTAAAATATCTCCAATTCCCCCCAGCTCTCTGGAGGCTCAGTTTCATGTTGCGCTTAATTTCATCAAACTGCGTTGCTGCCAAAAATGATGGTTTGATTCCGTCTCCTTTCCCTCCTTAACTGTTTTGACATGTTCTTCACCCTTTCCTCGTATTAGATTTAGTCATTCACTGTGCTGCTGGAATATGACTCACTGATCTGAAGGGAAAGTCATTTATTTGGAGGGGGATATACGTGTGAGAGTCCACAGTCAGCCGGGATTACGCCTGGTGCGGAACAGTGCCCTGAATTGTCCTGTGTTTCTTGCTACTCTACAGAGAAGTTCCTGGCTGCACAGCTGTAGGTTTTGTTTCAGGTCCCCCGACTGTAAAAGGGCCATTCATTCCGTAGTGCTGTCGGATTTTCACGCTGCACTGGAATGACTTCCCTGCCGTGCTCTCTGAAGAGCTCCGGTTTTGTAGGCAAACCAAGCCATCCATCAGTTGCCCAGTAGCAGGACCTCTGTGCTCAGTTTCTTTGATCTGTTCAACTTAGATAATTCTGGGTGCCAAAACTCCAACCCAAAGAGCCCTCTGCTCTGGAGAACGCATGTCTTTCCACTGGGACAAAGTGGTGACCTCAGGAAATGACTGTTAACGCAAGGCTACATTTTCCTGTCCTCGATATTTTTCAATTAAATAGGAGATAAACACCATAACAGGTGAAACCTGGCTCTGAGAAAGGAATCAAAGCCTATAAAAATCACATCTTAGATAGATCTGCAACAGGTACAGGCACAGGTTTCAGTTCTGGTCTGAGCTCAGCATGTTGATTAGACCTCTGGCCTTGCAGAAAGGAGCTTCTCAAAATTTCCAAACACAAATCTTAAATTAAAAAACATGTATTAGATATTGACCCAGTTCTCTGATATCCTGTGCTCATGATGAGGTGAAGGAAGAATGAACAGCTATTAAACACAGATCATTTTATGTCTTGGTGTCCTGCTTTAGGGTCGTAATTGAACTGCATCCAGTAGAAACCACCACTTGTCCGTGAATGTTCTTTTAGCAAAGTCAATTATTTCAATCACCCAGAGGAAAGAACTGCTTGTTTGACAGTTATGACTCATATTAACATACATTTCACTTTGATGACTGCTTTTTATTTTGTTTTGCCTATTTCGCTTACAGGAAGAGAGTAAAATGAAATATTTGTAAAAGGATGCAAAGTTTGTGCTTTGACAGACTTCTATAATCTCTCAATAAAAAGCTGGAAGTAGGCCTGCTTTACCTGTTTGAAAATGAGATCTGATTCTCTTTCAGAGTAGAAAAATAAAGCTGCAAAATATATATTTGTAAAGTTGAAAATAAAATCAGATGTATATAAAAGTCTATGTTAAATATAAAAATAAATTGTAATAGTTATTCAATCTTGCATGAAAAAAGCAAATCAGAGAAGGTAAGTATCTGAATGCTGCACTTTCCTTAATTAAATCAAAATCAATCCACATTTACATTTGCTTTTGATCAGAAATTGGAAGCTGGTTGGTCAAATCATTTAACACCGACTGTATGACCAAAAGCAAATAATTCAAACTACTTAAAGAGGGCTTTTCTGTCTCTTCTCAAGGAAAAAAAACCACATAAATCTACTCTTTCTTCCATCCCAGAGATCACAGGTCATGATATCATTAAGCATAGTTCAGTCTGAAACAGTGGAATTACACAATTTACTCTTCTGTCAGTTATACCAAAAGATTAAAGACAGCTTGATGTGAGGATATGCAGCCATGGGAAAACTTCATCCTTTGGGACTGAGCCACAGCTTTAGTCAGTTCCTGAAGTCATAACTCATTTTGTTATGAGTCACAAAGGCCACTGCTATCATTTGTATTACTGCACAATTCAGGAGCCTTACTCATATCCTTTTTCTATACATCCCAAAAAAATTCTGTCAGGAAAGAAGCTCACCTGAAGAACCCAATATATTTGAAAGTTTATTGGTGGTAATTCTAATTCCAGTAAACTGCATCATGCACAGTGACACAGATAATTTTGGATACTGCCAGACCCATCTTTTGTTCCCCTAGAAGAAAATAAGGAAGAGGGCACCAACTTTAACAAAAACTGAGAGAGAAGAGACCAGAAAGTTGCTATTTCAAAGCAGGCTTCTCTCACATCCTCTCTTTTATGCTACCACTGTGGAATGAAAAATTTTCATCCACCAGGTTCTGTGTAATCCTGGAAAGACCTGGAGAGTATAGAGTGTGAAGCCACCTTTGAACAGGGAAGAGACCTCCACCTTAGCTCAGGCAGTGTTGATACTCTGTGTGGCAAGGAGGTCATGGGCACAGATGCTGGGTCAGGTCAGACTGTTACTTCTTTTCCATTATCTATATATTTGCAGAGTGCTTACATGAAGTTAAAAGATTAATTAAATACACAAATAGGCAGGTAACACTTTTGAAAGCTGTATATTGATATTCCTTCACATAAGTAGGGTGATAGAAGCTGTTTGGTACAAATTGTTAGGAGGAGAAAGACCTAAACTTCTACGGATCTGATGTTAACAGACTAGAAACTATCGCTGCTTTAGAAGGCCACTCTGCCCCAACTCTCTTCTTCACAACTTTTGCTGAAAACACACTGAATTGTATAAAACCCTGTATCTTTTGGAAAGAGATGAACAAAAGTCTGGTAATACTTTTCCTCATACAACAGCTCCTGCAATAGAGGCAAACCCCTCTTGCTCAGGTTGATACCTAATTTTACAAGTAGCCTTTAATATTGACCTTCACAGGTCATGAGTCTCCTTTAACAAGCAATAATGAATTGTAACAAGGTCACAGATCTCCAGCTCTGGGCTACAAGCAAACATGTATGTGCAAACCATGCCAGGAATTCCACACAGGATGGAGTGGTGTCTGTGTTCCCCCGTGCCTGAGCCTCAGCCCACGACTGAGCAACACAGAGCTGTTGCCTCTCCAAACACTGTGCTGCAGCAGCGTGTGCAGCTGTGATCTGAATCACAACCACTTGCTAAATTTAGGTTAAATTGATTCAGTTATTAAACCTTTGCAGCAATTTCCAAAGCCTGGAGTTGCTCGTCTAAACACCCTTTGCAATCACACTTTAAAGTAAAACTTCAAAACCGTCACGCACCAGAGAGTGAATAAGGTTTGCAGGTTGGAACAAACTGGGGGGAAGAGGATTCCTTTTTCTTTAAATGACAGACTTAACCTATTATTAATCTTCAAACATGAACAAACACTTCTAGTCCCTGAATCAACTGAGAACTTATTAACTGTCAGAGTATTAACAGGCATACCTAATACATTTTACTGAGGGCAATTGCTGATAAGTGCTCATGCAATAAGACTTTCAAGGAGACATGTGAATCTGGGCATGTCTGTCAAATATCCTGGCAAATGAAATATTAAAGAAATCAATCACATTTTAATCGACAGGCACAGAATCTTTGGAGTATAAAAGTACAAATTAGTTCCCTTCCCTCTGTCTTGTAGAAGGCCACTTAAGTTGCACAACATATGAGCAGAGATTTTAAAAAGTTTTTACAAAATAAGCAAGTTTTTTCCCTTTTTAAAACATTACACAACTTTTCCCTTTGAAAGATTTCCCTCTTTCAAAACTCTGGGACTCCAGACTGAGACAGAATGATGAGTTACCTGGCAGCAGAATATCAGTTGTGTTTAGTATTACTTATAATTTTCTATCCAGATCAGATGGTTCTTATCAAAAATATATATATAAATTCCACCCTGGGCATTTAAAATGCAGAGAGATTTGACCAGTAGATTAAATCTTCTTTGTGCTACAAAGGGGAAATAAAAAATGCTGTATGGAACATAGCAAAACTATAATTCTGAGCAAGTCTCTCATGTCACGTGTTTCCTCTTCTATGGTCAGGAACTCCATTTCTAATACCACCAGATGGTCAAAATTTATTAGTCTGCATTGACCATTATTCAATATCTCACTGCCTGTGGAACCTGCATCATCAATGCCAACAGTTAATACTGTCCGTTACCTCACCTGTGTTATGCTCTCATCCTTTTAATAGCCTGTTAATTAAATATCTACAAGAACCCATGCAAAAAAATCATCTTCAAAGTGAAATAATTACTGTTGGAGGTTAGAAATTTTAAAAAATTGACTTTTTTATAACAAGAAGCAACCATTAACCATAACCACTTAGAACATTATTTCTCTACAACCCGCTTCTTTCATTTTAAGATTAGCTGAGGCATTTTCCCACCCATCTACTAAAAAAATACAACTTTTAGAAGACATCTAGTTGCAATACATTCATTACCATACCTTCTTCTAGATTCTGGCATGAATTCAAAGTCTAATCCATAGTAATTATGACATTTCAGTTCATTCTGCCATGAATTAATGTGTGGTGCTTCCCGATTCATCAAGAGGAAAACTTAATTTCCTTTAAGTAGCACTTCTTTCTATTCCTCAGGAAAAATTCTGATTCTATTGAAGTTAAAATACTGATGGAAATTAAATTATCCTGTGAAAAAAAATCAATATTGCATTTCTCTGAGGAGAAATAAGCTGCATATTTAACATTAATCACCTGATAAAGACATAAGCGATAAATAAAGTCTAAGCCAAAAAATGAAATCTTTTCTCCAGCAGTAGTGACTTGATTAAATAGGTCAAGAAGTCATGAAAAATAATTATTACCTCTCTGTTTGCAATAGCCACTTTTAAATGGGAATTTGTTGCATGGATTCCCTTCATTTACAAAACAATAAAACACAAATAATTTTTTTTTCATTGTCCAGAAAAAAAAGCACAGAAGAAGGAGGCTGTTCATAATTTTGAAATAAAATGAATGATCTATGGATAGTCTTATACTTCAGTTACAAAAGATAATTCTCATAAACTCTCACCAGAATAAAGCAGAAATTGTTTGGTTTAGAAGTCAAAGCAAAAAATATAACCCTGATATAAATGCTGCCATAAAAATGTGGTACATTTGTGTCACTGTCTGTCTTCATTAAACTCTTTGCTCCAGATATAATTTGTCAAAGAATTATAAAATTTCATATTCTCCCCTTTACAAAACAATCTATTAATACATGAAGTTATTAACTTGCTGCAATAATAATTTTTAATTATTCTCTCTTTTTCTTAGGTGTAGCCTGGCTTGTGTGTGAATAATGAATCACACAGGCTTCAAACTTGCTCATTAGTATTTAATTTAAGGAAAAGGACTGAAATGATTTTCTTTGAAGTGAGTGCATATTTGTGGAATAAAGTTCCAGAGCTGTATGTCCTTCCCACTAGGAGATGAAGGAAGGCTCTACCACAGAGCCTACCCGCATATATCTATTTATATGCCTAAAATTATACACGTTCAAACACTCCAGGCTTCGTGCTTAAATGGAACCAGGGCTTGTATCCTGTTGCTTTTCAGTCTCCAGTAAAGCAACTTGAAATGCTTTGTGTGAAAATCTTCTGCATAAAAAATATCTGTGAGCCACTATGTAAATGATGTTAAAATTCTTCAATAAGAAAGTTTGAAATTGAATCCATTTTTTCAAAATGCTAATTCAAAGCAGACATGCCAGCTTTAGATAACAGGTACACTCCCATTGATTTTTTTTTCTGATATTACCAAGGATTTTTTTCCTATTTTTTTTTTAATATTTAAAAACCCTTCTTTTAAGAGAACTAATTTCAAGGTGTCAGCAATTAAGTGTTTCTGCTTCTAATGAAGGTTGAAGTCTTTCAATGTTTTCTACACTGAAACAAGGAGAATTCTGGCCTGTATTTTATAGATATCTAAAGAGCCTGGTCACTGTAAGAACAAACAAAACAAATGAACATGATGTACAAGCATTCGGAGGTAACAGGATAGCATAACTCTGACTACATTTCCAGGGGAGACCTTCCAAAACCTTATGGAGCAGGATTTGAGTCTCATCTGCAGAAATGTTAGTCTTTTTTTTTAAACAGAAATGGGCCTTAAATTTACATCTGAATAATCATATTCTAATTAAATTAAAGCCAGTCTTTTCTTTATGTGGACTCTCAGAACACCACTGCTCACTGCCCCCTCTCCAAGAACCCAAATAGCTTGATTTTAACCTTCTCTAGGGAAAGCTTAAGGACAGGCAATAGTGCAAAGAACAGGTAGTTGCTGAACTTGATTGTGCTTTGAGTTAATCCTCCCTAAATAGTATGAATTCCACACTCAGCTGAAAATAGGTTCTCTGAAATGATCTTTCTGCAATAAAAAACACTAGACAGATATTTAGCTGACAGAATCTTAGAAGAATTATGTCAGTTCACCTCTATAAAGTCTCATCACTATCATGCAAGTCCTTGACAGATTGCCCTCAGCAGTGTTTAACAAGGGTGCAGTCAAAAATCAATGATTGCACAAAAAAAGTTGAGGCAATTTATGTTAACAAAAGTAAGAAATGCCACATAATATGTGTAAGGGCTATCAGTCATCATTTACTAAATGCTGCAAAAGAGACTGAGTGTCATTGTTTTCATACACAGAAATCACACCAAAACAGAGGCAGCCATTTATATATGCTCAGAATATAAAACTTGAAGGTCACTAGCTTTTCCTTTCTAGCAATCTTCTGTTAAGTCTAAACGAGGGTTTGCAATTGTGCACTTGTATAAAGTCAACATTTACCATTAAGACTACAAAGAACTAATGCAGTATTTTGGATCATGCAAGCGATGTCAAAGTTGGTTTTTTAAAACTATGATTATCACCTGGACTTATCTGGACTTATCACCCTTGCACAATTAAGGTTTAAAAGCCAAATCACAAAAGCCAAGCCAAAGGAGTCAAATACAGCCCCAAAGGTTTCTGAGAGCTAATCCTTTGTATTGCTCTCCCTCAAACGCCTGGTATCACTCTATGCCTTTCCACATCTGAATGCAGTTAGGCAATTTAAGTCAGTGACATACACAGTGAGGATCTGCACTATGCAGAGCACAGTCTGAATGCTGTTCCTTTTGTCCCATCCCTTGTCTGAAGAGTCAGCTCCCTCAGCTGGCATGAAGAGTTCCAGAGAGCACAACCAATTCCATGCAACTGCATGGTGAGAAGAGGCAGGAGGTCAGGGGGTTAACATCTGCTATAAATACCACAGAACTTCTTGGCCTGAATTGCAGAATGAGATTGCTTGATGTTTCTACACTGCACCAGGCTGTCTCACCCTATGCCTTACCGCTCGACACAACGCAGAGCAAAGGGTCAGACACATAAAAGGAATAATGCACTTGGATTTTCTCACTACAGAAACACGCTGTGGAAGCCTGCACACACAAGAAACAAGTATTCCAAGCCACCAGAATCTTAAAGCACACTGAGTTCCAATTCTTATTTAGCTCTTCAGTCAGGTCTGAATTGTACGCTAAGATAGAGATTTTATTAAGGTATATATAGATATCATCTAAAGAAACAGACTGAAAAAAAAATGCACCAAAAGATCAATTTTTGATTTGGGTATTGAGGTCATAGCCTGCTCCTATTCCATTAAGGAATGTTTTTTTACTGGGTTCAGTGGAGCAGGGGAAGACTAACACTTACTGCTAAATGGATGTTCAACTAGCAGCCTCTGTGGCGCTTTGAACAGTTGTTGGAGAGTGGCAGATCGCTGAAAGGCTCTGACCCCCACTGCAAGCTGCTGTCAGCACAGCAAAGCTTGAAAGCTTTTTCATATGCCTTCCTCACATATTTGGTAAATGCAATATAGGAAATCAACCTTAATATTTCCCATACACGGATTTTTATTTGGGGTTTTCATCTAAACAGGATAGGGGAGATGCTTCCTAAAACAGTTGAAGGCTGGTTTAAACTATTTCCACTAATCACTAATTGTCTATCCATCAAACTGGGGG